>JAJJWX010002530.1:3600000-4154841 GCA_023529315.1 Papaver bracteatum
TAGAGCATCCTGCATCTTTTGAATTTTACAACTCATTTGCATATGACCTTTATCTCCACAATAACAACAATGCTTATTAAAAGGAACATAGTGTTTAGGAATACCTTTTGATGATGTACTGACTTATGATGATTTTTGGTCCGAGACTTACCATGATTGCTTCTGAAACTATTTTCTTTTACAGTCTCACTTGACTTTCTCGGATAATCCGAAATATCTGTTGGTTTTGGTAGATCTTCTGTTATGGAAGAACATGCAGATTTTACAAACTTTATTTATTGGCTGTGGGAGGAAGTAATGATTCCTTGATATCCTAAACAACGCATATCACCATTACTTCTTTCTGTTTCCAACAAGGAATAAAACTTGAATGTGCTAGCACTGAGCCTTTTTAGTTTTGCAACTTCTTCTTCCAAAAGCTTGATTTTGTCAAGAGCATTGATAAGGTTGGCTTTAAGAAGCTTCTCTTTGGAAGAAACATGCTCTTCTTTTTCTCCACACATTAGTTGTTGAAAATGAATTCTTGCTTCAGTTTCGACAAGTTTCTTATTCAACATATAATGTTTCTTGTTGAGATTTTCATACTCAAGAATCTTTGAATTTAGGATTTTCCTTGCAATCCTTGAGAAGATAACTAGTATTTTGATATCCATAATAGAAACCAGAGAAGATTGTTCTAGGTTTCCTATTTTCTCTGCAAAGGGGAGCAAGAAGCCCAACCACATCTGAGGTAGACAGCCTTTTTGTAGAAACTGCGCCTAGTAGTGAAGAAAATACAAACACATCTTCTTCAACATCTTGATCTATTTCTGTGTCACCATTTTCAGAAATTTTATCCAGTTTTTTTTCTAAGCAGGTATGCCAGTTATCAACATCTACATTGCATGGATCAACTGGTTCAGTAGATTCATAAGAGATGACATTATCAGATGGTGGTTCTTCATCTTGTTCTATGTTAACTGAATCATTTACAGGTTCACTGTATCCATCTTTGATTCAATTCTAATAGGTTAGATCGCACTAAACATAGATTGTTAGATCTTTTCGTGTTTTCCTGCTCTGATACCAATTGAAAAGACGAGGGTACCCAAATACACCAAAATCTTTAAATTATCCACCTATAAGGCCTCTTACCAAAAGTGATTGTCTATGGACAAAGTCGAGACAATACGACAAACCGGTATTCACACTTTGTGTGATTGTCTATATATACGAGATCGATACAATACAACAATCAAAGCATGATTACTTGATAATAGGTTCAGACTTAACCAAACTCTATAAGATCACTATCAAGTAATACAGAGTTAACGTTTGTGTATTTTACTTTTAATTATAATAAACAATTATAATTGCGGAAATAGAAAAGTAAAAGATACATCAATATTTTGTTAACGAGGAAACCGCGAATGCAGAAAAACCCTTGGAACAAGTCCAGGATTGAATACTCTCAGAATTAAGCCGTTATGAAAAATTTAAACCAACTTCGTGTAGTTGATACCAAGCAAATAAACCTAGTGTTAGAGCATTTCTCGGTTAAACCCACCAAGCGTTGGTATGTCAAGTTTGGTTGTCATATTTTAGTAAATCAAAACTCATTTAAAGAGTCGCTTGATTATTTACTAGAGGGAACTTCATATAGGTTAGCTAGAAAGTTACTAGGATATGAGATTTACAAGTATTATGTGAAGACTTTGAAGAATATGTAGAAGTAAAGAACTAAAACGACGACATCATCATTCCTCTTGAGGTTAGTAATATTTGACTTGAACTATTTCATTCCTAACGTATCTTTCAATTCGTGCATATTGAAAACATAACTGCGAAGCTGTGAATGATTATACTCTAGTTAAACATAATATTAAGGAATTACAACACGAAGTATAACGTCTATCTTTTGAACTTCGTATATAAGACATCACCATAATCATATGAATGCTATTGTGATTATATATGGGTATGGGTGAAGATTTCGTCCTAGGAAACAATGTTTTACATTCGTTTAAAGGAAGTAAAATTCATAAACTTATTTTGTGAATCGAAAGGGAAATCTCTAGGCTTATTGGTATTGTTATTCATTGCAAATCTTTGGATTACCAATATGTGTGTTTAAAATATGCTTCCCGTGGAGCTGGTAAAGGATCTCTTTATCCTGATGATGCGAAACATCCTGATTATAAGAAAATTCCAATTATTCCAGCGAAATATACCGTGGAAAACTTCTTTGCGAATTATCAAGTGATTCCAATGAAGAAAGAAAGCACGTGTTGGGCTATTCGTTTGAATAGGGATAAAAAAGTTGCGAAGGATAAAATCCTTATGCAAGATATAGACTATCATTCCACAAGAAACAATATTCCACGCTTCTCCAAAGATGATAAATGGTGTAGATTTCCTCTCCTCCTTGAAGGTCCATATATTTCTGGTACTCTTAACCTTCCTGCGAATCCTGCATATCTTGCGGCTTATCATCCTTGGATTTTTAATTGGCCTGAAAATAATTCTGAGGTATACCTCGCGAAGATAATCATTATTCGCAAATTCAGATAAATATACTATTCTTACTATTTATTGAATTATTTGTTATCAGATTGGAAAAATGAAGGCTAGCTACATCAGTACTGGGAATCCCAATCTCCTAAATTTTTTGAAAACCTTCAAAGATGAAGTAAGAAACATTCTCTTATAACTTTTAACAATATATTGTTTCCCCTGTTTCTTATCTTCATGTGTGGTTGTTTTATAGGAAATACCATTTGTCGCAGTAGTTGAAGCCAAGGATAAAGGCAAAAAAGTAATAACTCCAAATGAGAGTTTTGGCACTTCTCCTCATCGCAATGAGAATCAAACTGCTGAGAGTCCTCCAAAAAAGAGAAGAAAAACTCAACCACTTAAAGACATTTCTTCTGTCGCTGAAAAAGATAATGAGGTTGAAGAGAGCGGAAGAATAAATAATGATGCTACCATGAGCACCTCTTCATTACGTTTTTCCTCCGCAAGAGTTAGATCTGCGATGGGTCTTTCTCAACCTGAGACTCCTATGGATCAATTGTCAAATATCTTTAGAAATCCCATGCAAGATATTGGTGATGACGATACTGCTCACGCTTGCAATTATCTCTCAAAAATCTGCGATGCTTCCATCTTAACCAATAATAAAGATCTTAAAGGAGTCTCGAGATTTATCAATCCAGATTTTCTTCATGCACTAGCTTCATTGGTATGCCCCTTTACACTTGTCATGAATTTCGAAGATCTTCTTTTTACCCTTACTTATTTTCTCTTATCTGCCACAGACTCCTAGAACTTCTTTTTCCGTTGCTTCGGAATTAGAAATAGATTATCATTATCGCAAAGAAGGCTTACTGATTCACAATCTGAGTCTGCGAAACTTCGCGAAAAGAATAAGCAATACGAAGATGAAATATCCATTCTTCGCGAAAAATGTAAACAATTGGAAGTATGGGAATCTTGAGCTCCTTAACAAGAATAAATCGCTTGAAGTAGATGTTGAAGTTCTTCAACAAAAACTAGCTGACAAGGAGAAGTTCTGCAAACAAATTATTGGTATGATTTATTTTATTTTATTTTTACTTTCTTCTTTCTTGTTATTTTAGCTTATTTAAACAACCATTTTGCAGATGCCTATAACCTTACTGATGAAGCTCTTATTCTTAATTCTTTTGATGAACCCATAGATGAATCCATTCTTCTTCAGCGTCTTAATGACGCTTTAAACAATTATTCCGATGAAAAAATTAATGCTCTATCTATCGATGAACTTAGATTTCACATTTCCCTTATAAGAATGTATTATAGATCTACTTTGAGTATATCCAATAGTTTTAAGACTTGTAGAGATGAATTTGGAAAAAGATTCAAAACTTTGAAAGCCCAAAAGAAGGAACTTGAGAAAGAGAAAGAACGCATTACTCTTCAAGGCGCTGAAGCTCTATCAAAGTTCCGCAATGCCCTTATTGACACTGAACTTGAGAGAGATAGACTTAAGGATGAAAATATTGAACTTCTTAAAAGAGAAAAACAGATCCGTTCCCATCTTCTCATTCAAAATGATGATGAATTCGCATGGGCTGCAACAGTTCTCGATAATGCTAGGAAAAACTTAGCAATAGATGTCAGTCTTCACACCGAACAGGCAACCTTGATACAAGAAATGATTCATGAAAGAGAAGGTTATTTATTGCTCCTCTAACATCTTTATATTTTTTGTAAATTCTTGATAAATTTCTAACTTGTTATTGTGTTATCGCAGAATTTGAAGAAAAACATGCTAAAAGGATCGTGAGAACTTGAAGAAGAAAAAAGTGGTCTTGCGAATAATCTTGCTTCCGCAATGATAAGATCACTAGACTGCGAGAGAAGATAAAAATATCTAACTCCAATTTGCATAGTAATCTTCTCAACATTCTTAATAACGCTATTGAGAAAGTCTCCTTTGATAATAACCTCTCTCTTAGCCTATATCCCTGCCTCTTGGAAAGTATCCACCCAGATCTGAAGTACCAGTTATTTCGACGGTGAGGTGATATAGATGAGAATGAAAGCGAAGATGACGAAGAAACGATGATGAAGATAATGAAGACAAAGATGAAGATAATGGTGAAGATAAATCTCAATAATTTTGCTTCTTCTTTTTGATCTTAAATCGTATTTTTCTCTTCCTTTCTTGCGATAATTATCTTTGGCAAATTGTATCATCCTTTCAACAAGATACTTGTAACTCTGATGTTCTTCAATATATATAAATTCCCTTTTTGCTTCTATCCATCCGTTACTTATATGAATTTATCATATAATGATGAATAACAATATTTATCATTCTTATACATCGTTCCCATACTTGCCTCTTGTTATTAATCTGCAATATGATAAATGAATTATCGCAATTATTTTCTGCGAACAATTTATTATATGTTTATGAGACATATCTTTTCTTGTGGTCTTATTTCGCCTTCCTAGTTAAAGGTCTTATTATGCCACCTTTATGCGACAAGATCCCAGGATATTCTTACCTTATATGTAATAATCCATTGATCTTGCCTTATCATTATTTTATTTTCTGCGATAATATGATAAATCTAAGCCATCTTGTGAGAGATTAATTCTCTCTTTGCTTTTTAAGATTTATGACATTATCGTCTTTGCGATGAAATCGCAGGACGCCTTTGCGATTTATTTCCTCTTATTATTTATTTCATTTATCTCATCTTTTTGACCTTATCGCAAAAAACCATTGACCTCATCTTAACATTTCTCTTTAGGCTTTTTGGCCAGTCATGCGGCAATATGACAGGCCTAAATATTCTTGCGAATATAAAGTCCCATGACATTGCTGTCTCTGTCACGCGATAATATGACGGGCCTAAACATTCCTGCGAATATAAAGCCCCATGACATTGCCGTATTTTTTGATACACAGCTCCCTAATGGAGGGTATCGCCCTTATCTCTCCCACCGGTTTCCCCTTCAAGGATTATACATCGGCCATACAAGACTAGCACTTTCCCATCCGGTTCTGCCAACAACCAGTTGTTTTCGCAGCCTTGTCCTTTATTCCTTATATGGCTTATAGTTACAAGACTGCACCCTAAGTGGGGTTTTCTTCGGGCCGAACACATCGTAAGCCAAGACTTTCCATGGATGGACAGGGTAGGTTCATCCATCCCGGGCACACACAGCTCAACCGTGTACCTCGGCGCCTTGATCATACGTTGCATTCCTTAGGAGAAACTCTCGGGCGTCCAACCAGGGTATAACCTTATATAGTTGGGAATCCAAGTTATCTTTCCTGGATGGATTTTCTATAATCCCAATCTCCATGACTAGGTTCCAGCAGCGGTATAGCCTTTCCCATAGCCATGCAAAGAGATACCCCCCTTATGACGCACTTTAAGTACATTGCCTCTTACAGAATAGAATCCGCGAACTAAGGTGTACGCCATAAAAGTTCGTCCCGTTCTTATGATAATTGAAAGTAAAGAAGATACCCCCCTTATGACGCACTTTAAGGACATTGCCTCTTATGGAATAGAATCCGCGAACTAAGGTGTATGCCATAAAAGTTCGTCCCGTTCTTATATGTTTTTAGGCGACTTGCGCCCGTCTTATGCATTTGCATTAAAAATTCTTAGAAATCATCATATCTTTATTTTTAATAGAAAAATTTCTCATTTTTGAGCAGAATTTTTCTTTTAATATTCGAAATCATCTTGTTTTTTAATTGTTCGCAAAATGATATTGCTGTACTTCTTTTCTTCTGTGACGAATGATTATTCGCAACTTCATGTTTTTGTGCTCCTGCGAAAAATGAACATTTCAACTTTTCCCCATTTTTGTATGATTTATCGCCATTGAATGTTTTGAGACAAACTATTCTTGTAGTATATCCTTTCCTGCAATTCTATATTGTCCACCATCAATTTCTCGGCTCTCGATTTTGCTTCTGTTATGTTTCCAATTACGATTTCGAGCATTCCTTTCTTCGCAAGTATTAATGTCAACTTCATAACACTTTTTGCCTTCAAACCAATCACCTTTAATTATCCCAATACCATGAGGATGTGGAAATTTTATGCATTGATGATATGTTGATGCTATGCCCAAGATCCCATGGAGCCATGGCCTTCCAATTAAGGCATTGTAAGGAGATTCTATATCCACTACACAAAACTTGATTTTTGAAGATATCTTGTTCAATGGAATTTCCATAGTAATTTCTCCTTTTGGCTTATTTGCGGTGCCATTAAAGCCATAGATCTTGTAAGTTGAATGGATTAGCTCATCATCTCTTCCACCCATTGTGCGATAAGTATGATAAAACAAAATGTCCACCGAGCTACCAGTGTCAATTAGAACTTTATCTATTGCCCAGGAATCACTTGCTACATCATCATCATCATCATCTTCTTCTCCTCTATATTTTGGATTTATCTCTAATTTCACCACCAATGGATTTTCATGCATCTTCCCAGGCTCTGGTATCTCTTCTGCAGTAAAAGAGATAACTTGTTTCTGCTATTCTTCTAACGGAGAAATCTTCGCAATATTCATCACCTCTCTTCCCTCTATATCCCTTGCAAATACTCTGCTTAGCACATTATCATGGAAATCCTCTATCGTTTTTTGTGAATGTACAATTGAATTGCAAAATAGATTTTTTTTGTAGCTCTACTTCAATGACAAATGTTTACGCTTCTTTCGCAACATTAACTCTGCGAATTTAACGGTGCTTGCGGCAATTTCTGCGGTTGTAAATATCTTGCTAAAAAATGATTTAATTTTCCTTGTTCGATCATTCGCAAGATGATTCTTTTCACATTCCTACAATTATTCACAGAATGACCATGAAAATGATGATAAGGACAAAATTCTTGATTGTGATTGTTGGGATGTGGTTCCTTCCCCATGTTCCAGGGTGAGGGTATGTTCTCCATTAAAATAATCGCTTCCCAAATCTTATCTATACCAGTATTTAAAGGCGGCAATTTGATATCTTCCCACATATTCCTCTGACCTCTTTGCTCTCTTGAATAATTCTGCCTCTGTCCACCATAAGTTTCCTGCGGTTGATCAAACCGTGGGACCTTATTATTGTTATTGCGATTATAAAAATTTCTCTCTTTTTCTAATTCCTCTTGATCTCTACTCCCCATTGCTACTATCTTAAATTGATTATCAGTCTCCATTTTCTCTCGCGGATTTTGGGAAGTACTTGATACTGTATTAATCATCCTTGGTAACAAACTTCCATTTGCTGCGGCTAAAATTGTGCCTACAAGAGTTGGATAAGATTCCATTTCATTTTGTTTTTCCTCTAAAGCAATATATTCCTCTTGCAATTCTCGCAACTCTGTCATAGTGATTGTGTTTTTGACTCTGAAGACCTGGATGTATAATAGATTTGTCGCAAACATAGCATTTATGAAGGACAAAATGAGATATCTTTCATTTACTCTTCCTGCCATTTCACTACACATTGTCCTCCACCTTATGGTTAAGTGTTTCAAACTCTCACCAACTCTCTGTTTTAATCCAAACACATCTTCAATTCCAGGTCGCGCAGAATTATTGCTGATGTAGGCTCCTAAGAAAGTGGTTTGCAAGTGCATAAATGAAGTTATTGTATTCTTGGGAAGACTTTCGAACCACTTCAATGCTTCGCCAGTTAAACTTGACACAAAATATTTGCACAAAACGACATCATGGTTCTCCCATTGTAGCATACATCGAATATAAGCTTTGATATGTTGGACAGCACACGTAGTTCCATCAAATATACTGGTCAACACCGGTAAATTACATTTTGGAGGTATCCCTCCTAATTGTACCTCTTGAGTAAATTGAGTTTTCGCAGCCTCTTCGATTGCCTCATCAAGTTGTCTTCTTCCTCATTCTCTTCTGTTATTTATTATTCCTCTCATTTCTGCCAATTCTCGCAAGATTTGTTCATTCCTATCAGAATTTTGCTCAATTGGTCTTTTCAACACAGCTTCTCTTCGTCTGCGTTCATGCCTTTCTCGTCTTGCGATATTTCTCGCTTCGTCCTCAACATCTTGGTTTTGCCTTCTTCTGCGACTTTCTTCTTCTTGCAAGTTAATCTGTGTCTTTCATTCTCTTCTCCATGAATTTCCTCATCCCTTACAGTTTCTCTTCGTTGCCTTTCTATGTCTCTGCGAATTCTCTCATATTCCTCATTGAGATTATCATTATTACGATTTTGCGCACGTCGTCTTTCTCGATTGTCATGATTATTCTGACGCAACGCTGCTTGAATTTCTTGCTCTTCTACTTCTGCTCGCAATCTCTCTCTTTCTCCTGCTAAACGTACTTGCTCAATATAATGTCTCTCAATATCATCTTCGATAATCCTGCGATTTCTTCGAATCTCTTCATCACGTAACATTCTCCTTCTCTCTTCTTGATTTTCTCCTTCTATCTGATTATGTCTAATGTCTAAAGTTTCATCGCGTGGAGCATAATGATCATTTATCAAATTTTCCTCAATATTTTGTATAGGAAGATTTTGCCTTGCTTCTTCTCTATATGATCTTGAATTTGATCTCATGCTGCTTCTTGATCTTCTATTTTGTAACCTCAAATTTTCCATTCTTAATTCATGATTTTGTCTTGTAAGATTAGCACGTTCTTCTGCCTCTAACCTTCTTTCTTCCTGTATCCTTTGTCTCAAACCATCTTCCACTTCACGTCCTTCATGAATTAATCCTTCCTCCATTTCTTGATTTCTTTCCTCTTCTTGACCTTCTGCCTCTTCTATCGAATCCGACCTCCAAGTATGCACACTTACTCTATCATGATCCATGTTTCTATCTTGTGCTCGTGTTTGTTGATTTGGTGGTTGGTTCGAATTTTCTGCTCTATTTCTCATTCTACTTCTTCTTGATCTGTTCCTTAAAGATCCTTCCAATTCACCTGTTCCTTCCCATGCAATTCTTTTACTTCTTCTCACTGTTGTTGGTGGTTCTGATGTATTTCTCCTCCTTCTAGCCATTTCTCTTCAATTCTAATAATTTCTTCAAATCTTCAAACTGCAATTTGAAATTTCTCAAGCTTGATTCTCCCTGTTTCTGGGCGCCAAAATGTAGTTGCAGGAATTCCCACACTACACCCTACTCAAGAATCTATCAATATTTATGACATAATTTGAAGATTAAGAACACTTTTTCTTTAATATGACCTTAAGGAATTACAGAAATCAAGAACACAGAATACTTAACAAAGATTTTTCTCTCTCCTAAAAACTTTCCTCACCCTCAAAAATTCATCCCCTCTGGAACTATTCACCTCCTTTATATAGGTATTTACATAGTGGATTTGACTCATGACTCATTTACAGCTAAGATTCCCTTCAATTTCGGATCTGAGTTCTTGCGATAAATCGCAGCTGGCACCGCCTTTATCTATCGCAGGTTTTATTGATATACCGCAAACATGTCACACTTTCTTTGTGTTTCTGTCATTTTCAGTCATTACGTCATTGTTTAAGTCATCTTTGGATGTGTCATGAGAATATCAACGATGTGTCTTGTGAGTAATTCGTTTATTATCGATGCATCGCAAAACAATTGTTTATATTCGCAGGAATATTGTTGTGACAATATTCTGCCCCTACAGGTTGATCAAAAGTGCAAGAAAGAAGAAAATGTTGTACTCAAACAGACAATATAAAAAGAACTAGAACAGATATACAAAAAAGAATGAAGCTATTCTTCGGGGGATTTATTCCCATCAAAATGATCTTCTTTTTCTTCTTCAGAGAGATAATCTTCAACTTCACTATCAAAGATTTCCAGATATGGGGTATCTTCAGGAATTTCTTCAGAAAGGAGCGTATGGTACTTCTTAGGAGGAATTTGATTGTCTTCACAAATCTTGCGAGTCATCTTAGCTCGAAAACGCTTGACATATAAACTATGGTTGTGCTGGGTAATTATAAGTTGAGATCTTAAATCAGAAATCTTCTTCTTACGACTGGCATGAATAGTTTCCAGATCATCATTCATCTTCGCATAATTTTCTGCAGCAAGGAGAGAAGTTAAGGGATTGGTTAACAAATTACAAAAGAAAAGTAATTAAAATACTCACCATTACGAAGAATTTACCTTCTAATTTCTTTTTATCATTATGAAGAGAAGAGTTTTCAAGATTTAGATGATTATTCTCCTCAAGAAGAGAAGAACTATCAGCTGCGATGCTCGCAGATTGTGGATTATCTTCGTGACGGGATGTTAGTTCGGAGATATCAATACTTAAATCCTCTACTTTCTGACGAAGTTTTGAATTTTCAATCTCCAACTTCTTACAACGGTTTAAATTTTTCTTCTCAGCAATGGAATGACGTCTTTCCCAATCTGAAGTAGCTGCGCAGCTAACTCTTCCAACCTGAACAAGTAAAAAGGGTCAGAAATTAATGGAATAAGGGAAACAAACAAGGAATAGAAAAGAAACTTACCATACTCCCTAAAGCATATAATGTAGCAGGAGAGATGAATCTTGAAATTCCATCAAGAGAGTTGTTATTGAGTACAATAGGAACTTTGCAAGCCTTCGCAATAAGCTTACGAGCATTCGCAGTAGGAGAGTTTCCTAACCCACGATAAGAATGGAGAAAGGCCTCAGATACACGAACCATTACTGAAGCAAAAGTTTCTGTGTTATTATAATCTTCCTCTTCACCTTCATCATCATCATCATTATCATCATCATCTCCTTTATCAAAAAGGGTATCAGAATTAGAATTAAAATCCTTCTCATTAAATTTATCATCTTCATCACCTTGATCTTCGTCAACATTCTCATTAGAAGAAATCACATTGGAATAAGCATTAGTTGAGAGTTTATTCTTCTTCTTCTTCCTCTCATAAACAACATCCTAAAGTTTCCTCTTTCCTTTACGAAGAGCATCATCATCTTGACTACCAGAAGTTTGGGTATCCTTCGCAGAGCGAAGTGTTTTTTGTCTCGCAGTTAACCTTTTGGAAGAAGTGGAACTCTTATTCTTACTCGCAACAACCTCAAGAAGATCAGAAAGAACCTTCAAATTCAAATAAGGATAAGAAACAGAGGCAACAATATATTGTTTAAAAAGCATATAAGAGTGTTTCTTACCTCATTTGAAAATAAATAGAAGAGTAACAAGAAGATAAGGAGATGGAGGTACATACATTTTTATAAACCCAAGGTTGATAATTGCGATCACGAAGGTTCGCATGAAGATCTACTATCCCAGAAATATAAGAGCCCGATAATGCTAAAGGGTAGTTATACCAATCTTCATCGTTAGAACGATGAGGTGTTTTATTATTTCCCGAGGCATAATCAATGTCGTGCATAAGAAGGTCATCTGCTGCGATATTAGCTTTACGATGAAGACGAACACCCCAACGTTTATCTTCTTTCCTCGCAGGAATCAATGTGTAATTTTTAAAGAAACCCTCAACTGTATAGTCTGCAGCAATAATCTCCATATCTTGAAATCCAGGTTTCCTAAGATTAACTGGATACAAAGATCTTCCAATGAAGCCACGAGTTGCGAATTCAACCAGAATGCGAATGCAATCACCAGTCAATTGATAAATGGCACATGAAAAATTGGGGTGGGAAATAATTTCATAGAATAAATGGAGATTGACATCATAAAGAGGAAGAGGAAGACCTGCGAGGATTTGACCTCGTGAGATTAAAACTCTCTGATCATTCCAAATAAAATTGGTGAAGAGCTTCACACAGAGAGAAGACTTATTGTCGTAACCATCAATTTCAGAAAGAATGAGGTCCCTATCAGCAAGCTCTGCATTAATTTGTTCAATAGTTTTCTTCTTTGGAGCCATTAGATGTAAGATAGAAAATAGAAAGGAAAAGAGGTAAAAGAGATAAGAAATCGTAGTAGCAGAAAAAGGGAATAAATTGCAGAGGCAGAAGTGATGAGGAAGATGAATAGGATAAGAGAATAAAAAGAAAAAACAAAGGATAATATTTATAAAGAAGATAGAATTCGATGAAGATAGAAACTCATCAATGCGATTAAACGTGAACGGTTGAAAAGAACGGTTACGAAGAAACGTGTCAAAAAGGTAATGGAAAAGAAAAAAAGACGTGTTGCGAATTTAACAGGTGGTGATAACTATATTAAATTTACGAGAATAGAGGTTCTCATGACATTCCTTCTTCGTAGAATTGACATGAGAAGAGGAAAGATGTAGATACCGAATATCACAAGGCATTAGCTTACGAACATCATGACAAATATAAGAGGAAAGAGTTACAAAACAATACGAAGATAGAGGAAGCACAGGGAAGTATGAAGATTTGCGAAGATAGAATAATCGTACGAAGATGTGTTGCGATACTTCGCAACACATATACAACTGTACAAAGTTCATTATAAATAAGAGTTCAAATGTAAAATTCGAGAGGTTCTTTTGGTGAGTATTAGAAATTATCTTAGGAAAGAGAATAGAGAAAGTTGTAACTATTCTATTTCCATTTAGATACTTCTTTGTAATCAATTGAGAGAATTAATAAAAAAGTTGTCATTCAACATCAAGAACTTCTCAAGTTTTACTAATTCTACTGAGGGTGTAGTTGTAGGTTATTCTGCAACTACATTATAGAATCGTCATCAGCAGCCACGACCACCACCAAAGTCTCCGATCAAAAAAATTATTTTTGGAACACATTTATTTTTAGCTCTCTGGAGAATTGAGTAAGAGATAAATAAGATCAAAGAAGAGAAAGTGAGGAACTGACTACGGGAATAGAGAAGTGAGAAAGAGATTAGGTTTAGGTTTTGGTATTTAGGAACATCTGTGATCCATTCCAGGAACTAACCTAAGGGATAGGAAATATTTAGGCGGGTGGGCGGGTTGGGTTGGGTGATAGAAGATGCTACCCGCACCCAACCCAACATACGGTGGGTATTGTTGTTGTGACCCATAGTCGACCCGTGTTTAGGCGGGTTGGGTCGGGTGCGGGTATTTTTTGGCAGGTGTGGGTTGGGTTGGCGGGTTGGGTCAGTTTTGTGCAGCCCTAAACTCGCAAACACTCACGATAGGGCAGGGAGAAAATTTGATTATCTCGATTACTTCAAGAATATAGAAATAAGGAATCGCGAAATAGGCTGTTTTCGGAATGCCCATCTCAGTGCTGAAGTGCTTGTGAACAATAATTTAATATCCCATTCTCTTCCTTTTGTGAAAGTCAATCCCCTGGATGTAGGTGATGATATAGTTCCCATTCCTATGGATGAAGATTTAACTTATCCAAGTGATGAAAAACATATTTATCAAGAAAACCTCTCACAAGAAGAAGAAAATCCTCATAGAGAAACAACCACTGGCGAAGAAGAAGTGCAAGCTGAGAAGAATGATGCTGATAAAGATAGAAACACCGACAAAAACAATGAAGCTGGCGAGGATAATTCTTATATTTGAATTTTGTCTTTGTCATCTTTGTCTTGGTTATCTTTTATCTCCCTTTCTTGCGAGAATCGCATTTTTTGTAATTTTAACACCCACTTTGAAACTCAGTTATCAGTTGAGTTTTTGTTATCTCGGATATTCACAAGGAAGATGATGATATTTTATTTTAGAATTCCCATATTTTCCCCTTAATGATCTTCCTTGTAAAGGATAAACTCTTTTCCTGCAAAAATAAATTAGTTAACTGGCATAATTATTCTGTTGGTATTATTATGCCTTCCTAGTTAAAGGTCTTATTTTGCCAATTGTCTGCGACAAAATCTCAGGACATCCATATATTTGCATGTATTGACCCATTGATCTTGTCTTAAATTTTATTCTTTTATAATTCTGCGACAATATGACAAGTTAAAGTTCTCTTGCGAGGATATAGTCTCATGACATTGTCGTCTTTGCGATGAAATCGCAGGACGTCCTTACACTTTCATGCAAAAACCCTTTGATCTCAACTTATCGTTCTCTATTATGGCTTTTTTGCCTTTGTCACGCGACAATATGACAGGCCTAAATGCTCTTGCGAACATATAGTCCTATGACATTGCCGTCTCTGTCACGCGACAATATGATGGGTCTAGCTGTTCTTGCGATACTAAAGAGTCCCATGACATTGCCATCTTTTTTGACACGCAACTTGATAGGTGTGATAAACACCTAATTTTATATCTAGTATTTATGCTTTCTTTGCGAGTTTTAGTGCGAATTATGTATCTTATGTTTACTTTTGAGTGTATTAGGTGCTTTGGAGTCATACGGAGCAAAAGGAGAAGAAATCACTCAATTTGAGCCAGATGGGCAGAAAGGTTATTTCACGGGCGAACATTATCCGGAGCCAAGTCAAGGTTAAGGGGCAACTTTTTTTGGGAGAAGTATTAAATACAGCCAACTCTGGTTAAGGGGTATCCAGTCTTGTAGTAGATGATAAATGTTAAAAACACCCAATCTGGGTGGCTCTTATGAGGGGTGTCCCAATCCATCCCTAATTCCTATACCCTAAAATCGAGAGGAGTCTGCCTCTCGTTCATTCATTCATCTGAAGAAGCAGCCATTGTTGCTGTTAAATCTGTCCAAGAAATTGTTGAGATAAATTGAGCATAGATGAGTTGAAGATCGATAGGAGAGAGCTGATAGAGAAATGGGTTTGTCTTGAGTGGTACTGGCAATGAAATTCATAGGGTATGGTGATGAGATTTTGATAAGAAATTGGAAGAAAAATTGATGGTAATTTCTGATTTCTGAGACGGTTGAGCTCATGGTGGTTCAGATGGTTTGAATTGGAGCTGATATGGGTATGTGGAGTTTGAATAGTTGATTAGGAAGATGGGTATTTGTTAAAATTATAATTCATGAGTTCTTGACAGAGAATCAAGCCAAGAACTAGGGTTATCTTGTGGTTAAGTTACTGCCATTTAACTAGGAGGGGTGCAGAGGAACTATTAATGGTGGAGTATGAGAAGAGGGATTTGAATCCATTGTTGCTATGAGGTATTTAGGTTGGTGACTAAGGGATACGTTCTGGTTCGATTCAAATGATTTGTGAACAACGGAGTTTCAGGAGCTTGAGCTGCAACTGATGGTTGTGAATGGGAAAATCAAAGGAGCCTGAGATAGAAGCAAGTAACTGAAGGCTTGAAATAGTTTGATGGTTGGAAATAATTGGTGGAGTTACTGAGATGGGCAGTAATGCAAGAGCTAGGTTCATGTTGGTGATGCTGTGTTGGAGGTTTAGGCAGCTGGTACTGGGAGAAGAAGCTTTAATGGAATGTTTGAAGTGCTCAGATAATGGATCAGCTGTTGAAGAAGATGGTGGAGCTTAATTTGTTGAGGGTGATTACCAAGGGTTGAAATGTTGATGCTTCTGGTGTTTGGGAATTGATATGAGAAGTGCAGGTAGCTGGGTGTTTGTTCAGTTGGAAGTAATGGCAGGAGCAGCTTTTGCAGAAGCTGTATGAAACTGAGAAGGGCTTGTTCAGGTGGCAGCTGTGATTGAAATGGTGGATGGCAGTATTATGACTTAAAATTGGTAGGTGCATTGTGCAAGAGTTGGTGATCTTGAATGAATTCAGGTACAAGCAAGTATGGGAGTTGAGCGCAATGAGTTATATGATGAATGAGATTACCAGGTTTGGACTGGAGTTGAAGTAATTATTGGAATGTTGCTGCTGGAGTTGCAGTCTGGAAGTGGAACTAGTGGTGTTGAAATAATTGCTACTGAGTGTTGTTGGCAGCTGTAATGAGGAGGAAGAATTGGTGCTGAGATGTAGTACAAGGAAATGATGGATAGAGTGGCGGCAAGACTAGTTGCTAGTTGAGCAATGATGAACTGAATTGTGTAAGGAAGATCTGAACAGCTGGTGCAATGGTGGTGCTTTGGTTTGAGCAAAACTGGAGCTGCACTTGGAATGGGAAGTGATGTAGTGTTGAAGTGATGGTGGTTCAAGGTTGGAATGAATGAACTAAAATGTGTTGGTACTTGTCTTGACATAGAATGAGAAGAATTACAGATGGAAATGGTGGCTGAGCTAAGAGAACTGAAGCAATATTGTTGCAGCTTGCGGGATGAAGCAGGGCCATCATGGCTGACAGTGAGATTTAGCCCGTGCAATGTGTAACCTTGACCTGGTCAACTGTCAAGGACCGTTAGGTCAACAGTTAAGTATAACGGAGCCGTGACGGAATATTTCGTCGATAGAGAAGAATATTCCGGTGAGCGACGGTGACTATTGTAGTAGCAGGATTTCCCACACTACACCCCTATTAAGATCCTATAAAAATCTAAGTGAAACTAGTTGAAGATTAAAGAATTAAACGACACTTTTATTATTTAGATCTCAGAAATGTTTACAGAAAATATTCAAACTCAGAATTACAACTTTCCATTCTGGAGTTTCTCTCTCCTCAAGGTTTTCTCAACTCTAAAAAATACATCCCCCTCATCTGGACTTACTTGAACCCTTTATATAGGAAATTACATAGTGGGTGACAGCTAAGTTTTCCCCTTCTTTTGGATATATTCTGCGATCTCATCGTGGTATTTGCAATATTAATCTTCGCCAACTTTTGTAATCCTCGTGAAACAATACTCTCATAACATGTCTCTTAAACCGTCAGCTATTATGATGCTTCCCCGTGACTCTCGCCAAATGTTGCTGAAGAATCCTTACGACACTCTCGTGAACAATGTCATTTATACTTATAGGAATATTTGACCTTCTCGTGAAAGCGTTGTTTTTACTACGAGAATATCGTTGTGGCCATATTCTGGTACTACATCTTGCCTCTTCTCATGTCTTTTATGTGAAGAAGAAACGATCATGAGAATCCTTGACTATCGCAAGAATATCTGAACTTTTTTCCCCGGCAATATTCCGCTAATTCAGCTTTCCTTGTTAACACGTGTTGTAAATCTGTCCTTTTGTATTGACACGTCTCACATAATTTACTTCCTTCTTTTCCTATAA
Source organism: Papaver bracteatum (assembly GCA_023529315.1). Taxonomy (NCBI): domain Eukaryota; kingdom Viridiplantae; phylum Streptophyta; class Magnoliopsida; order Ranunculales; family Papaveraceae; genus Papaver; species Papaver bracteatum. The sequence continues at coordinate 3,617,477 of JAJJWX010002530.1, forward strand.
AAGGAAGAGTCGAATTTCATTTCTAGTTTTCTTCTCTTAATTCTCTTTCTTCTTTACTTAGTTTCTTTGCTTTTTGTTCTGCAACTTCTTCTCCTTCTCATTCTTCTGCTACTGTATTAATGGAGTCCTCGAGGTATATTTTTGATCATGATATTTTCTTAGATCAAACTTTTTATTTATATTCTTCGATCTTCTCTTACTTAATTCTTTATAACCCCATATTATGTTCTCTTCAGCGGAGCTGCATCTATTTCCCAATCCTCGACTCAAAAACCTATTATTCACAAGAGGCCGACTGGAAAGAGGAAAGAAAATTCTGCGAGCAATAAGGTAGTAAGAAACACATTCCATCTCTTAATAACAATATTGTTGCCTCTGTTTCTTATCTAGATTATTGTTTGCAGAATGACGAGGGTAATGCTAATCCTCCTAAAAGATCTCGCCAATTAAATAAGACCTTTGGAAGTAATTCCGTCTTTCCTCCCTTAATGTCTGCGAAAGCTTCACCTACACCTGTACAATCTGATCTCCCTCCTTCTTCTGGCGAGAAGCTCGCTTTCACTACCACTACCTCTACTGGTCCTCCACCAATTCAAATTGCAGAACCCATCACAACTGAAACTCCCTCTAGCCCTTTACTTCCTTCAAATGTTACTTTCCCGAAAACTCCTCCTTCTGATGATACAACCATTGCTAATGACTTAAATCATCATATTGTCCTCACTTCTTCTATTTCACCTTCTACATCCCTTCCTTCATCAAATGAGACCATCGCAGGAATTGATGTTGCTTTCAAAATTTTATCTAACATTCTAAATAATGCTAGAGATTCTTCTACTGATTCTCTTCAAAGAGGAGTTTGCGAAACTCTGCTCAAATATTTTGGCTCAGACAATTTTGTTTCACAAGATTCTATAGAGAATGAAAATGCTGCCTTGATAAAAAGTCTTCAAGATAAGACTTCTGAATGTGAAACTCTAAATCACAAGCTCAATAACTCTGTACTGGATCGCGAGAATCTCGCTAGAAAGGTTGATGAGCTAAAAAGTAAGCTTCTTTTTGCCTCTGTCCTTTTATCTTTTTATTCTATTTCCATATTCTTCGTACTTAATCCTCCCTTTAAATTCTTGGTTTATATATTAGTTTCCAACCGAAATCGTTTCATCGAAAAACTTAAATCTGAAACCATAGCTGATGAAGCTCGCATTGAAAGAGATTCTTGGATGGACCAGCATATTAGATTAGATAATCTTTATACGTATTCAGTTGATCAAATAAGAAATCTCACAAATGAGAATGATCAATTATTGCAAAATCACAGTTTTCTAAACAACGAGGTTACTCGCCTCTTATATTCGTTATCCAAGACTAATTTGTCTATAGAATCTTTGTCAGACAAGAATAGAACTTTATCTCAAGAGAAACACAAATTATCAAGCTTGTTGGCGATATCCTCGCAGAAAGTAAACAATCTTCAAGGGATATGTGATGACCAAAAGCAGTCTCTCCGCTCTCTTAAAAATAAACTTGACGAAGTAACTGAATCATCTGCCGCTGAAATAGACAAACTTATCAAGGGTAGACTAACTCTTAGTTTGAATGCCAGCAAGCTTCGAGATGAATATTCCCAACTAAAGGAGTCTCATTCCTCATTGTCAAAAGAAAATTCATATTTATGCACCAAAGAAGAGAACATGAAATCTCGTGTAAAAGGCATAGTTGGCGACAAATTTGATGATGCTATGAACCAATGGGAGAACTGCATCTTTTCATTAATCCAAAACTTAACTTCGCAAAAAAGAAGGTAGTCAATTATGACTGCCTCACTTGTTGATTTCCCTTGTCATAATTTATGTTATATTTCACTTGTTGATATTCTCACGATATATTTATTTCTATAACCTTTCTTTATTTTGTTGCTCGCAGAATCTGAAAAAAGCCTTCATTCTACTATCACCAATCTTACTAAGGAGCTAGACAGTGTTCGCAAAGAAAACAAGACTCTTCTTCTCAACCTTTAGAAACTCGTGATAAAGCAGAAAGAAGACTTGATTATCTTGAGTATTTCAAGAATATAGAGATCAGAAATCGTGACAAAGGTTTCCTTCGCCAAGTTCATCTTAGTGCTGAAGTTCTCGTGAACGAAATTTTGATCTCCAACTCTCTTTCTCCTGTATCCGTTCTACCTTTGAAAGTTGACGATGATGAAGTCCCTCTTCCTATGGATAAAGATTTAGAATACCCGTCTTCTGAAGGAGATGTTGAAGAAGACGCTGAAGAAGAAGATGATCAAGGAAAAGAAGAAAACTCTCCAAAAGAAGGAGAAGATCGTAACAAAAAGAACTCTGGCGATGATGTTCGCGATGAAAGAAATATTGGTGATGATAATAATCCTGACAATTCTAAATCTGGCGAGACTACCCCTTGAAGCTTGAGTTCTATTTTTAGTTTCTTTTTTCTTCTTGTTTCTCGCAAATGATATAACCCTTTTTTGAACTATAATATTCTCAAGAAACTTAATGAAATCCTACATATTTATCCCCTTGCTTGCCTCCTCATTAAATTTCTTGAGACTTGTTGAACTCAACTTGTTTCTTGTGATAAAGAAATCTTCCCTGCATGCTTAACAAAGAAGAATTAATTTTTGAGATTATTCTATTGGTCTTATTTTGCCTTCCTAATTAAAGGTCTTATTTTGCCAATTTTTTCTTTTTGCGACAAAATCGCAGGACGTCTTTACATTTTCATGTATTGACCCATTGATCTTGCCTTATCTATATTTCTTTATTATATTGCGACAATATGACGAGTCTAAGTTTTCTCGCGAAAATAAAGCCTCATGACATTGCCGTCTTGCGATGAAATCGCAGGACGTCTTCACATTTGCATGTAAAAACCCCTTGATCTCATCTTAACTTTTTATTTCTCTTATGGCTTTTTGCCTCTGTATAATTTACGCGACAATATGACAGGCCTAAATGATCTTGCGATCTTAGAGCCCCATGACATTGCCGTCTTAAGACACTTATCAGCTCCCTAATGGAGGGTGCCGCCCTTATCTTCCCCCTGGTTGCCCCTTCAAGGAGGGCACATCGGCCATACAAGACTAGCTCCTCCCATCCAGATTTACCAACAACCAGTTGTTTTCGCAGCCTCTTGTCCTTTATGCCTATATGGCTTATAGTTACAAGATTGCACCCTAGGTGGGGTTTTCTTCAGGCCAAGTGCATTGTAGCCAAGACTTACCAAAGATGGCCAGGGTAGGTTCGTCCGTCCCGGGCACCCTTGGCTAAACCGTGTACCTCGACGCCTTGGTCATACTCTGCACTTCTTGGAAGAGACTCTCAGTCGTCCAACCAGGGTATAACCTTATAAAGTTGGAAATCCAAGATCTCTCTCCCGGATAGGTTTTCTTTAACCCCTACATTTGTATGACTTAGGTTCCAGTAGCGGTATAACCTTATCCCTGAATCATATAAAGAGATACCCCCTTTACAACGTGCTTGTAGGTCTTACATTTTCCTCTTACGAAATTGTACTCGCGAACTAAGTTGCACGCCATAAAGGTTTGTCCCATTCTCTTAATCTCTGCGAAATTTCATTCGCGTTTCTCGCGATATTGCTCGCGTAATCTTTAAAATAAAAATAGTCACTGATAATAACCTTTAGTTATGCCAATATTTCTTACCTAACATCATTTGTCACTGATAATACCTTTTCAAAAATAGTCTATTCCATGGTCTATCAAGTCGTTGGCCAACATCTCTTCCTTCAGGATCCATTAATTTTTATGCCCCATTTCCAATTATTTCTTTAATTAAGTAAGGTCCGTCCCATTTTTTCGCCAATTTTCCACCATTCTCTCGCTGATATCTCGGTGTCTCTCGCAGAACTAAATCACCAATTTGGAATTCTCGTTTTTTGACACGTTTGTTGTATTCGCGAGCTAACCTTCGCTGGTACTTTTCCATATGCTGTAGAGTCTTCTCCCTTTTTTCTTCCAATTCATCTAGTTTATGTAAAATCATACCAGCACTTAAATTCTTTTCCCACGCTTCTCTTTTTGTTGTAGGAATACCAACTTCTGTTGGTAATACAGCTTCAACCCCATATGTTAAACAAAAGGGTGACATTCCAGTAGCCTCTCTTCTAGTGGTGTTGTAGGCCCATATTGCATTATGTACTTGCTCACACCATGATTTGTGATACCCTTCTAATTTCTTCTTCAGAATATCTGCGATCGTTTTATTAGTTGCCTCAGCTTGACCATTTGCTTGTGGGTATAAAGGAGTAGATTTTCCACATTTTATCTTAAATGCATTGAGTAGTAACTCTATGTTCTGTCCTTCAAACTGCTTTCCATTATCAGACATCAACTGTGTTGGTATTCCAAATCTGCAGATGATATTCTCGAATATGAATGTGAAAATATCTTTATCACGAATATGTTGTACTGATTTTACTTCTCCCCATTTTGTGAAATAATCTGTAGCCACAATGAGGTATCTCCTTTGTCCAGAGCTAGGCACAAATGGTCCCACAATATCTAATCCCCATTTTCCGAAGGGCCATACACTTGTTGAGGATGATAGTGGTGCTCCTGGTGCATGTATCTTTTTTCCAAATCGCTGACATTCTTCACAACGCCTTGAATGTTGTTTCGCATCTTCATGCATGTAAGGCCAGTAATACCCTTGCATCTTCGTTCTATATGCCAAAGATCTACCTCCGCTATGATTACCAGCATCTCCACTGTGCAGCATTTTTAACACCTTTTCTCCTTCCTCCCTTGTCAAACATCTTAGCGATGGTCCATTAAAAGATCTGCGATATAACACTCCGTCTCTTATCTCATAATTAGTTGCCCTGCTTCTTAGCTTGTGTGCCTCCAGTCTATTTCTTGGAGTTTCTCCTTTCGCCAAATAAGCAAGAAGTTCCGCTCGCCAATCTTTGTTTCTCTCTTTTGCTTCTATTTCGCCATTTTCTACAATCATCACATCTTTCTCTCCTTCTTCGTCAATTTCGACGGAATTCCCATCCACATCTTCGTCTTCTTTATTTACTGAAGGTAATAAGAGTGTTTGAATTTTTATGCATCTCGCAAGTGGGTTTGTCATCATGCTAGATATGAAGGCAAAAGCGTCCGCAAGCCGGTTATCTTTCCTTGATATGTGCCTCCATTTTATCTTTGGAATTCTCGCAGATAATTCTTCCACGAGTCTCTTGTATTTCTTTAAAGAAGGTTCATTTGTTATATATTCTCCAGTTATTTGACGAATAACCAATTGAGAATCGCTTGTGATTCTAGCATTTTCCAACTTCATTTCTATTGCAAATTTCAAAGCGTGGATAACAGCCTCATATTCTGTCTCATTATTAGTGGATTTAAATTCTAACCTGAATGAGAAAGCTGTTTTTTCTCCTTCTGGTGAAATAAAAACAACTCCAATCCCATTTCCTTCTCCATTAGATGATCCATCCACTAATATCTCCCATCTATTGGGTTATGTTAATAATTCTTTTGGATCTCCATGTTCTTCTTCTGCCTCCATCATTTCTTCCACAGCTTCGTCATTTTCCAAAGGAAATTCATCTAAGAAATTTGCGATGACTTGGGATTTTGGCGAAGATAGAATTTCATATTTGATATCGAAATGTCCCACTTGTGCATTCCATATTTCTACTCTTCCTGATCTTTTTGAATTCTTCATTACTGATTCAATTGGCACTTTTGTTAACACATTGACCTTATGTGCTTGAAAGTAAATGCGAAGCTTGAAAGTTGCATGTACCAATGCTAGGATTAATTTCTCAATCTTTGAATAATTTTTCTCTGCTGAATTGAATGTTTTACTAATATAGTAAATTGGTTTCTCTATCCCAAAGCATCTACTCTGCAAAGCAATACCGCACTTAGCGCATATGCCGTTGTCGCGAGATAAATTAATAACTCTTCTCCTGGTTCAGCTTTCTGTAAAATGGTTATATCCATTAAATGCTCTTTTATTCCCTGAAAAGCCTTCTCACATTCATCTGTCCATCTGAATTTTGTTCCCTTTTTGAGTATATCGAAAAAATGCTTGCATTTATCAGAAGATCTCGAGATGAATCTTCCTAACGAGGCTAACATCCCATTCAATTTTTGCACATCTTTTAATGTAGCTGGTGTGGGAATATCGCGAATCGCTTGCACTTTTTCTGGATCAACTTGTATTCCTTCCTTTGATACAATATACCCCAGAAACTTTCCTGAAGTCACACCAAAAGTACACTTGTCAGGATTTACTTTAATATTAAATTGCCGCATTTGTTCAAAAATTTCCTTCAAGTCTTGTACATGATCTTCATCTTCCTTGCTCTTGAATAACATATCATCTACATATACCTCCAGTGTTTTGTGGATCCACTTTGCAAATACCTTCTCCACCATTCTTTGGTATGTTGCACCAGCATTTCGTAATCCAAAGGGCATTTTTGTATAACAATATAACCCTCTTGGAGAAAAAAAATGCAGTATGTTCTTGATCTTCTTCAGCGAGAGGGATTTGGTTGTATCCTTTATATCCATCTAACGAAGATATTCTTGCATTTCCCGCTGCTGACTCAACCATTTTGGGAATATGTGGTAGTGGAAAACTATCTTTAGGACAAGCTTTATTTAAATCGGTAAAATCTATGCAAATTCTTATTCCTTTATTCTTCTTTGGGAACACCACCATATTTGCAATCCACTCTGGATACTTGGCTTGCCTTATTATTCCTGCATCAAGCATCTTTTGTAATTCTTCTTCTATCTGAGAATGGTATGTTGTTGCGATTTTTCTTATTCTTTGCTTGAACGGCCTTACATTTTTGTTGATTTCTAATTTATGACATGCTACCGATGGATCTATCCCTGGCATTTCATCCATGCTCCACGCGAAAATGTCTTTGTATTCTCGCAAAAGATTTATAGTTCTTTCTTCCTCGTCTATCTCCATTCTAGTCCCAATTTTCAGTATTTTAGGTTCTTTTTCACTCCCAATATTTACTTCTTTTGTTGTTTCAGCTGCAGTGTAACTGGCTTCTGGTGCTGGTGTTTTTATGACTCTCGCACGTTCATCTCCTTCTCGCGAAAATTCATTTGGTATTCCTTTTCCCTCTTTTGCTCTTATCATGTAAATTTTAAATTCTTCTTCTTTTCTTGTTTCTCTCATCAATTTTCTGCAAGCTTTTCGCTGCTTAGGACGTTCTTCACAATTTTTTACTTCAATTTGATAGCATATCTTCGCAAGATCTGTATCTCCTTTAATTTCCCCAATTCCACTAGGCATAGGGAATTTGATACGTTGATGTAATGTTGACGCTACAGCTTTAATTGCGTGTATCCATGGTCTTCCTAATATCATGTTGTATGGTGATTCCATATCCACCACGCATAATGTTACTTGTGTTTCAATTTCTCCAAGTGGTAATCGTACTATTATTTCTCCTCTTGGTTTTGTTATAGATTTTCCGAAACCATGAATATGATATGCTGAAATAGACATTTCTTCATCCTTATACCCAATTTTCTTAAAAGCATGATAGAACATTATATCCACAGAACTTCCTGTGTCAACTAGAGTTCTATTTATAGCCCATTTTTCTACAGATTTTATTGACTTCTCCTTCCTTATTGGTATCATGGGTACTGTAATCACCAAAGGAGATGTATGATCTATATTTTCTTCTAAAACTTCTGTTGCTGTAAATGTAATTTCCTGCTTTTCCCAATTCTTTAATAATGGCGTTTTCTTTACCATCATAATTTTTCTCTCTTAAAAATCACGCTTATGTATCTTCCCTTTAATATTTTCATGAAATTTATCGATCATTTCTCTTGACACTAATTCATACTTCAATTTCCTACAATTTTCTTTAATTCTAATCATTTTTTTTCTGAATATTTCACCAATCTTCTTCAAAGTTTCCTTGATCTTGAATAATCCCTATCTTCTTTTTTACCTTTTCTTCGATTTTGTTAATTCATCGTCCCCTTAGTCGGCGCCAAAATGTAGTAGCAGGATTTCCCACACTACACCCCTATTAAGATCCTATAAAAATCTAAGTGAAACTAGTTGAAGATTAAAGAATTAAACGACACTTTTATTATTTAGATCTCAGAAATGTTTACAGAAAATATTCAAACTTAGAATTACAACTTTCCATTCTGGAGTTTCTCTCTCCTCAAGGTTTTCTCAACTCTAAAAAATACATCCCCCTCATCTGGACTTACTTGAACCCTTTATATAGGAAATTACATAGTGGGTGACAGCTAAGTTTTCCCCTTCTTTCGGATATATTCTGCGATCTCATCGTGGTATTTGCAATATTAATCTTCACCAACTTTTGTAATCCTCGTGAAACAATACTCTCATCACATGTCTCTTCAATCGTCAGCTATTATGATGCTTCCCCGTGACGCTCGCCAAATGTTGCTGAAGAATCCTTACGACACTCTCGTGAACAATGTCATTTATACTTATAGGAATATTTGACCTTCTCGTGAAAGCGTTGTTTTTACTACGAGAATATCGTTATGGCGATATTCTGGTACTACAACTATTCTTGCCGGATTCCGGCCAACTTCCGGCCAAATCCCCAGTTTTCCGGCGAGTGCTTTTTGGGACAGATTTTATACACGGGTTTTATTTTACTTGTGGGCTTGGTGGACTTATATCTTTTGGACTTTGAAGACTAGACCTAATTTTGGAACATGAAGAGCTATAAAAGAGAAGACTTTTCTCAATATCTTTTATCTTTGACATTACAATTATAATCTCTTCTTCTACTTTTGTTCTAGGGTTTAGAAACATGATAGGGTTTATCTTTCTTCTTGTTATGAACTCCTTTAATATGAGTACTTAATTTTCTTATTGGTTATGGAATAATTGGATTTCACATAATATGGTTTTTGATATGATAAATTAGTTTTGTCTCCATACTTTATCGTTTATGATTCACTATTCATATTGTTATATGATTTGAATGCTTGTTTGATCGGGTCGCGAATCGGTTGAGTTTGTTTTCATCTCTATTGCTAGATTAGGGTTTGTTATATGTAAAAGTGATAGATTCCTGATTGCAAGTAGCATAAATATGATTATAGTTTGTAGTGATATATTCTTATGATCGTATGTGAATCGTGACCTTTGTTAAATTGAATTAGTGCGTTTTCCACATTCGATTGTCCTGATTTCATAGGACTTAATGCATCTAGGGAATTAAACTTAATTAGTGCTTTTACACGTTAGGTTGTTCTTTTAGATAGAACTCATACTCGCATCTTTTAATGTGTTTGTTGATGACAAAAGGGAATTTGCGGGATATTCTTGCGATCAAGGTATTCTAGGGCTTTTGATAAAAGTTGAGATTAAATATCAATTCTAGTTATTGTTAAAAAGCATATTTGTGAATAAAAACGAAATCCTTAACCAATATCTCTTTGATTTGATTTGTTTACTTCTTCTTTGTTTGCTTTTATTTTACTTTTACTTTATAAAAATCATAAAAATACCATGTGTTTAATATAGGAAACCGAAAATATATTGAGAACCTAGTTCTCTCTGTGGGATCGATCCTTTCTTGCCCTTGCTATATTTATATTTTGAGTAGTAATAAAGTGTAAATTATATTTGTGTCTCCTGACAACCGATCAAATTTTGGCGCCGTTTCCGGGGAGGCAATGGTTGTCACTTGTTTTTGGTTTCTTATTTTTTGTTTTTCTTTGTTTTGTTTTTAGTTTTTCTTATTTTCTGGTTTTAACATAGTTTTGAGAACTCTTGTTTCAGGTACTTATTATGGAAGGAGCATATTGGAACAATGGGTACGGTTATCAACCTCAACAAAATTATGACAACTATCACCCTTATGGGGAGGACAATCAAAACCAATCCTTTGGGTATGGTGAATACTCCACATACCCTTTTAATTACTCTCATACATTCCAACCTTCTCATGGTAGTTATGTAAGTGAGCAACCACAAGGAGGGGAGAATAGTTGTACACCTATGCATATTTGTTCGAGTTTGGTAGATGAGATGCAACAATTTATGGCAAGCATGGAGACAATTTCATCGACCAAATCTGCTCATAGTATGTTTGGCCCAATTTCTGATCGTAGTTATGATCATTCACCCATTCAAAGGATAATTGGCCTAGCAATACTGAGGTAAGTAATTCTACTTTTTCCTTGTCGAATGAGCTTTACCAACAAATGGAATGCTATTTTAAGAATTTGGATGGATCACTTCAAGAGCTTCAAAAAGGTGTTTCCTATTTAAGACAAGGCATTGAAGAATACAAAGAGGACATGCAATCTTATGTTAACTATGATAGTGACGATGATGATTGCGTTGAAAAGGACCAACCTTTGGAGATATTTGATGACGTTAGTGTAGTTGACTCAACTCTTGATCTTTATAATGATCAAACACCTATTCAAGAGGTACATGAGGATGATGAAACTAATGTTTTTCAGAATTTTGCAACATTGTTTAAGTCTAATGAAGAGGAGTATGTTGAGAATGTGACCGTTATGACCGATATTGTGGAAGACCCAATTGAGATTGTATATGATTGTAATGATGATGTTTATGTCGAGACTTTGGTGTAGGTAGAAACGGATGAAGAATGGTTGCAAGGTTTGATAGAGGACCATGATATACAAGAGGTAAGTAATTCACTTGAGTTTTTCAAGGATGAAGAGGATGCCGTAATAAAAGAGATTGTGCAAGGTTTGTCTAACCCTTTGCATATTTATTCTTCTCCTTTACCTCTTATTGGTTTGAATTTATGTGCTTCGAAAACATTATTGAATAACTTTGTTTCTCGATTTCCGCCATTAGAGAAACTTGATTCTCATACTATGCAGGTTTGTGAACAAGAAACCGTGGAAGTACCCGACTCCTATATTCTTTATGCACTTCCAAGTGTGGACATGAATAAGTGTGGGGGAAACTTTTATCGGTTAATAGCTTCGTTTCTGTTTTATATTACTAATATTTGTGTGAAGCTAGTGTTTGCAAAACAGGTATTATGGATGGATCCCCAACTTTTCAGATTATTGGTGTATGGGGAATGAATCTTTCAAGAAGCTAAGTCGGGTCGTCGACTTTAAAACAAGCGCTTAGTGGGAGGCAACCCACCGGTTTTGTATCTCTTATCCTTTTGCTTTTTATTTTATTTTATTTTTGTTTCGTTTATTTATTTTTTATTGTTTTCATATCATATTTGCATCCCCATGCTTAATTCCATAAAGTTCGTAATCTTTCTTAGAAGAGAATTATGACGGATACCTTTTCGTCAGAAAATTTCAGCCTGCGCGTAGTTCAGTCCAGAGACCATAAATGTCAAATTGTTTATCAAACCACTGTGAAATGTTGATACTGTGTATAAAACACGTAGGTGAACAACTTTTGTGAAATGGAGTTTTTCCAAATTCCTTACCAATTTGCACAGTTTTTGCGTTTTATCTGTTGTTACGTCATAATTCAGAACTTTCGGTTTTACACATTGAGGACAATGTGAAGTTTAAGTGTGGGGGATAATTTATATGTTTGTATAGTTTGTTTTATGCATTTAGTATAAAAAAAATCAGAAAAATAGAAAAACCAAGAAAAAATTTGTTCTTTTTGAACTCCGAAATCTAGAAACTTGTGCCTTTAGGATGACACCATTAGTGGATGGAACCATTTTGAATGCAGGAGTTGAGGAACCAATTAAATAAAAGGGACGAACATATCTCATAAATCACAAATAATATGATAGTTGTTACCATATCTCGGAATATCACCATATCACATTCTATTTTTATTTTTCCATATTTATCTATTGTTCTCTAAGTGCTTTGGTGGGTCACTAAACATCGACTTGTTATTACTTATAGGATGAAATAGAGTGATTGAGTTGTTAAAAAAAAGAAGCAAAAAAAAAAAAAAAAGGAAGAAGAAAAGACCGACCAATTAGACCAAACGGAAAAAGACACTTGGATAAAGCAATATGTGTATGTTCTCCTTGTCTCCGTCGCCTAAACAAGCGTGGAATGCAGGATCCAAGGGAACTATCATGTAATCTACTGACAAGAATCATGCGCTTGGATCCAAAAGATCCAATCATGTTGTCTCGGAAAAAAAAAGTGAAAAAGAAAGTATTATATTGGTTGAATAAAGTCACTTCTGGTTCCCTTTTATTTTCTAGTGAGTTGATGTAGAATTCAAACCAGTAGCTCAATCCAATAGGATTCATAGGTTCATCTTGGCAATGACCTTCAGACAGATATGGGAAACATCGATCACTTGTGAACATTCGCCATAGACGATCACACACACTTTTCCATAGGTTCATCTTGCATAGGCTCAATCTTGCATAGGTTCATCTTGCATAGGCTCAATCCAATGTTGATTCCTATTTACTTGATACATGAATCCTATTGAGTTTGGTTAGGTCCGAACCTTTGTATCAAGTAAACACACTTTGCCATAGACGATCACACAAAGTGTGAACCGATTTGTTGTATTGTCTCGACTCAGTCTATAGAGAATCACTTTCGGGGAAAGGACTTATAGGAAGGAAAAGTTATGGCTTGAGGTATATTTGGGGTACACTCGCCTTTTCATATCTATCATCATATACTTTTATGTGTGAGACAGATTTGTTTATTTCAAGTCTTCGACTTTTGGTCGTAGCAACTCTTAGTTGTGGGTGAGATCAGCTAAGGGAATCAAGTGCGTAGTATCCTACTGGGATCAGAGATGTAAGGAGCGCAATTTTAGCTTGAATCAGTGTGAGATTGATTGGGGTTCAACTACAGTCCAATTCCATGTAAGGCACGCAACAGATGGATCTATTCCAGGCATCTCATCCATATTCCACGCAAAGATATCTTTGTATTCTCGCAGGAGATTTATAGTTTGCTCTTATTCTTCCGCATCCATCTTAGTTCCAATTTTCAACATCTTTGGCTCTTCTTCACTTCCAATATTTACTTCTTTTGTTGGATCTGCCGCGGTGTAACTGGCTTCAGGTTCCCCCATTGGTGTTGAGGATTTTACATCTCTCGCAGTTCTATCTTCTTCTTACGAAATTTCGCTAGGTATTCCCCTTCCTTCTCTTGCTTTAATCATATAAACCTTAAATTATTCTTCTTTCTTTGCTTCTTTTGCCAATTTTCTGCGTTGTTTTCGCGACTTAACACGGTCTTCAAAATTCTTCACTTCATTTTGGAAACATAATTCTGCATAGTCCATATCTCCTCTAATCTCGCCAACTCCACTGGGCATGGGAAATTTAATGCATTGATGTAATGTTGATGCCACTGCCTTAATTTCGTGTATCCACGGTCTTCCCAGCAACATGTTGTATGGTGATTCTACCTCTACTACACATAATGTCATTTGTGTTTTTATCTCTCCTAGTGGAATTTGCATCACTATTTCTCCTTTAGGTTTTATTAAAGATTTCCCAAACCCATGAATATGATAAGTTGGACTAGACATCTCTTCATCTTTATATCCCATTTTCTTGAATGCGTGGTAAAATATTATATCCACAGAACTTCCTGCGTCCACCAAAGTTCTACTCATAGCCCATTCTTCCGCGGATCTTATTGATTCTTCTTTTTTTCATTGGTATGCCAGGTACCGTGATCACCAAAGGATCATTATGATTTAGATTTTATTTTGGTATTTCTGCTGCTGTAAACGTAATTTTCTGTTTTTCCCATTCCTTCAAGGGTGATATCTTTTCCACCATCATGATTTTCTTCCCTTCAAAATCTCGCTTATGTATCTTCCCCCTAATGCTTTCATGGAATTTGTTTATCATCGTTCTTGTTATCATACTACACTCCAATTTCCTTTGATTCTCTTTGATTGTAGCCATTTTATTTTAATTTCTTCACCAATCTACTCAATCACCTTCCAACTCTTGAATAATTCTTTTCTTCTATCGTACTTTTCTATGAATTTTACCTATTCGTCCCTGTTTCGGGCGCCAAAATGTAGTTGTAGGAAATCCTACACTACACCCTTGTTAAGAATTCACAATGATCAAGACATAATTTGATAATGAAGAACAATAATTTTATTAATTTGATCTTAGAAATGTTACAGAAGATAAAGAAGATCAAGAATACAACCGACTTACTAAAACTTTCTCTCTCCTCTAGACTTTCTTAACACTCCAAAAAGACCTCTCCTTCAAAAATATCTTGGTTCCTTTTATATAGGGTAGTTACATAGTGGATGCCAGCTCATATACATCTAAGATCCCCTATAATTTAGGATCCGATTTCTGCGGTTATTGTCGCAACAACTATAATGTGATGTGTCGCGAAGAATTATTACTCTCGCGGAAAGTCACACCTTCCTCATGTTTTTACTACTGTCATCCATTACGTCATCGTCTGATTGTTTTTCAACACTCGCTGAAGTGTTGTTTTGTTATTCTCGTAGAAGTTTTGTTAATCTTGCAGGAATATCAGTGTAGTGATATTCTGATCCTACACCTTAAATATTTATAATCATCCAGATCCCCTTTAATCATTCATTCTTTAAATCATTGAAACATCGTCTTCTCATCAACCAAAGTGTTCAATATCTGTTCTTAATCTTCTCTTTGAATCCGAGCCTCAAATGATACCCATCTTTATTTTATTTCTTCGCAATGTCTTCTCCCTGTGTTCAACCACTTTGATCTATCAACCAGCAACAACTAACTCAAAAACCCATTCAATCACACCCTAACTTATCTCAGATGCACAACAAATTGCCATCTCTGTGTTCAACATCCCTTTATTCTATGATTCACATCAAAACCCACTCTCTAAAACTCTAGATTCCTCTGAGAAATTATGTTGCCATCTTAGTTTCAGGTGGAGTAAGAAAAAAAACAAACTAATGTTAGAGAATTGATTTTTCTCTGATTTTCAGGTCTTGTGTAGGAAAGTGATATATCCACCCCAAATGAACTGGATAAGGGCCAACCAAGTAAGTCTGAAGACACCCACTGGCCATTTCATATATGGCTCGTCAGTTTTGGAGAAGCGACAGCTTAATTCCTTGCTCAACTCAACCACCAGTTTTGAACAACTGACTGTTCATTCTTCTGCTCCTTTGGTGTGCAACTTTAGCTGGTTCCAAACATCGCTCATCTATGAATGACGCTTTTGATCTTCTCGATTTATTCCATCAACAATATCCATCTCTTACTTATCAGATTCACTTCTTCCCTTCAATGTCTTTTCATCACTAAAGATGTCATGCTTTTCAGACAAAATTCGCATCACTAAAGCTGACATACTTTTCATATAGAGATGAAGAAATAAAAGCAAATAATGAGAAATAATCCGCCTCCAATATCCATTGCACATGAGATGAGGCTTTCGCGTTGTTTCTTCTTCTTTTGTTCCAAATGACTCCAAAGTACCTAAATACTCAAAAACAAAACATAAGATACATAATTTACAAGAAAACTAGCAGAGAAAGCATAAACAATATATAAATATAAAGGTGTTTTAGACACCTATCACATATTCTATTTTGTTCAAATATATTCCTTAACGGCTAAGATGGAAATAAATACCAAGATCAAATTTAAATAAGTTAAGAATCTTTTGAATTAAGGGTTTTTAATTATATATGGAAAATAAGAATTAGTAATGTGCATTTTCTAATTAAATATTTTCCAAGGAGATTTCGATCGTATATTTGGACAGTGCGTTCACAGGAATTTGAAAACCGAATTTGGGTAATTATAAAAAAATATCTTGAGTATATTTTCTGTTTTGGAAATTCCTTGGTGTCCCAACTTCCTTGTCTATAAATACTTCGAGTTTGCATTTTTAGCAAAATAATCCTTCGTAACATTAGACTTACTCTTTTGTCTTTGTTACTGGTGAGCCGCCTATCGGAGAGGAGAGTAATCTAATTAGGTGAAATCTCTTACGGCCACTCAATTTAAAGTCTTCTTTGGGATTGAGAAGCTCTAGCACGGCCCGTTGGTGGGAAACTAGATATTGCGGTTTATCTTTAGTTTTCGTATTGATTTGATTGACTAACGGTGGTTGAATCTTGATTGCACCTAGTTTGTTTATGCTTGAGAATCTTTTATTATGATATAATATTCACTCAAACTAGTTCAAGGTTTCGACGGGGATCTTTAGACTGTTGTTAGATCTAAAGACGATCTTGTGATAATCCATTGCTAGCAGACTCCGTTCTGTGCGTGATTAATCATAAGAGATTCAAGTGATTATGTGCAGGTGTTTATTGAAGATCTAAGAAGATATTGAAGATTTCTTACTTGGTTGTTTTTATAATCTTTGGTGTGCACAATACTTGTTTGGGAAAAAGAGGATCCAATTAATAATCGGTTTATCCTTGTGGTAGATTGGATTGATTAATTTAGGAAGATCGGCATCAACACATATCACTTGTTTGAAAATTATTGTTGGCTTAATCTTAGTGATTGCCTTTGTGTGATTTAACGTAAGATAGATCTTGAAACCTGTCAAAGCAGTTTATTTTAAGATAAACAAGGAAACCTTTGCACAACTCATATCACTTGGTTGAAGAGAGTTGATACCAAGCAGATTTGTTGTTCCTCTACTATTTGGAATACGATCCAAAGGAATTGGTCCAAGTACGTGACTTTTTTATAGGTTGGAGGCGTGGGAATACAGACGGAATTAGGTGAACTATAGGTTTAGTTGCTTGGACTCAACTATACGAAGTTGTCTTATTTTGTATAGCGTCTTAATCCTGAGAGTATTCAATTCTGGACTAGGTCCCAGGGTTTTTCTGCATTTGTGGTTTCCTCGTTAACAAAATCTTACTGTGTCATTTACTTTATATTTCCGCATTATAATTGTTGTTATCATAATTAAAGTAAATTGCACAAACGTTAATTCCTATTTACTTGATACGTGAATCCTATTGAGTTTGGTTAGGTCTGAACCTTTATATCAAGTAAACACACTTTATTATTGTATTGTCTCTATCTCGTATCCATAAACCTCGACTCAGTCTATAGACAACCACTTTCGGGGACAGGACTTATGGGAAGGAAAATTTATAGCTTGAGGTATTGTAGTTGCAGGAAATCCCACAACTACACCCTCATGAGATTCTATTAATTTGATTTGATGATCTAATTTATTTGACATGAAAATGAAGATTAAAGTACTAAAATTGTAAAAGAGACACGAAGATTTTTACATGGTTCGATCATTGTGATCTACATCCATGGTTCTTCACTAGTGATTGTATGTAATTACATGATTTTACAATTGAGACTCAATTAAAGAATATTTGGAGTTCTAGATTTTTGGGGAATAAGATCATCAGGAAAATAAGTCTCTCTCTCTCTCTACAAAATTCTAACTTCAAATGTCTCTCCAAAAGAACTCTCTCTTTCTCTCATGCCTAAATGACTATTTATATGATTTTACATAAAAGATGACAGTTGTGTTGCCCCGCAATTTCGGATCTAAAATATGTCATGCGAGTCTTCGTAGCCTTGCTCTCAAGATGTCTTTTCTCTCCACAATTTCACAAGCTTTCATTTGTGGAGTCGTTAATTATTCGCAAGCATAATAATGCTGCGAGATTCTGCTCCTACATTTTGCCTCTTTTTTCTTGAATATTGCTTGAAGAGCGATCTTCAGGAAAAAACTAGTTGGTGTAGCTGTTGGAGTAGTCTTTAATCTTTGTTGATGAAAGAACGAGCGAAAGAATACTGGACTTAAAAAGTATATACTTGCCTCTATTCTTTTGCGAAGTCCCGGAATGTTGCGAAGTAAATAAGAAGTCTCACCCTTGAAGTATAAAAAGTATGAAATATCCTTGATGAAGTATAAGAAATATAAAATATCCTTGAAGAAGTATAAGAAGTACTCAATCCTCGAAATATATAAGAAGTATGAAGTATCCTTAAAAAGTATAAGAAATATAAAATATCCTTGAAGAAGTATAAGAAGTACTTAATCCTCTAAATGTAAGAAGTATTCTTCCTTGAATAAGAGTGATAAGTATTGCCTCTATTCATGCGAAATTATTATTCCATTTTTGGTGAGGATTCTTGTTGAGAAGATAAAGAACATAAAATATTTTCTTAGTACCCATAGTTGCCTCTGTTCTTTATCTGTGAGGGTAAAATCCTTGAGAAAATGTTGAATGAACGAATTGTTTCCTTATTCTTATCTTGCCTCTGCCTCATGCGATAATCCTTTTTAAAAAATAATTGTAGGGACAGAATATTGTCACTACAATATTCCTGCGAAATAGACAACAGTACTACGATACATCAATAATAAACGACTATTCTGCGACATATCAATGATATTTTGCGAGACATCCAAATATGACTTAAACAATGACGTAATGACAGAAACACGAAGAAAGTGTGACATGTTTGCGATATATCAATAAAACCTGCGAAAGATAAAGGCGGTGCCTGCTGCGATGTATCGCAAGAACTCAGATCCGAAGTTGAAGGGAATCTTAGATGTAAATGAGCTGTCATGAGCTGTAATCCACTATGTAAATACCTATATAAAGGAGATGAGTAGTTCCAGAGAGGAGGATGAATTTTTGAGTGTTAGGAAAGTTTTTAGGAGAGAGAAAATCTTTGTTAAGTGTTTTGTGTTCTTGATTTCTGTAATTCCATAAGATCATATTAATGAAAAAGTGTTCTTAATCTTCAAGTTATGTCATAAATATTGATAGATTCTTGAATAGGGTGTAGTGTGGGAATTCCTGCAACTACATTTTGGCGCCCAGAAACAGGGATTGAAGAGTTGAAAATCATAGTAAAAGCTAGGTAAAAGAAAGAAATCATTCAAGAATTGGAAGAATACTTTTAGTGGAAGAGAAGATGATTGAAATCAAAGATAATCAAAAGAAATTGGAGTGTGATGTAATAACAAATATGATGATAGACAAATTCCATGAAGATATTAAAGGAAGGATACACAAACGAGATTTTGAAGGAAAGAAGATCATGACGGTAGATGAAGCATCACCGCTAAAAGATTGGGAAAAACAGAAGATTACATTTACAGCAACAGAAATTCCGAAAGAGAATTTAAGTCATACATCTCCATTGGTGATCACAGTGTCTGTTGCACCAACAAGAAAAGAGAAATTAGTAAGATCTACAGAAGAATGGGATGTGAATAGGACTCTGGTGGACACAGGAAGTTCTGAGGATATAATGTTTTACCACACATTCATGAAAATGGGATACAAAGATGAAGAAATGTTTAGTCCAACATATCGTATTCACGGATTTGGAAAATCTTTAACAAAACCTAAAGGTGAAATTGTAGTACGAATTCCACTGGGGGAAATAGAAACGCAGGTCACCTTGAGTGTGATAGATATGAAATCGCCTTATAACATGCTGTTGGGGAGACCATGGATACATGCAATCAAGGCTGTATCATCAACTCTACATCAATGTTTAAAATTCCCTGTGCCTAGTGGAATTGGCGAAATTAAAGGAGATGCAGATTATGCGGCGTTATGTTTCCAAAATGAAGTAAGGAATTGTGAAAATAAAATTCAGTTGCGAAAACAGCGTAGAAAAATGAGGAGAGAAGAAAAGAAAGAAGAAGAATTCAAGATTTACATGATAAAATCAAAAGAAGGAAAAGGAATATTCAGCGATGTATCGCAAGAAGATGATGAACCAGTGGAGATAATAAAGACACCAACACCAATGGGAGAGAATGAATCTAGTTATACCGCAGTAGAACCAACAAAAGAAGTTAATGTTGGAAGTGAAGAAGACCCAAAAATGCTGAAAATTGGAACTAAGATGGATGTGGAGGAAGAAGAGCAAACTGTAAATCTTCTACGAGAATACAAAGATATTTTTGCGTGGAATATGGATGAGATGCCTGGAATAGATCCATCTGTTGCGTGCCATAGATTGGAGATTAACAAAAATATGAGACCAATCAAACAAAGAATAAGAAAGATTGCAACTACTTATCATGCTAAGATATAGGAAGAGTTACAAAAGATGCTTGATGAAGGAATTATAAGGCAAGTGAAGTATCCAGAATGGATCGCCAATATGGTAGTAGTTCCCAAGAAAAACAAAGGGATAAGAATTTGCATCGATTTTACTGATTTAAATAAAGCTTGTCCCAAAGATAGTTTTCCTTTACCAGATATCCCGCAGATGGTGGAATCTTTCGCATGAAATGATCGAATATCTTCGTTGGATGGATACAAGGGTTATAATCAAATTCCGCTGGCAGAAGAAGATCAAGAACATACTGCATTCTTTGCTCCCAGAGGATTATATTGCTACACAAAGATGCCTTTTGGGTTACGAAATGCAGGGGCAACATACCAAAGAATGGTGGAAAAAGTATTCGCAAAATGGATACATAAAACTTTAGAGGTATATGTGGATGATATGTTGGTAAAAAGTAAAGAAGCTAAAAAACATGTGCAAGATTTGAGGGAAATTTTTGACCAGATGTGGCTTTTTAATATTAAAGTAAATCCTGATAAATGTACTTTCGGAGTATCATCTGGGAAATTCTTGGGATATATCGTATCAAAAGAAGGAATACAAGTTGACCCTGAAAAGGTGCAAGCAGTTCGGGATATGCCAACTCCAGCAACAGTAAAAGATGTGCAAAAATTTAATGGGCTTTTAGCCTCACTAGGAATATTCATTTCGCGGTCATCAGATAAGTGCAAGCATTTCTTCAACATATTAAAGAAGGGAACAAAATTTAAATGGACAGATGAATGTGAGAAAGCTTTTCAAGGAGTTAAGGAATATTTGATGAATATATCCATATTACAGAAGGCTGAACCAGGAGAAGAATTGTTGATATATCTTGCGACAACTCCACATGCTTTAAGTGCAGTACTTTTGCGAAATGACGCAGGAGTTGAAAAACCTATTTACTACATCAGCAAAACGTTTAATGCTGCGGAGAAAAATTATTCGAAGATTGAAAAATTAATTTTGGCATTAGTTTATGCAGCTTCTAAACTTCGCATATATTTCCAAGCGCATAAAATCAAAGTACTAACAAAAGTACCAATCGAGTCAGTAATGAAAAATTCAAAAAGATCAGGCAGAGTTGAAAGATGGAATGCACAAGTGGGGCACTTTGAGATCCAATATGCAATTTTATCTTCGCCAAAATCTCAAATTGTCGCAGAGTTTCTCTCGGAGTTTCCTTTGGAGGATGATGAAGCTGTAGAAGACATGATGGATATAGAAGAAGAATATGGGGATCCTAGAGATCTTTTAACAGAACCAAATAGATGGGAGATATTAGTGGATGGATCATCTAATGGATAAGGAAATGGAGTTGGAGTCGTTTTTATTTCACCAGAAGGTGCAAAAATGGCATTCACATTTCGATTGGAATTCGAATCTACCAATAATGAGACAGAATATGAGGCTGTAGTACATGCCTTAAGATTTGCGATAGAAATGAAGGTAGAGAATGCAAGAGTTACCAGTGATTCACAGTTGTTTATTCGCCAAATTGAAGGGGAATATGCAACTAATGATTTATCTTTGAGAAAATATAAGAAACTTGTAGAAGAATTATCTGTGAAAATACCAAGACTCAAATGGAGGCATATTTAAAGAAGAGATAATAGACTTGCAGATGCTTTTGTGTTCATATCAAGTATGATGGTAGATCCGACTGCAAGAAATATAAAAATACAAACATTAATAGCACCATCAATTGTTAAAGAAAAAGAAGAGGAAGCTGAGGCAATGGTAGTAGAAAATAATGGCGAAGAATCAAGCCGAATTAACGCAGATTGGCGTGCGGAAATTCACACATATCTAGCAAGGGGGGAGTTACCAAGGAACAGATTGGAGGTACATAAATTAAAAAGTAGAGCAACAAATTATGAGTTAAGAGATGGGGTATTGTATCGAAAATCTTTAAATGGGCCTTCCCTCATATGTTTGACACTAGAAGAAGGAAAACAAATATTAAAAATGCTACATAGTGGAGATGCTGGTAATCACAGCGGCGGTAGATCTTTAGCATACAGAACGAAAATGAAAGGTTATTATTGGCCATATATGCATGAAGATGCAAAGAATTTATCAAGAAGTTGCGAGGAATGTCAGCGATTTGCAAAAAGAATACATGCACCAGGTGAAACGTTAACATCTTCAAAAAATGTTTGGCCATTTGGAAAGTGGGGTTTAGATATTGTGGGACCATTTGTGCCAAGAACAGGTCAAAAGAGATACTTAATTATCGCAACAGATTACTTCACAAAATGGGCGGAAGTTAAGGCAGTACAACATATCCGTGATAAGGACATTTTCACATTTATATTTGAGAATATCATCTGCAGATTTGGAATTCCAGCGCAATTAGTGTCAGATAATGGAAAGCAATTTGAAGGACAAAATATAGAGATGTTACTTAATTCATTCAAGATAAAGTGTGGAAAATCAACTCCTCTATATCCGCAGGCAAATGGTCAAGCTGAAGCAACTAACAAAACAATTGCAGATATTCTCAAAAAGAAATTAGAAGGGCATCATAGAACTTGGTGTCAACAAGTCCATAATGCAGTTTGGGCTTATAATACAACATGAATAGAAGCAACTGGGGTATCACCTTTTTGTTTAACATATGGGGTTGAGGCAGTATTACCAACAGAAGTCGCTATTCCTACAACTAAAAGAGAAGCTTGGGAAAAAAATCTTAGTGCAGGTATGATTCTAGACAAACTTGATGAGGTAGAAGAGAAGAGAGAAAAGGCATTACAACATATGGAAAACTAACATCGCAGATTAGCTCGTGAATATAATAAACGAGTAAAGAAGCGTGAATTCCAAGTTGGAGATCTAGTTCTGCGAGAAACACCAGAATATCAGCGAGAGAATGAAGGAAAATTAGCGAAAAAAATGGGATGGGCCATATATAATCAAAGAAATAATTGGAACTGGAGCATATAAACTAATGGATCCCGAAGGAAGAGACATGGGTCAAAGACTTGGCAGACCATGGAATAGACAATATCTAAGAAAATATTATCAGTAAAGATTTGAAAGACTAGAATGAATGGATCACACGCAAGAAGTTGCGAGAGAATAAAAGATATATTCTACAAGAACAAAGCTGGCTGAATATAAAAATTATTTTCCGCAATAATTTGCGAGATAATTAAAAAAATTAAATGCAAATAAGACGGGCACTAATTGCCTAAAAACATATAAAGAACGGGACAAACTTTTATGGCGTACACCCTAGTTCGCGGATTCTATTCCGTAAGAGGCAATGTCCTTAAAGTGCGTCATAAGGGGGGTATCTCTTTACTTTCAATTATCATAAGAACGGGACGAACTTTTATGGCGTACACCTTAGTTCGAGGATTCTATTCCGTAAGAGGCAATGTCCTTAAAGTGCGTTATAAAAGGGGTATCTCTTTGCATGGATATGGGAAAGGCTATACCGCTGCTGGAACCTAGTCATGGAGATTGGGATTATAGAAAATCCATCCAGGAGAGATAACTTGGATTCCCAATTATATAAGGTTATACCCTGGTTGGGCGCCCGAGAGTTTCTCCTAAGGAATGCAACGTATGATCAAGGCGCCGAGGTACACGGTTGAGCTGTGGGTGCCCGGGATGGATGAACCTACCCTGGACATCCATGGCAAGTCTTGGCTTACGAAGTGTTCGGCCCGAAGAAAACCCCACTTAGGGTGCAGTCTTGTAACTATAAGCCATATAAGGCATAAAGGACAAAGCTGCGAAAACAACTGGTTGTTGGCAGAACCGGATGGGAAAGTGTTAGTCTTGTATGGCCGATGTATAATCCTTTAAGGGGCAACCGGGGGGAGAGATAAGGGCGATACCCTCCATTAGGGAGTTGTGTATAAAAAAGACGGCAATGTCATGGGGCTTTATATTCGCAAGAATGTTTAGGCCCGTCATATTGTCGTGTGACAGAGACAGCAATGTCATGGGACTTTATATTCGCAAGAATATTTAGGCCCGTCATATTGCCGCGTGAATGGCCAAAAATCCTAGAGAGAAATGTTAAGATGAGGTCAATGGGTTTTTGCGATAAGATCAAAAGATGAGATAAATGAAATCAATAATAAGAGGATATAAATCGCAAAGACGTCCTGCGATTTCATCGCAAAGACGGCAATATCATAAGTCTTAAGAAGCAAAGGGAGATTAATCTCACAAGATGGCTTAGATTTATCATATTGTCGCAGAGATTAAAATTAAATGATAAGGCAAGATCAACGGATTATTACGTATAAAGGTAAGAATGTCCTGCGATCTTGTCGCATAAAAGTGGCATAATAAGACCTTTAACTAGGAAGGCGAAATAAGACCACAATAAAAGTTATATCTGCGAAGCATATAACAAATTTTTCGCAGAAATATTTGCGATAATACTACAATTGGTAACAAAAGGCAAGCATGGGATTTCTTACAAGGGTAAAAAATAAAGTACTTCACAAGGAAGATTATGAGGGGCGAATATGGGGATTATAAAACAACATTTCATTATCTCCCTTGAGAAGAATCAAAATAATAAAAAAGAAGGAAGATAATCAAGTTTATGAAGATTGGATTCAGAATTAATAAAAATATATAAATTAGAGCAGGTGATTGAGTTACAAAGAACTTCAATGTTTCGCAAAAAGTGCAGGAAGAAGAAAAATTCGGAAATTACAATGATTCGCAGAATCAGAAACATCTCGCAGGAATACATGATAATTTAAAGAATATTCTTCTCTAATTTCATCATTCTTGTTCACCACTATTATCTTCACCAGTATCATCTTTTTCAGTATGAGTTTCTCCATCACCAGTGATTGTTTCATGAGGAGGATTTTGTTCTTCATGAGGAGGATCTTGTTCTTCTGTTTCATTAAGAGGGTTTCCTTCGTCCTCAGGTGGATTTTGTTCGTCTTCAGAAAAATCTTCTTCATTACTTGAATAATTCAGATCTTCATCTATAGGATGGGGAACTTTATTATCATCTATCTCTAAAGGTTTGATCTTTATAGGAGGTAGAGAATGAGAGAGTAGAACATTATTTATGAAAACCTCAGCGCCTAAATGAGCTTTGCGGAGGAAATTCTTTTCCCGATTTCTGATCTCTATATCTTTAAAATATTCAAGATAGTCAAATCTTCTCAATGCCCTGTTATGAGAGTTGGAAAGCGCGGTGTTCTTTTTGCGAAGTTTGGCTAATCTCATAAATAGGTCCGAAATTGAAGCTTGGAGATTCTTCTCAGATTCTGCGAAAGAAAAATTGCATGTTAGAGAGAATTTTTGCGAAAAATAAGATGAGAAAATACAATGAAGTAATTAATAGATGAGGCATTCAAAATGACTACCTTCCTTTTGAGAAGATAAAGTGTGAATTATAGTAAAGAAGCAACTCTTCCATCGGTCCATGGCATCATCAAAATTATCCCCAACCTTACCTTCTAAACGTGATTTTATGCTTTTTTCATAATTGCGAAGATAAAAATTTTCTTCCTTCAGTCGAGAATAATCATCTTTGAGATTGTTGACTTTTACACTTAGAGATAATCTGCCTTTAATAAGCTTCTCTTGTTCAGCGGAAGATGATTCAATTTTCTTTTTAAGTTCATCTTTCAATATGCGAAGGGACTGCTCTTGGTCCTTACACAATTTTTGAAGATTGTCTAGTTGCTGCGAATAAGCCTTTGTTGTATCTACAAAACTACGTTTCTCTTGAGATAAAACTCTGTTTTCATCTGATAAAGATTCCACCCTCAAATTAATTTGATTCGGCGAATATAAAAGTTGGGAGGCTTCGTTATTTAGACGATCCCGTTCATGAATTAGTTGATCGCGTTCATGAGTTAGTTGGTTGTTCTCATTCTTAAGGTTATTTATCTCGTCAAGTGAATATGTATGAATATGTATGAACAATACTCACATGAGCATTCTTCATACAATTTTCAGAAATCACAGTTTTGTAAATCACTCAATTCACTAAGGAACTTGCCGGTAAATCACCTTCCTCAACTTCCCAACACCACCATCATCTCGATGGGTTAGAGTGGTGGGAGGTTTCAAGTTTGTTGTTTATTTTTCTTGTTTCTTTTTCTTTTTCTTTGGATTCCCGGCTTGAGAAGTACCTTCCTTCGTAGATAATAGGTTGTGCAGTTTTACACAATTTCTCTGTAAGTGTTGCTTTGTTTTTCTTTGTTACATTGTGTGGGTTCACCGGTGGTTTTAGACCTGGTTTGTGCTGAGTTCGATAGCTAAGCTGTACGTCCATATCATGTTTGCCTTTATGTCTGAATGACGATAACAGATAAGGAGGTATTGATCTGCCCTTTCAGAGACTTTCATGGGTGCCCAGATGGGAGGATTGGAAGCAAGGGTTTCGCCTGTCTAGTGCCCCATTTGAAGAGGGTACATCTATGCAACTCAGATAGGAAGAATGCTCTTCAACAGGCCATTGGAAGCGACCAGGATGTGTTCAGTACATTGGAAGAAACCTTGAAGACATTGAAACAATGGCTATGCTTTAACTGTATGAGTATCCAGGCATGGAAAAGAGCATGTAAACATGGAGATATTGATGTTAGACCTGCAATATGTGAGGTGTCGGGAAATGAGAATTGATTGTTGGAGTACCTCGGCCTGGCTCTATTCTCGTACAGTTGGAGGACAATGGTTTTGAGCTAACCGTTGAGACACTAGATGCAGTTCTTCATGCTCATGTGAGTATTGTGAAGAGTATTCCTAAAGGGTGTAGGATGGCATTTTCCCAGGCTTTGAAAGCATCCCTCTTGAAAGTGGCAGTAGAGCCTAATTCGGTCGGAAGCTGGGTTAGCTTATTGATACTACCTCGATGTACGTTGCGCGTCTTCATACCCAAGAATCGGACGGAACGTAGATCTGGGAGTCGTAAATCTATGCAGCAGAAGCAAATTCTAAAAGCATTGACGATGTGGGGTGAAGCTGGGGGAGTCCAAAAGCTTATTAAAGAGGTTCTACAGATGCGGCGAACTGGATGTGTTAAGTTAGAGGATGATGAAGAACCTGACAGCAAACGTACAAATATTTCTGCTTGCTTGCGCAAAGTTGCAGACGGACATTTTTGCTGCAGTTAAAGCCATCAGCTCTTAGGGGGTGGCGCAGTACAATGAAGATACCAAGAAAGCCCTGGAAGATAAACACCCATTCATGCCCCCTCCGCAGAAGCCTTCTATCCCGTTAACTGATACGCCTTTACTAGCTGAAGAGGGAACTGTCCTAAGCTGCATTAAATCGTTTCCTAAGGGGACTTCATGTGGCAAGGATGGCCTCCGGGCACAACACTTATTGGATGCCTTTTGTGGGGAAGGCTCTCCTGTGGATGCTGACCTAGTCACGGCAATAACAAGGGTTATTAATCTGTGGTTGAGTGGTAGATGTCCACTTATTCTGGCGGAGTTTATTGCGTCAGCACCATTAACTCCACTTCTTAAGCCAGACAAAAGTATTCATCCTATCATTTGTTGGGACAATTTGGCGTCGTCTTGTATCCAAGGTGGCTATGAAGGGAGTTGGCAAGGACATGGCGGCTACTTACGGGACTTTCGGTTTGGGGTGGGGGTTTCGGAGGAGGAGCGGAGGCCATTTTACATGCAGTGAACAGGTATGTTAGTAAGCACCATTTAGACCCTAGTCTTACTATGCTAACTGTAGACTTCACCAACGCTTTCAACCTAGTTGACCGCACATCCATGCTTCTTGCGGTTCGTAGACTTTGTCCATCTATATCCCCATGGGTGGATTATTTATATGGTCAACCGGCAAGATTATATGTGGGAGATTATCATATCTATTCCTCAACAGGGGTGCAACAAGGTGACCCGTTGGGTCCGTTGTTGTTTGCTTTGGTGCTTCATCAGCTTATAACGAAGATAAATGAGCAGTGCACACTATCCTTACAGGCTTGGTATCTTGATGATGGTACTATTATTGGTGACACTGTCGAAGTAGCGAGAGCACTTATTGTCGTTCAAACAGAGGGGCCTCGGTTGGGACTTATATTGAATATTAAAAAAACCGAAATATTTTGGCCCTCTTGTGATGGAAGAAAGGTAAGGGATGGGATGTTTCCTGCTGAAATCTCAAGGCCAGACAATGGGGTCAAACTTTTAGGGGGTGCAGTCAGCCTTCATGATGAGTTTGTGAAAAGGCTTGCTATCAGGAGAGCAGAGAAGGCAGTGGAGTTAATGCAGATTTTGTCTAAACTACGTGATCCTCAGAGCGAGTTATTACTTCTGCGTGCATGTATGGGCATCTCTAAGTTGTTATTTGGCCTTCGAATTTGTTTCCCGGGATACACTACAGAGGCGGTAGATATCTTTGATAGAGGCTTAAGGGAGGCGATAGAGGGAATCGTTGTGTGTGGAGGCCCATTTTTCGGGGAGATTCAATGGAGACTAGTTACACTTCCTATCAGATATGGAGGCCTTGGGTTATACACGGCTAAGGAAGCATCACAATACGCCTTTCTTGCATCACGTGTGCAATCTTGGGGATTGCAAGATCACATACTCAGGGATAGTGGAGTAGAAGGTATGGACGATAATTTTTATATGGCATTGAAAACCTTACAAGAAAATCTGCCCGACCAAGACTTTAGTAGTTTTACCAATAAAGACACCGCCCCACTTAAAGCACAAAGCAACCTGGCGAGTGCTCTTTTTGGTAAAGTTGTTAAAGATATGGGTAGGGTTTATGGGTTTTCGGATAGACAGAAAGAAGTTTTTGAGTGTCTACAAGCAGCGCATGCGCAGGATTTTCTTCTCGCTATCCCGATTGACGGCCTTGGACAGAAGATGTCCCCCTTGGAGTATCGGTGCATCCTTAAATACAGGTTAATGATCCCCCTATACCCTTTGATTCTCGTTTCCCCCGCTTGTATTACAGGCTGCCTAGACGCATATGGGGAACATGCTGTTCACTGTAAGGTGGATCCTGGTTTCAAATATAGACATGATCATGTGAGAGATATCTTATATGATGTATTATGGAGGGCTGGTATTTCGGCAAAGAAAGAGGCGTCGGTCAACTTTTTGACGGATCCTCTTGAAGGCAGATCAACACTCAGGCCAGCAGATGTTCTTATTTTTGGGTGGGCCAACGGAAAACATACGTGTGTTGATCTTACTGGGGTTTCTCCATTAGTAGGCATCGGGCAAGGCTCTTTCACAGTTGGACAAGCAGCTTTGAAAGCTGCCTTGGGTAAGATAACGAAGCATGAAAAGGCTTGTATTGATAATGGACATGCTTTTATTCCCTTTGCCTTTGACACTTTTGGGTATTTAGCTCCGGAGGCGGTTGGACTCCTAGCGAGAGTTCAAAGAGTCATGCACAGTAATGTCATGACTCCCGATTCTAGAGAGGTTGTGTTTAAGAGGATAGGGTTTTCCATTCAAAAAGGGCTTGCGGCGCAGCTTGTTGCTCGCTTGCCTTCTATGTAATAACTCATGAATCTGTTATTAATCTCTTTAATTATCAAATTGATTCTTCCAAGATTCTTTCCCAGTGCGGGCTTCCTCAGCGATTGTTTCCCACTCAAATATCTTCATTAATTGGTTATGTTTTGAAGCTAAATATACATCAACAAATAAATAAGGGAAAATTGAGTACATAAAAAGCAAGGATTTACAGAGGCAAAAGTAAAGACAAGAAAGTTATACCTTTTAGATCATCATTTCTGCTGCGAAGAATTTCACAGTCTAATTCAGAATTATGAAGCTTATGATCGAGAAATTCACACTCCAAAGTTTTGGCTTAAAGATTCTTCTTCAAAATTTCAACCTCATCTTCTAAAGCAGTTAACGAAGATGAAGAACCGTAAGACCCAAGATGCTTGCTTAGAATCATATAAATATCCTGTCTCGCAGGATCTGAAGAATATTTCATAGCATCGTTCAAAACTTCAGATAATACTTGAAAAGCAGCTTCAACCCCTGTTGCTATTTCTTGGGAAGAAGGAAGAGAAGTAGAAGAAGAGGTTTTGGCAATAGTAAGAGTGGAAGAAGGAATTTGATTGGTCGCAGTTATAGTTTCATTCACCGCATCATCATCCACCGCAACCTCCTTTATTGCAGCTTTGTTTACCACAGTTTCATTATCTACGACTTCATTTGCCGCAGCCTCGTTAACTGTTGTTTCATTTATGTTAGTTACATTCACCGCAACTTCATTTGTCGCAGATTTATTTCCAATTATCATAGATTCATCTATCGCAGTTTCCAAAATGTTGGGATTATTAGAGATAGGAATGTTAGTATTGATAACTTCATTAGAGGTTGATGAAGAAATAATATGGGTATTGAGATTCACGCAAGGATAAGAAGAAGATTTATCTTGCGATGGGACAGGTTTTGCAGGTAAAAATTCGAGAATATCCACTTCATCTGAAAGAGCTTTAACTTGACGCGAACGCTTAAGAGGTTTAGGAACATTCTCTTCGTTCTGCGAATAATAATGTAGGTAAGAAACAAAGGCAACAATATTTTTATTTCAAAATAATAGGTGTTTCTTACTGCCTTATCATTCTCAGATCTCTTCGTCTTCCCAACGCGCCTTTTCTGAGAACCCTTAGGGTTAGGGTTCTTGATAGTAATTTTGGTTTGAGAAGTGGTGTTACTGAAAAATATGATAGAATATGGGGATTATGAAGAAAAGAGGGCAATAAAGAAAACATAACAAAAAAGATGGAAAATAAGAACATACCTTTGAGTCTCCATTAAAGCAGCAGCATGAAGAATACCAGGAAAGAAAAAGTTGCAGACAAAAAAGATTTTAAAGAAAAAAGAGAAGGTGAAAGAAGAAAGAAATACACTCGAGTGGAATGGTATTTATAGATGAAGGATGGGTAACCGGGTAAAACGGTAAAGATCGACGCGTGTCAATAGTAAAAGCGTAAAGTAGGGAACTTTGTCGGGTAAAAGATAAGGAGTTGCGGCAAATTAAGAAGCTTAAATTCTCATGATCTTTATCTTCTTCGCAGAAAAGATATGAGAAGAGGCAAGATGTAGGGACAGAATATTGTCACAACAATATTCCTGCGAAATAGACAACAATACTACGATACATCAATAATAAATGACTATTCTGCGACATATCAATGATATTTTGCGAGACATCCAAATATGACTTAAATAATGACGTAATGACAGAAACACGAAGAAAGTGTGACATGTTTGCGATATATCAATAAAACCTGCGAAAGATAAAGGCGGTTTCTTTGCGATTTATCGCAAGAACTCAGATCCGAAGTTGAAGGGAATCTTAGCTGTAAATGAGCTGTAATCCACTATGTAAATACCTATATAAAGGAGATGAGTAGTTCCAGAGAGGAGGATGAATTTTTGAGTGTTAGGAAAGTTTTTAGGAGAGAGAAAATCTTTGTTAAGTGTTTTGTGTTCTTGATTTTTGTAATTCCATAAGATCATATTAATGAAAAAGTGTTCTTAATCTTCAAGTTATGTCATAAATATTGATAGATTCTTGAATAGGGTGTAGTGTGGGAATTCCTGCAACTACAATAATCACATCTCCTGCGAGATTCTGAATGTGTCTGCGAGGTTATGAATAATCTGGCTAATTTCTGAATATTCCTGCTAGTTTCTGAATACTTCTGCGAGATTCTGACACATTCTTTAAAATTCTGAGTAATTCTGAGAATTTGTAAAATTCTATGCGAATTTCTAAAGTTCTCTGTGAAATTATGAAGTATTCAGCGATATTCTGAATAATGTTCCTGAAATAGTGCTGCAAATAGTGTTGCAAATAGTGTTGCGAATAGTGTTACGAATAGTGTTGCGAATTTCTGAATATTTTTGCGAAGTTCTGAATATTCTGTAAAGTTATGTAAAATACTTGTGAGAATATAATGCTTATGTGATGATGTTGTTATGAGATGTGTATGCGATGTTTATGCCATGAAATGCTTATGCAATGCTTTTATGATGCGAGTATGATGCTTGTATGATGAGAATGCTTATCTATTGCAATGTATTAGCTAATGTTTGTGTTACTTAGCTCATTTTGCCGCGGTAAAATTGATGTAGCTTTAAATTGCCTACATTCTCCCTTTCTTTGACTTTTTCTCTAGTGTGAGCATTTCTCTTTATTCTCGCAAGTTGATTCGCTTGTGCCTCATTTTCCTGGATCGTTGTATCTCATTGTTTTATTCCTGCAATATAATCATCTTCGCAAGTTTATTTGCGTATTATCTTGTGGTCTTATTTTGCCTTCCTAGTTAAAGGTCTTATTTAGCCACGTTTCTTTCTTTTTGCGACAAAATCGCAGGACGTCTTTACATTTGCATGTATTGACCCATTGATCTTGCTTTATCCATTTTTATTTGAATTTTCTGCGACAATATGACAGGCCTAAGTTTTCTTGCGAGAACAAAGCCCCATGACATTGCCGTCTTGCGATGAAATCGCAGGACGTCTTTACACTTTCATGCAAAAACCCATTGATCTCATCTTAACTTCTTTGTTATGTTCTGCGAGTTTTTTTTTTTTTTTTTTAGAAGGCTCGACGAAATACGATTGTTTCACAGATATGACAAGCCTTTATGTTCTTGCGAACAAAAAGACTCGTGACATTTGCGTCTTATAGCACGTATCAGCTCCCTAATGGAGGGTGCTGCCCTTTATCTTCCCCTTGGTTGCCCCTTCAAGGAAGCGTACATCGACCATACAAGGTTATCTCTTCCCATCCGGTTTTTCCAATAACCATATTTTGTTCGCAACCTCTTATCCTTTTTGCCTATAAGGCTTATAGTTACGAGGTTGCACCCTATGGGGTATCTTTGGGCCAAGTGCATCATTTGCCAAGACTTGTCAAGAATGGCAGACGTGCTTCAAACCCACCCGGCACTCTTGACTCAACCGTGTACCTCGGCACCTTGATCGTTTTCAGCACTTCTTGGGAAAGACAATATGCCTTAGTCGCCCAACCTAAATCATGTTACATCGCAAGATTAGGTTGAAAATCCAAGGTGTCTTACACGGAGAGGTACCCCGTTTTTGGGTTATGTACCCCGTAATGTCCATGTACTCAGGTTCCGTGGTGGTGTTCCGTTTCCCCTGAGCCATGCTTATAGGTACCCCCTTAAATGACGTACTTTAGGACTTTGCCTCTTGCGAAATGTTGCTTCGCGAACTAGGGTGTACGTCACAAAGGTTTGCCTGTGTAAAATTTCTGCGGCTTTCTTTATTTTTTGAAAGCTGATCACAGTTTGCGTCTTTCTTTTATGAAAGCTGATCGCAAATAAATCGTTTATATTTGTAAAAACTCATCACAAATTTTTCATGTTGCGAAATGCCTCATTTCATTTTCTTGTTTTTCAAAAATGTTCTGTTATACGTTGCGAATAAATATACTGATTACCTTTTTGCTTCAATCCTTGAAGAAATATGAGAAGTATTCATATCGCGTCTTTAAATCAAAACTGTTCTA
This sequence comes from Papaver bracteatum, assembly GCA_023529315.1. Classification (NCBI taxonomy): domain Eukaryota; kingdom Viridiplantae; phylum Streptophyta; class Magnoliopsida; order Ranunculales; family Papaveraceae; genus Papaver; species Papaver bracteatum. The sequence goes on from JAJJWX010002530.1 coordinate 3,651,002, forward strand.
TATATAAATTTAATTTTCTCTGTTTTTTGTAACTTTGAAGTCTTTGAAAATTTTGAGATCTTTAAATTTTTGCGATGAATTCATTTTTGAATCTTGCGATTGTATCGCTTTTTACCAATCTAATTTTTTTTTGAAATGTTTTGAAATCTTAGAAATTTTAGAAATCTTGCGAGTATATCGCTTTTGGTAAATAAAATCAAAAATCTTCTGTCTTCTGTAAATAAAATATTCAAGGAAATGGTACTTATCTTTTGCGGCTTGTTGTTGTCTCCTGCGAAGTATATGATTTTCTTGAAAATTGAGAAGAAATGAGAAATGAAGTCTTGCGAAATTAACTTTTGATCTGCCTCTTATAATGTTGCGCCATACCAACTGTTCTAACCATTTCTTGCGAAATATGTCTGCGAAATAATCTCCCATTTTCTTCTTGCGAAATAACCAAAGAATTTGCGAAGTAATAGAATACCAAATTTTTGCCTCTAACCATCTTGCGTATAATATATTGGTGTGCTTTAACCTTTGGTGAAAATTAACTTTCTTTCTGCGAAATTAAATCCATGGTTGCGTAAGTGAGGACCCCTAGCTCATACCCTTCCTTCTAAGCCCACTGTTTGGCACCCTCTTGCGAAATAAACGCACTGTTTTGAAATGTAACTTACATGCTCCCTTAGAAAAAATTAAATTAAAGAACAAAGAATGAGGTGAGAATCGTTCTCACAACCTCAATTTCGTTGGGTGTTCTCTTGACCAACTATTCCATCTCATGTTTTGCGAGAGAAACATAAAATTCACATTAATTATTCTGTTGTAGTCGCTCTTTGCATAATTTATTTCTTTTGTCTTATTCTTTGCGTCTTCATCTTTCATTACTGTTTTATTCTTTAATTTGTTCATTTGCTTTCTTCGCAACTGTACACTTTACATCTTCACAGCTTCAACATTTGTTCGCAGGAGCTTTCTTCACACAAACACGTAAAAAACTTCTTCTCCGCGAATTTATAGCATGTTTATGCATTATTAATCGATTATATTCAACTTCTCATCCTTGATATTTCATATCTTTGAAGTTTTTGCACGTTAGTTCTTGCTGGAGCAAGCCTTTTAACTCTAATTTTTCCGCCTTTGGAACTTTTGCTTCGTCAATGGTTCCTATGTGATAAGAAGATGTTTGTGTTCTTACGCCATTTTCCCTTTCCTATCTGCTCTGAAATAATTCTGGTAACGTTGCTGATGATGATTTGGTGGATTAATATCTGATTAAAATTTCTTCTCAATTATCCTTGAAGGAATGCCTATTGGCGCTGTTGATGAGTTTTCAATTTATTTATTAACTAACTGTACTGAGGTCCCCCAATTGCCGCAGCTTGTTCACTTAATTGAACATTTTTTGTTTAATTCTGAACCGAAATTTTGGAATTAAACGTCACTTGAGTTACTACCAAGCGTGTCTTGTTCTTTTGTTTAAACCATTTCTACCAAGGATATTGCCGCTGCGTAATTTGACGCATAAGACCTCTCTTTAATTACAAAATATCCGTTTATTTTTGCAATAGAACTTCGCAGAACTTCTTTGTTCTTTTACCTCTTCGTATAACATTTCATGATGGCGCTGTAGACATAAAACATTTCTTTCATTCTCAATTGAAATCCATCCAGTTGACACTCTATTTTATCATTGCTGCTGCTACCAAGTTATCGCTATTGTTGTTAGTAATGCTATGTTGACATTGAATGCCTCTTGCGAATGATGAACTGCGTATAACAAATTCATAGCTGATGTTTCACATAACTATTCTTCGCAGAAATCTATCCCATTAATTCGCAAAAATGTATTCCATTTCTTGGCAGAAACTCATAATTACGTGCACTTGCATCACTGTGTATCTCTCTTTTTTAATTTCTTCTAACGGAATCTTGTCTGTTAATGAGATAAATTTCCTGGCCAAACTCATTCTTGAACTCACAGCGGGTGGAAAGACAGCGGGTGTAGCAAAACTGAAGTCGTCAATGGCATCAAAATCCACTCTTCTGATATGGATCCCTCATCAGCGTGTCCATAAATTCCCAACTAGCGTATTGTCTTCCTTCTTCGCAGAAATATTCGCTAATATGTGTTATAGATTTTCCGTTGACGAACAGATGAAGAACTGGATGGTTTTGCGTGAAATCACGCAGGGAAATTGGGTTTGGACTTCAAAAGATCACGCAGGGTCCAAATGGTTTTGCGAAAACTTCTGAATCACCAACCGATTTGGCTTTTTATCCGTTTGTTAATAATTTGTCCTTTACAGGCTGTTGCATCTCGTGGATATTGTGTGACCAAGTATTGTTTGCTAAATCCATCATTGCCATTCTAAATTTCATCTCTCCTCAACTGTACTACCGTTATTCCCTTCCCAACCGTAGGAATCAACTAATGACGTAGAATGGTTGCTTTGCTATGGTTGGGTTAGTGCATGCATCTTTCTTTACTGGAATAACATTTCTTCGCTGGAGACGTACAATTCTCGCAAAACATGAAAATCTCGCAGAACTCCTTTGCTCACTGTGAATACCTTTTGTCGTCTTCACACTAAGGACACATTGATTGAAAGAGATAACAAAGAAAAATAAATGTAAGGTATCTTATAAGAACGAGTTCCTACTATCTTAAACTTGCGAAGTAAATTGCAAAATATCAAAGAAATGTTAATTTTTGTAATAGATTTTTCTCCATGATGAATTGTCATTCACAATGTAAACTTGTGAATAAAAGGTTTTCAGAAGAGTGTAAAGTATTTTTTCACAGTAGAGGTGATTTAAAGAAAGGAAAGTCTACAATCAAATTTCATCTTATCTTGATTTTTGAGCAATCTTGCGATTCTAAGAAAAAATCATTTTTTATGATGAACAAAACTTTTGTACGTGAAAATTTTTTCTCACAATTTTACTTAAAATTTTCCGATCTGAAAAATTGAACACGAAATAAAAGAAATAGGGAAGAGATTTATCCTTTTTATTGATAAATTTTGCTGCAGGAGGCATGTTCGGTTCTACTTTGCGTTGATTTTATTGTAATTAATTTCTTCCCTGAATATGTTCATGCATCATCATCTTGTAAATTACTGCTACTCCTCTCCTGAAGATGTATATTCCATATAAATATCCTTGTTTTCCTTTTGCTGAAGATCCAATTGAATTTATCACCAATAGTAGCTAATTTCTTTAAACTTTCTTGAACCAACAAGATTAGGTCCCTGTTTCTAGCGCCAATTATGTAGTTGCAGGAAATCCCACAACTACACCCTTATGAGATTATATTAATTTGATTTGATGATCTAATTTATTTGATATGAAAATGAAGATTAAAGTACTAAAATTGTAAAAGAGACACGAAGATTTTTACATGGTTCGATCATTGTGATCTACATCCATGGTTCTTCACTAGTGATTGTATGTAATTACATGATTTTACAATTGAGACTCCATTAAAGAATATTTGGAGCTCTAGATTTTTGGGGAATAAGATCATCAGGAAAATAAGTCTCTCTCTCTCTCTATACAAAATTCTAACTTCAAATGTCTCTCCAAAATCTATTCTCCAAAAGAACTCTCTCTTTCTCTCATGCCTAAATGGCTATTTATATGATTTTACATAAAAGATGACAGTTGTGTTGCCCCGCAATTTCGGATCTAAAATATGTCATGCGAGTCTTCGTATCCTTGCTCGCAAAATATATTTTCTCTCCACAATTTCGCAAGCTATCATTTGTTGCGTCGTTAATTATTCGCAAACATAATAATGCTGCGAGATTCTGCTCCTACAAGTATATTTGGGGTACCCTCACCTTTTCAATTGGTGTCAGAGCAAGCAAACACGAAAAGATATAACAATCTATGTTTGGTGCGATCCATCCTATAAGAATTGAATCCATGTCCGATTCAGTTAACGTTAAGCAAGAGTATGACTACTCTTAGATTGAAGATGTTACTACTTCGTTGAATCATGATACAGGAGTTGCGAAAACATTTATGCTTCTGATGAAAAAGAAGATGTTGATAAAGAGTTGGTAAAACTCCTAAAGCCTATAAAATCTCTGTCTTCTAAATTGATGATTTTAAAGACAGAGTCAAATCTTCTTAAACATGAGATCATAAATAAAGACAGTCAACTAGACAGTCTAACTGAGGAGAATATGAATCTCACTGTCAAATTAGAAGCTCTCGTTAATTCTCTTGATAAAGATATAATTCTAATAACTCTGACAAATGATGTTGTTGTTTTAGTCACTTCTGAAACGGATCAAGATGATGGTAGTTTGCCAAACTACGTCAAGTCAGAAGAGGATGAGAAACAAGTTTGTATATCTACTGATGATCAAGTGAAATCTTTTCCAAAGGAAACTTTGAACCGATTCCATGATAATGATCTTAAGGAATACACTTTTCAGTCACTTGACATGAAACTTATACTTCTTCAACATACGGTGGTAAAGATTTTGAAGGAATTTTCTTATCTTAAAAAACTGAAAGATCATTTCTCAGTAGAAAGACAGATTGTGCCACAAACCTATAAGATCAACTCAAAATCATAGGAAAGAGTTGACAATTTCTTCTGGAAGAAGATTCCGCCTCATCCATATCGAAACAACTCTTGTTTTGATGAAGAACGAGTCCATATGGAAGGGAGAGAGAGAATCTCTGCCAAAAGAAACAATGAGGGATATCCAATGATTATTTCAGATAATTACACTGATGTGAATAATAAGGAAGTCCTTCGAATGATAAAATCTTATGAAAGAATCAAGAGAGATCTTTCTGTCTCTGAGAATTCTCACACTAGTACAGTTTTTCCACATGATCATATCTCTAGAGTTAGAAAAGATCATCGTATTGGGAGAAAATATATTGGGCAGAAACTCCCTAAAAGAAACATGACCATGGTTCTGATGTTCAATATAAGCTTGAAAAATCTTATTCCTATACAACTTAGTTGTATCAAGATTGTGCATTCTCATCCCCCTTGTGCTCATATTTTTGTGATGGGAATGGCACAATAAATTTGGAGCACATGTATTTATGTAATTGATTATCAGAAAAATAAAAAACTTTTATGGATGGTTGTAGGTGCATGAATTTTTTCATGTTTATCATGTTTTCCAGAAAAGTTTTATTTGGAAGTTTTGAATAAAACTAAGAAGTTCGGACAAAAGTAAACGAAATATATTCTTTAATATTTTCGGGTTCTACTTGTGTTTTCGGTCCGAAAGGTGGCTCCCTATAAAGGGAAACAAGTCATTCCAGTTTATTGATACCATGATCAATCATAGTATATAACCAAGCATGCCTCCCATAACTCGCAATGTCTCAAAGACTAATAAGGAGGAGGGTCAAAAGGTTAAAGATTGTCAAGGAATCAATACTGAGAAGAAGAAAAGAAGCAGATCATCAATCATGTCCGATTATGATTCTGAAGGTTCGGTTGGATCACAAGATGAGTCATGTCTGCTGGCCTACAATCTACAAGATCCAACCAAAACCAAGTGGGTTAGTTCTGATAGTATGACTGACTATATCCATGGTTTTGAAGAACTAAGAACCAATCTTATAACAACAATTCGAAATCAAGATTGGCTCAAGGGAAAGATTGAGGAAACAAAGACTGAAATAGCAGTCATGAAAATTCAAGTTGAGAAACTTGAGAAATAGGAAGTGGTTACAGACAAGTCTCTTGTGACATGATTTAACAGTTTGAGCACTGAAAAAACATCGGTGAACAACAAGAGCACCACTAGAGATTAAGTTGTATGATGAATACTTAATCTAGAGAAATAGACATCAATTTTTGATTAATTTCATTGATTGTATGAGTCTATTGAATAAAACTATTATGAATAAAGTTATTTGATTTATAATTTTTCTTGTGATAGTTTTTGATTTACATAGCCAGGTCTTTAATGCTTTATCTTATATGTTATGTATGTTTATGGGATGTTTGATTTCGGTTTTATTACCTTGATATTCGATCTCATAATATGTTGTGTACCCCTATGGTTTGGGTGACTTTTTGATTTAGCAGGATTAAGTTCTAGCCCATGTTGGTAGGCTTTATCAAAGGATCATGAGGGGTTCTTGTAGAAACAATATGTGAAAAAGTCACAATATGTTGAATCGGTTTTGGTTTAGCATAAAAGCATATGTGTTTCAACGGCTTTCAACTTTTTCTTGCAATTGTTAAAACCGATTTTCAACCTTTCTCTAGTAAAGGTTGGTTGTTGTTATTCTTTTGTTTTGGCATGAGAATGACAACATGATGGTATTTCGATATCAATTCTTCCGGAAAAAGAAAGCGATGGAATCATATTTGGAGAAGTTGGATGTGAAATTGAGGTAACAATTTTGTTAGTTAATTGTTTTCCTGTTTTAAGAAAAGCCTATTTTTATTTGATATATATATATATATATGTATTTCTTTTGCTTAAAATAAATTGTTGGTACAATTGATGTGTTTATTCCATTATGTATATGTGGATGTTTATGTGATTCAATTGTTTCTGGTTAAGTAAAACTTTTGTTATCTTAATTTGTTGTGTGATATCATTAGTTTAGGCTTACAAAATTTGGTGCAATTGCGGTGCTTTAATATCTATGATAATTCAATTGCTTCCAGTTAAGTAAAACAATTGTTATTTGTGCTTTATTGTGTAGTTTCAATTGTTTAAGCTTACAAAATTTTGGTGCAATAGTTAAACCTTGGTTTATATATGTTGTTTCTATTGTATCCGGTTAAGGTGAATAATTATGAAAATTGATTTATTGGTTTGTATGAATTATTTATGGCTTAACGAATGAATATGTTGACAGGACGAGTTGTTTGGTCCAATTTGATTCCGGATAAGCTAAGCTAAGTTAATTCTGATCTTAGTTAGACTTATCAAAGTAGAGGTTTCGGTTATTCAAGTCTAGCTGAAAGCCTAAACAAGGAAATGCTAGTTAACTAACCTAGTATTTGGCTTGTTTGAAATCTGAAAGGTCTAAGTTATATGGATAATTAGAACCTGATGAGAAAAATGGAGTTTATCTTTGTTTTGTTATACAATTGGTTTAGCAAAGGGACTAAGTTGCTTAGTTTATTTTTGGTTTGCTAAACTAGTTGGGAAAATTGCTTCGGGCAATTATTTCCATGATAACATATCAAAACGTAATTACTTGTAGTTTCGGTTTTGATATTGGTTGTCAAAAATGGTGTGTAAAACCCTCGTGCTTGACTCAATAGGTTGCAAGTCTATTTTTGAGATTTGTAAGATCCTTTTCGTGTTGTCCATTATTTTTTCGTTTCTTTGTCATTTTTGTGACAAAAAAGGGAGAAATATATGGAGTAAACAAGTGATGCTGGTATCAATTTTTGGTTGATTGGTGTCACTAGGGAAGAGGACGATGGTGCTTTAAACGTTTATCTAACGAATGATGAAAATCACATACTAAAGGGGGGTAACATATCATATGAATGGTATAACAACAATGTGCGGATTGAAAATCTACCTAGCTCACCTTTAGGGGGAGTATAAGCTTTGCTATTATAGTGCAGCTGCTGCATTTTTGTGGATTGAATGAATGCAGGTTATGTACTGTGGATTCCGGAATCAAGCATATGTGTAATGAATTCTTGTAGTTTGTTTATCCATATGCTTGTAAGAGTTTTGTCACTAAAATTGGAAAAGGGGGAGATTGTTAAAGCATTGCTCGGTTGAACCCATCAAGCGTTGGTATGTCAAGTTTGGTTGTCATATTTTAGTGAACCAAAACTCATTTAAGAGTCGCTTGATTTTATATGTACTAGAGTCAACTTCGTATAGGTTAGCTTGAAAGTATTAGGGTGAGACATTACAAGTATTGCGAAGACTTGAAGATGTGAAGAAGTGCGGAGCTACAACGACAACATCATCCTTCCACTTGAGGTTAGTGATATTTGACTTGAACTGTTTCATTCCCTAACGTATCTTTCAAGTCGTGCATATTGAAAATATAAAACTGCGAAGAATGTGTTGGAAATTTATTCTAAAACGGAGGATGAAGAAAACAAAGAAAGAAAAGAATGTCGTTTCACAAGCTTCAAGGCCTTGCGATTCTTTTCAGCAATTATTTCGACCATTCCCAAATAATTGGCGAGTACAACCGGTCAGCGAAATATTGCCTTTAGGATACAATGAAGCCCAAACAACGTTGTTGGGTTCAAGAGTTGTACTCCCTTGACCCAACCAAGAACACACAGTATTGAGTTTCTGATGATGCTTAGAGAGAAAAGAAATCAGATATATTTTTTCATTGTTTGACTGAAAAACAAAGCATCACTACTTATAGGGAAGTCATGCCCATTGGAGATGCCTTTTTACTTCCAAAAAACACCAATAGTGTCTAATGGGAATGGATGTGTCTCTTGTGAACCATCACACCCTTTGGAGATTCCTTTTCATCTCCAACTAACATCTATTAGGCTCATGACGCTCCCCATCGTAGTGGCTAACCAAAAATAAAAAACCATTTTATTTTCTATATTATTGAAAATATCCAACAATCTCCCCCTATTTTCAATAACCAAAAAAACCATGTAAATAAAACAAAGTAAAACTTACAAAACTAGAGTGGTTGCATCACACAAGTGACTGCCTACTTACCCGAGTGGGATCAAGCCAACGTAGTTCAAGCTTAGTTGGGAAATAAGCATCATCGTTGAAATCAATACATAAATGATAGGTATCTTTTGGATTTGAACCTTCACTTAGTGTAAGAAATTCAAAGCCTTATCGGGGTTCAGTGGTGAAACCAGTCTTGAACCAAGTACCCCATATGATGAAACCGGAATCTCAACACATACTGATTCCTGAGATTGTGTGTTCTGTAGCCAACACATTAATGGCCATGTGCTTATCCTGTATTCATGAGTCTCTCAGAGAAAGGTCTTTTTCTCTTAGGAAACGACCTGATTTCCATTCTGATATAGGTAAGTCTCGAAGTTGTTTCTGCGAGACACCTTGTAAAAGTTAGACTTACTAAGGATTTTCATCCATCCCTAATTTTCTTGCAGAACCTGCACTAAACAGAAATGAGAAGTTTTATACTTAGTGCACCATAATCACTTCCATAACTTGTTGGTACCACATTGAACCTTGTTTATCTTTTTCAAAACATAGGTTGGGTTTCTGCTATGGGTGATCGAACTTTGATTCACAGTCTCATTTATGTATACTTCATTGAAAACAATTCCTTTGGGAGACTCTTCATGATAAGTCTGCCAAGTTTTTGTCCGTTTCAATGGCTAACTGCAATTACTCTTTTCCCAAGTAATTGACTTACCGTTCAATGTACAAGACTTGTATGTCTTGACTTTTCATTATAAGTCTTTGTGAGAGACGTTATAGATCATATCCTGATTCACAATTAATCAAGACTGCTTGAGAAGGAATCTTCCAAAAATGGGATCCCTACAAGTTTGGTTCTAAGCCATTCCTCCTCATTAATTGCATCTACTCATGCAATCAATTCTAAAAACATTATTAAAAATGTTCCTCTTTGATTTTACAAAATAATTGTAACCTCTCTAGTGATCCTAATTAACATTTAAGGTTAATTCACAAAAACATCATTAAGACTTGCATACACTAGAGGCATATAAAATTTGTAGGCAACTTGCTTGCTATTTCAACAAGCACATTATTACGATGAGTAACTCCTCTACTCATGCCCAATCTTCTACAAATTTATACCCAAAAACATAGACAATGTCTATTTGACATTTTACATTATGTAATGCAAATGTTCACAATTTATGCATCGGTAATATTGTAACACCTCCTCGTTGGATATTTGGTCGCGCGCCCAATCTTCCAAAACGTTACATATTAGCCGGTATTCCACCCTCTCGATGTCATTTAAGACATGCCAATTTCCTGGGTTTCGGAACCTATATTTCCTTTTACAAGAATTATACTCATATCATATAATTTGTTATCTAAACAATTATTGATGATATTTGTAATAAAATAACCGAACAACTAGAAAATTTTATATGACATTGTCATATAAATTTTCCCCACCAATTCATGACAATTCTTAAATACCAAAAAATGCAATTCAATGTCATGAAATACGATCCGTTACATATTTGCATACTTGTTTGATTTGTATCAAACATGTGCACCCAAAATTTCTAAATAGAAATTAAACTTCAAATCAAATGTACCGGTACGGGTACCATTGTTATGGATTTGGCTCTCTTCTGTAAACTACATTCCAATGAGTGTCTGTACATTTTGGTACTAAGCACAAACCAAGTGCACACAAGAAAATTTCTATTTCATAAAAATTCGCATACCAAAATGACTTGTCGTATTTTATATATCCACAGGGAATGATCACGTTGATCTAAGTAAAATTGACTTTACACAACAAAATTAAACTCTTAAGAGTATTTATTTAATCAATATATTCTCAGTCCGCATCCCATGGATAAGAAGCACAACAATTTCACAAAAGTCATCCAACTTACAAAACATAATTAGTTAGATGTATATGTCAAAACGACAGAACATGATGCACTCATGTGATATTATAAAAGCACAACTCCATGAAACTTTGAACATACCAACCACCATGTATTTAAACGTCTTATGCTATATACTAAGAGAGGAAAGAAATGACACTAGATTAAACTCATGCAGTCATGCAAAAGCAGAACTTGACGGCCTATCTCCTAATATGACGCATAAGCAAATCTCCTAGTTTAGGTTTACACTATATTACTGGTTTGGTTGGAAAGATTCAATTATAAGATCACCAAAAAATATCGTCAATTGAATCATGTTGTCCATGTTCACACATAATTCCTAAAATAAGGAATTCTTCAAATCCAATATGCTGAAACAGTTACAATTTGGGGATTTGGATTTCAACCACTAATGGTGGTTGCATAATACACCAGTACTAAAGTATTCTTCATTATAGTGTGTACCTTAGTTACATGATTGAAATCTCAAAACGATATCATGAATCGACATCAACTCTATACACATCATGTTAACATGATCAGTATATGAAGTAAGTTATACTAACCGTTTTCTTGTCGTTCCCAATTCTTTGATGAGAAATTTCCAATCTCTTCACCGGCATGAGTCACAATGACACTCTCCATATTTCCCTTTTCTGGTTCTTCTAGTTTAGCTACAAAAGAAAATAAAAAAATGACTATTAAGAGCCGGTAAGAATTTATAACTCAATAAAAGAAGAGGAGAGTTTGATGAGAAGTTTGGTGGTAAGAGTGAGGAAAAATCCAAACATCCTACGGATTCAACTGTATATTTGGATCACCACCCAATATGGTTACACTCTGGACTGTCTTCAATCTTATACATCAATCCTTCCTAGTTTCTCCTTCACGCTTGAAGAGAGAACGATTTTCCACCATCATCTTTTGTCTTTATTTCTTTTATTAGATTTCACCGGTGCAGCCCTCCTCAACCAAGGAATACTTCAAATCGATGAGAAAAACCTAATTCACGCGTCCCGTGTATGGAAAAAAACCCAACTTCTGTGATGCATGTTAAAGCCCAATATTGTAGCCCGTTGACACTTTACATACGACAGACTACTGCTCCTGCAAGCAACATCCATGACAGGAACCTTTCGAATGGAACATTCTTAAGAAATTGAACCATACCAGAACCAGTTTCATCCTCTATTGTCCAAATTAATTGTTCAAAACTGTTGGAAATTTATTCTAAAACGGAGGATGAAGAAAACAAAGAAAGAAAAGAATGTCGTTTCACAAGCTTCAAGGCCTTGCGATTCTTTTCAGCAATTATTTCGACCATTCCAAAATAATTGGCGAGTACAACCGGTCCGCGAAATATTTCCTTCAGGATACAATGAAGCCCAAACAACGTTGTTGGGTTCAAGAGTTGTACTCCCTTGACCCAACCAAGAACACACAATATTAAGTTTTTGATGATGCTTAGAGAGAAAAGAAATCAGATATATTTTTTCATTGTTTGAATAAAAAACAAATCATCACTACTTATAGGGAAGTCATGTGTAGTAGAAAGATTTCCCACACTACACCCCTATTAAGATCTTATAAAAATCTAAGTGAAATTAGTTGAAGATTAAAGAATTAAACGACACTTTTATTATTTAGATCTCAGAAATGTTTACAGAAAATATTCAAACTCAGAATTACAACTTTCTTTTCTGGAGTTTCTCTCTCCTCAAGATTTTCTCAACTCTAAAAAATACATCATCATCATCTGGACTTACTTGAACCCTTTATATAGGAAATTACATTGTGGGTGACAGCTAAGTTTTCCCCTTCTTTCGGATATATTCTGCGATCTCATCGTGGTATTTATAATATTAATCTTCGCCAACTTTTGTAATCCTCGTGAAATAACACTCTCATAGCATGTCTCTTCAATCGTCAGTTATTATGATCCTTCCTCGTGACGCTCGCCAAATGTTGCTGAAGAATCCTCACGACACTCTCGTGAATAATGTCATTTATACTTATAGGAATATTTGACCTTCTCGTGAAAGCGTTGTTCTTATCATGAGAATATCGTTGTGGTGATATTCTAGTACTACATCTTGCCTCTTCTCATGTCTTTTCTGCGAAGAAGAAACGATCATGAGAATCTTTAATTATCGCAAGAATATCTGAACTTTTTTCTCCGGCGATATTCCGCTAATTCAGCTTTCTTTGTTAACACGTGTTGTAAATCTGTCCTTTTGTATTGACACGTCTCACATAATTTACTCCCTTCTTTGCCTATAAAAGGAAGAGTCGAATTTCATTTCTAGTTTTCTTCTCTTAACTCTCTTTCTTCTTTACTTAGTTTCTTTGCTTTTTGTTCTGCAACTTCTTCTCCTTCTCATTCTTCTGCTACTGTAATAATGGAGTCTTCAAGGTATATTTTTGATAATGGTATTTTCTTAGAAAATTTTTTTATTTATATTCTTCGATCTTCTCTTACTTAATTCTTTATATCCTTATATTATGTATTCTTCAATGAGTCGCATCTATTTCCCAATCCTCGACTCAAAAACCTACTATTCATAAGAGGCCGACTGGAAAAAGGAAAGAAAATTCTGCGAGCAATAAGGTAGTAAGAAACACATTCTATTTCTTAATAACAATATTGTTGCCTCTGTTTCTTATCTGGATTATTGTTTGCAGAAATACGAGGGTAAAGCTAATCCTCCTAAAAGATCTCGCCAATTAAATAAGACCTTTGGAAGTAATTTCGTCATTCCTCCCTTAATATCTGCGAAAGCTTCACCTACACCTGTGCAATCTGATCTTCCTCCTTCTTCTGGCAAGAAGCTCGCTTTCACTACCACTGCCTCTACTGGTCCTTCACCAATTCAAATTGCAGAACCCATCATACCTGAAATTCCCTCTAGCCCTTTACTTCCTTCAAATGTTACTTTCCCGAAAACTCGTCCTTCTGATGATACAACCATTGCTAATGACTTAAATCATAAACTTGTCCCCACTTCCTCTATTTCACCTTCTACATCCCTTCCTTCATCAAATGAGACCATCTCAGGAATTGATGTTGCTTTCAAAATTTTATCTAACATTCTAAATAATGCTAGAGATTCTTCTACTGATTATCTCCAAAGCGGAGTTTGCGAAACTTTGCTCAAATATTTTGGCTCAGACAATTCTGTTTCACGAGCTTCTCTAGAAAATGAAAATGCTGCTTTGAGAAAAAGTCTTCAAGATAAGACTTCTGAATGTGAAACTCTAAACCACAAGCTCAATAACTCTGTACTGGATCGCGAGAATCTCGCTAAAAAGATTGATGAGTTAAAAAGTAAGCTTATTTTTACCCCTGTCCTTTTATCTTTTTATTCTATTTCCATATTTTTCGTACTTAATCCTCCCTTTAAATTCTTGGTTTATATATTAGTTTCCAACCGAAATCGTTTCATCGAAAAACTTAAATCAAAACCATAGCTGATGAAGCTCGCATTGAAAGAGATTCTTGGATGGACCAGCATAGTAGATTAGATAATCTTTATACATATTCAGTTGATCAAATAAGAAATCTCACGAATGAGAATAATCAATTATTGCAAAATCACAGTTTTATAAACAACGAGGTTACTCGCCTCTCATATTCGTTATCCAAGACTAATTTGTCTATAGAATCTTTGTCAGACAAGAATAGAACTTTATCTCAAGAGAAACACAAATTATCAAGCTTGTTGGCGATATCCTCGCAGAATGTAAACAATCTTCAAGGGATATGTGATGACCAAAAGCAGTCTCTCCGCTCTCTTAAAAATAAACTTGACGAAGTAACTGAATCATATGCCGCTTAAATAGACAAACTTATCAAGGGTAGACTAACTCTTAGTTTGAATGCCAGCAAGCTTCGAGATGAATATTCCCAATTAAAGGAATCTCATTCCTCATTGTCAAAAGAAAATTCATATTTACGCACCAAAGAAGAGAACATGAAATCTCGTATAAAAGGCATGGTTGGCGACAAATTTGATGATGCTATGAATCAATGGGAGAACGCCCATTTTCATTAATCCAAAACTTAACTTCGCAAAAAGAAGGTAGTCAATTATGACTGCCTCACTTGTTGATTTCCCTTGTCACAATTTATGTTATATTTCTATAACCTTTCATTATTTTGTTGCTCGCAGAATCTGAAAAAGGCCTTCATTCTATTGTCACCAATCTTACTAAGGAGCTGGACAGTGTTCGCAAAGAAAACAAGACTCTTCTTCTCAACTTTTTAGAAACTCGTGATAAAGCAGAAAGAAGACTTGATTATCTTGAGTATTTCAAGAATATAGAGATCAAAAATCGTGACAAGGGTTTCCTTCGCCAAGTTCATCTTAGTGCTGAAGTTCTTGTGAACGAAATTTTGATCTCCAACTCTCTTTCTCCTGTATCCGTTCCACCTCTGAAAGTTGACGATGATGAAGTCCCTCTTCCTATGGACAAAGATTTAGAATATCCGTCTTCTGAAGGAGATGTTGAAGAAGATGCTGAAGAAGAAGATGATCAAGGAAAAGAAGAAAACCCTCTAAAAGAAGGAGAAGATCGTAACAAAAAGAACTCTGGCGATGATGTTCGCGATGAAGGAAATATTGGTGATGATAACAATCCTGACAATTCCAAATCTGGCGAGACTATCGCTTGAAGCTTGAGTGCTATTTTTAATTTCTTTTTTCTTCTTCTTTCTCGCAAATGATATAACCCTTTTTGAACTATAATATTCTCAAGAAACTTAATGAAATCCTACATATTTATTCCCTTGCTTGCCTCCTCATTAAATTTCTTGAGACTTGTTGAATTCAAATTGTTTCTTGTGATAAAGAAATCTTCCCTGCATGCTTAACAAAGAAGAATTAATTTTTGAGATTATTCTATTGGTCTTATTTTGCCTTCCTAATTAAAGGTCTTATTTTTCCAATTTTTTCTTTTTGCGACAAAATCGCAGGACGTATTTACACTTTCATGTATTGACCCATTGATCTTGCCTTATCTGTATTTATTTATTATATTGCCACAATATGACGAATCTAAGTTTTCTCGCAAAAACAAAGCCTCGTGACATTGCCTTCTTGCGATGAAATCGCAGGACGTCTTCACATTTGCATGTAAAAACCCCTTGATCTCATCTTAACTTTTTTCTCTTTTGGCTTTTTGCCTCTGTATAATTTACGCGACAATATGACATGCCTAAATGATCTTGCGATCTTAGAGCCCCATGACATTGCCGTCTTAAGACACTTATCAGATCCCTAATGGAGGGTGCCGCCCTTATCTTCCCCCCTGGTTGCCCCTTCAAGGAGGGCACATCGGCCATACAAGACTAGCTCCTCCCATCCAGATTTAACAACAACCAGCTTGTTTTCGCAGCCTCTTGTCCTTTATGCCTATATGGCTTATAGTTACAAGACGCACCCTAGGTGGGGTTTTCTTGGGTGCCAAGTGCATTGTAGCCAAGACTTACCAAAGATGGCCAGGGTAGGTTCGTCCGTCCCGGGCACCCTTGGCTAAACCGTGTACCTCGACGCCTTGGTCATACTATGCACTTCTTTGAAGAGACTCTCAGTCGTCCAACCAGGGTATAACCTTATAAAGTTGGAAATCCAAGATCTCTCTCCCATATAGGTTTTCTTTAACCCCTACATCTGTATGACTCAGGTTCCAGTAGCGGTATAACCTTATTCCTGAATCATATAAAGAGATACCCCCTTTACAACGTGCTTGTAGGTCTTACATTTGCCTCTTACGAAATTGTACTCGCGAACTAAGTTGCACGCCATAAAGGTTTGTCCCATTCTCTTAATATCTGCGAAATTTCATTCGCGTTTCTCGCGATATTGCTCGCGTAATCTTTAAAATAAAAATAGTCACTGATAATAACCTTTAGTTATGCCAATATTTCTTACCTTACAGCATTTGTCACTGATAATATCTTTTCAAAAATAGTCTATTCCATGGTCTATCAATTCGTTGGCCAACATCTCTTCCTTCAGGATCCATTAATTTGTATGACCCATTTCCAATTATTTCTTTGATTAAGTAAGGTCCGTCCCATTTTTTCGCCAATTTTCCACCATTCTCTCGCTGATATCTCGGTGTCTCTCGCAGAATTAAATCACCAATTTGGAATTCTCTTTTTTTGACACGTTTGTTGTATTCGAGAGCTAACCTTCGCTGGTAGTTTTCCATATGCTGTAGAGTCTTCTCCCTTTTTTCTTCCAATTCTTCTAGTTTATGTAAAATCATACCAGTACTTAAATTCCTTTCCCACGCTTTTTTTGTTGTAGGAATAACAACTTCGTTGGTAATACAAAGCTTCAACCCCATATGTTAAACAAAAGGGTGACATTCCAAGTAGCCTCTCTTCTAGTGGTGTTGTAGGCCCATATTGCATTATGTACTTGCTCACACCATGATTTGTGATACCCTTCTAATTTCTTCTTCGAATATCTGCGATCGTTTTATTAGTTGCTTCACTTGACCATTTGCTTGTGGGTATAAAGGAGTAGATTTTCCACATTTTATCTTAAATGCATTGAGTAGTAATTCTATGTTTTGTCCTTCAAACTGTTTTCCATTATCGACATCAACTGTGTCTTGGTATTCCAAATCTGCAGATGATATTCTCGAATATGAATGTGAAAATATCTTTATCACGAATATGTTGTACTGCTTTTACTTCTCCCCATTTTGTGAAATAATCAGAGCCACAATGAGGTATCTCCTTTGTCCAGAGCCAGTGCACAAATGGTCCCACAATATCTAATCCCCATTTTCCGAAGGGCCATACACTTGTTGAGGATGATAGTGGTGCTCCTGGTGCATGTATCTTTTTTCCAAATCGCTGACATTCTTCACAACGCCTTGAATGTTGCTTCGAATCTTCATGCATGTAAGGCCGTAATACCCTTGCATCTTCGTTCTATATGCCAAAGATCCGCCTCCGCTATGATTACCAAAGATTCCATTGTGCAAAGATTTTTAACACCTTTTCTCCTTCCTCCCTTGTCAAACATCTTAGCGATGGTCCATTAAAAGATCTGCGATATAACACTCCGTCTCTTAACTCATAATTAGTTGCCCTGCTTCTTAGCTTATGTGCCTCCAGTATATTTCTTGGAGTTTCTCCTTTCTCCAAATAAACAAGAAGTTCCGCTCGCCAATCTTTGTTTCTCTCTTTTGCTTCTATTTCGCCATTTTCTACAATCATCACATCTTTCTCTCCTTCTTCGTCAATTTCGATTTTAATTCCCATCCACATCTTCGTCTTCTTTATTTACTGAAGGTAATAAGAGTGTTTGAATTTTTATGCATCTCGCAAGTGGATTTGTCATCATGCTGGATATGAAAGCAAAAGCGTCCGCAAGCCAGTTATCTTTCCTTGATATGTGCCTCCATTTTATCTTTGGAATTCTCGCAGATAATTCTTCCACGAGTCTCTTGTATTTCTTTAAAGAAGGTTCATTTGTTATATATTCTCCGCTTTATTTGACGAATAACCAATTGAGAATCGCTTGTAATTCTAGCATTTTCCAACTTCATTTCTATTGCAAATTTCAAAGCGTGGATAACAGCCTCATACTCTATCTCATTATTGGTGGATGTAAATTCTAACCTTGAATGAGAAAGTCGTTTTTTCTCCTTCGTGAAATAAAAACAACTCCAATCCCATTTCCTTCTCCATTAGATGATCCATCCACTAATATCTCCCATCTATTGGGTTCTGTCAATAATTCTTTTGGATCTCCATGTTCTTCTTCTGCCTCCATCATTTCTTCCACAGCTTCGTCATTTTCCAAAGGAAATTCAGCTAAGAAATTTGCGATGACTTGGGATTTTGGCGAGGATAGAATTTCATATTTGATATCGAAATGTCCCACTTGTGCATTCCATCTTTCTACTCTTCCTGATCTTTTTGAATTCTTCATTACTGATTCAATTGGCACTTTTGTTAACACCTTGACCATATGTGCTTGAAAGTAAATGCGAAGCTTGAAAGTTGCATGTACCAATGCTAGGATTAACTTCTCAATCTTTGAATAATTTTTCTCTGTTGAATTGAATGTTTTACTAATATAGTAAATTGGCTTCTCTATCCCAAAGATCTACTCGCAAAGAATACCGCACTTAGCGCATATGCCGTTGTCGCGAGATAAATTAATAACTCTTCTCCTGGTTCAACTTTCTGTAAAATGGTTATATCCATTAAATGCTCTTTTATTCCCTGAAAGGCCTTCTCACATTCATCTGTCCATCTGAATTTTGTTCCCTTTTTGAGTATATTGAAAAAATGCTTGCATTTATCAGGGGATCGCGAAATGAATCTTCCTAACGAGGCTAACAACCCATTCAATTTTTGCACATATTTTACTATAGCTGGTGTGGGCATATCGCGAATCACTTGCACTTTTTCTGGATCAACTTGTATTCCTTCCTTTGATACAATATACCCCAGAAACTTTCCTGAAGTCACTCCAAAAGTACACTTGTCAGGATTTACTTTGATATTAAATTGCCGCATTTGTTCAAAAACCTCCTTCAAGTCTTGTACATGATCTTCAGCTTCCTTTCTCTTGATCAACATATCATCTACATATACCTCCAGTGTTTTGTGGATCCACTTTGCAAATACTTTCTCCACCATTCTTTGGTATGTTGCACCAGCATTTCGTAATCCAAAGGGAATTTTTGTATAACAATATATTCCTCTTGGAGCAAAAAATGCAGTATGTTCTTGATCTTCTTCAAACGAGAGGGATTTGGTTGTATCCTTTATACCCATCTAACGAAGATATTCTTGCATTTCCCGCCGACTCAACCATTTGAGGAATATCCGTAGTGGAAAACTATCTTTAGGACAAGCCTTATTTAAATCAAAAATCTATGCAAATTCTTATTCCTTTATTCTTCTTTGGGACCACCACCATATTTGCAATCCGGTCCCGGATACTTTGCTTGCCTTATTATTCCCGCATCAAACATATTCTGTAATTCTTCTTCTATCCGAGAATGGTATCTTTGTTGCGATTTTTCTTATTCTCTGCTTGAACGGCTTTACATTTTTGTTGATTTCTAATCTATGACATGCTACCGATGGATCTATCCCTGGCATTTCATCCATGATCCACGCGAAAATGTCTTTGTATTCTCGCAAAAGATTTATAGTTCTTTCTTCCTCGTCTATCTCCATTCTAGTCCTAATTTTCAATATTTTAGGTTCTTCTTCACTCCCAACATTTATTTATTTTGTTGGTTCAAATTTAGCATGTAACCGGCTTCGGTCCGGTGTTTTTATGATTCTCGCACGTTCATCTCCTTCTCGCGAAAATTCATTGGGTATCCCTTTTCCCTCTTTTGCTCTTATCATGTAAATTTTAAATTCTTCTTCTTTTCTTGTTTCTCTCATCAATTTTTTGCGAGCTTTTCGCTTCTTAAGAAGTTCTTCACAATTTTTTACTTCAATTTGATAGCATGTATTCGCAAGATCTGTATCTCCTTTAATTTCCCCAATTCCGCTAGGCATAGGAAATTTGATGCGTTGATGTAAGGTTGACGCTACAGCTTTAATTGCGTGTATCCATGGTCTTCCCAATATCATGTTGTATGGGGATTCCATATCCACCACGCATAGTGTTACTTGTGTTTCAATTTCTCCAAGTGGTAATCGTACTATTATTTCTCCTCTTGGTTTTGTTATAGATTTTCCGAAACCATGAATATGATATGAGGAAATAGACATTTCTTCATCTTTATACCCCATTTTCTTAAAAGCATGATAGAACATTATATCAGAACTTCCCTGTGTCAACTAGAGTTCTATTTATAGCCCATTTTTCTACAAAGATTTTATTGACTTTTCCTTCTTTATTGGTATCATGGGTACCGTAATCACCAAAGGAGATGTATGATCTAGATTTTCTTCTAAAACTTCTGTTGCTGTAAATGTAATTTCCTGCTTTTCCCAATTCTTTAATAATGACGTTTTCTCTACCATCATAATTTTTATTCCTTCAAAATCACGTTTATGTATCCTCCCCTTAATATTTTCATGAAATTTATCGATCATTTCTCTTGACACTAATTCATACTTCAATTTCCTACAATTTTCTTTAATTCTAATCATTTTTCTTCTGATTGTTTCACCAATCTTCTTCAAAGTTTCCTTGATCTTGAATAATTCCTGTCTTCTTTTATACCTTTTCTTCGATTTTTCTAATTCAACGGTCCCCTTAGCCGGCGCCAAAATATAGTAGCAGGATTTCCCACACTACACCCCTATTAAGATCTTATAAAAATCTAAGTGAAATTAGTTGAAGATTAAAGAATTAAACGATACTTTTATTATTTAGATCTCAGAAATGTTTACAGAAAATATTCAAACTCAGAATTACAACTTTCTTTTCTGGAGTTTCTCTCTCCTCAAGATTTTCTCAACTCTAAAAAATACATCATCATCATCTGGAATTACTTGAACCCTTTATATAGGAAATTACATTGTGGGTGACAGCTAAGTTTTCCCCTTCTTTCGGATATATTCTGCGATCTCATCGTGGTATTTATAATATTAATCTTCGCCAACTTTTGTAATCCTCGTGAAATAACACTCTCATAGCATGTCTCTTCAATCGTCAGTTATTATGATCCTTCCTCGTGACGCTCGCCAAATGTTGCTGAAGAATCCTCACGACACTCTCGTGAATAATGTCATTTATACTTATAGGAATATTTGACCTTCTCGCGAAAGCGTTGTTCTTATCATGAGAATATCGTTGTGGTGATATTCTGGTACTACATCATTCCCATTGGAGATTCCTTTTCACTTCCAAAAAACACCAATAGTGTCTAATGGTAATGGATGTGTCTGTTGTGAACCATCACACCCTTTGGAGATGCCTTTTCATCTCCAACTAACATCCATTGCATATATTAGGCTCAGGACGCTCCCCATCGTAGTGGCTAACCAAAAATGAAAAACCATTTTATTTTCTATATTATTGAAAATATCCAGCAGAATGAACACTCTAGATAGACATAGTATTAAGGAATACAATATGAAGTTTCTTGCTTAACCATTAAACTTTGTACGACATAATCGTATGAATGCTATTGTGATTATGTATGGGTATGAGGTGAGGATTTCATCCTAAGAAACAATGTTTTTACATGTGTTTTAAGGAAGTAAGTTCATGATATATGTTGTGAACCGAAAAGGAAATTGCCAGGCGTTATTGGGGTTGTTCTTCATTTCATATCTTATGAACGACCAATATGTGTGATTAGTATAACCGCTCACGAATTGTTTGTGTTCTTGGTAAAACTATTTACATGAGGCCTGACTTATGTAATGGTATGACTCTTGTTAGTGAAATCGATCTTAAGTAATCACCTGAGGTATGATCGGGTTATGTATGTCTGAACTTTTTATTGGGAAGAGGGAAACCGTTCCTAGTAAGAGGTATAATGCATCACAAGGGGGAACCGATCCTAGTAAGAGGTGCAGTGCATCACAAGGGAGAACCGATCCTTGTATGTGTGCAACAAGGTTTATGGAAGAAAGTGGAACCGATCCTATGAACATGCGCAACACATTTTTGGGAAGGGGGAACCGATCCTATGGACATGTGCAGTGCATACAAGTTAGATACCAAATATATGTGGGGAACCGATCCTAGTACCTAGTCATCCGTATCTTTGGTAAGATAGTGTAACTATGCACATCACTCATATGGAGGTAGAAGCGAACTTGTTTTGGTAGAACCGTAAACCCATAAGTTGTGACTGAGTTGTACTTAATCAATCACATAGTTTTTGAAAGTCAAATGAACCAATTCTAAACTTGTTTGGAAGTGTGATAAATCGGTTTCAAGTGAGCAAGCATGGTAAAGACTTGCAAGAGTAAGATTTTGTCACTCTTTGAACACGGTGCATTAATGCTTATTCTATTTTGTTCAAAGATATTCCTTAACGGCTAAGAATGAAGTAAATCCCAAGATCGAATTTAAATAAGTTAAGAATCTTTTAAATTAAGGGTTTTTAATTATATATGGAAAATAAGAATTAGTAATATGCATTTGCTAATTAAAGATTTTCCAAGGAGATTTCGATCGTATTTTTTGACAGTGCATTCACAACAATTTGAAAAACGAATTTGGGTAATTATGGAAAAATATCTTGAGTATATTTTCGGTTTTGGAAATTCCTTGGTGTCCAAACTTCCTTGTCTATAAATACTTTGAGTTTGCATTTATAGCAAACTAATCCTTCGTAACATTAGACTTAATATTTTGTCTTTGTTACTGGTGAGCCGCCTATCGGAGAGGAGAGTAATCTAATTAGGTGAAATATCTTACGACCACTCAATTTAAATTCTTCTTTGGGATTGAGAAGCTCTAGCGTGACCCGTTGGTGGGAAACTAGATATTGCGGTTTATCTTTAATTTTTTCGTATTGATTTGACTGACTAACAGTGGTTGAATCTTGATTGCACCTAGTTTGTTTATGCTTGAGAATCTTCTCTTCTGATATAAGATTCACTCAAACTAGTTCAAGGTTTCGACGGGGATCTTTAGACTGTTGTTACATCTAAGGACGATCTTGTGATAGTCCATTGTTAACAGACTCCGTTCTGTGCGTGATTGATCACAAGAGATTCAAGTGATTGTGTGCAGGTGTGTATTGAATATCTAATAAGATTTGAATACAAAGAAGATTTCTTACTTGGTTGTTTTTATAATCTTTGGTGTGCACAATACTTGTTTGGGAAAAACAGGATCCAATTAATAATCGGTTTATCCTTGTGGTAGATTGGATTGATTAATTGAGGAAGATCGGCATCAACACATATCACTTATTTGAAGAGTGTTGATGGCTTAATCTTAGTGATTGCCTTTGGGTGATTTAACGTAAGATAAATCTTGGAACCTGGCAAAGCAGTTTATGTTAAGATAAACAAGGGAACCTTTGCGCAACTCATATCACTTGTGTGATTTAACGTAAGATATATCTTGGTTGTATAACGGATTAATCCTGAGAGTATTCAATTTTGGACTAGGTCCCGGGGTTTATCTGCATTTTCGGTTTCCTCGTTAACAAAATCTTGTTGTGTCATTTACTTTATATTTCCGCATTATAATTGTTGCTATTATAATTAAAGTAAATTGCACAAATGTTGATTCCTATTTACTTGATACGTGAATCCTATTGAGTTTGGTTAGGTCCGAACCTTTGTATCAAGTAAACACATTTTTCCATAGATGATCACACAAAGTGTGAATCGATTTGTTGTATTATCTCGACTCAGTCTATAGAGAATCACTTTCGGGGAAAGGACTTATAGAAAGGAAAAGTTATAACTTGAGGTATATTTGGGGTACGCTCACCTTTTCATATCTATCATCATATACTTTTCTGTGTGAGACAGATTTGTTTATTTCAAGTCTTCGACTTTTGGTCGTAGCAACTCTTAGTTGTGGGTGAGATCAGCTAAGGGAATCAAGTGCGTAATATCCTACTGGGATCAGAGACGTAAGGAGCGCAATTGTACCTTGAATTAGTGTGAGATTGATTCGGGTTCAACTACAGTCCAAATCAAAGTTTGTTTGTAGTAGGCTAGTGTTTGTAGCGGCTTAATACAGTATGGTGTTCAATCTGGACTAGGTCCCGGGGTTTTTCTGCATTTGAAATTTCCTTGTTAACAAAATTTTGGTATATGTGTTATTTCTATTTCCGCATTATATTATTTATCTTTATAATTGAATTATCACATGTTGTGCGTTAAGATCAATCAATTAGAATATCCAATATAAGGTTTACATTGATTGACACTTGAATATTGGTCTTTGGTAGCGTTCAAGTTATTTCACATAATAACCAGGCTCCCGAATTTCTATCTGTTCGATTTGCTGATTACATTGTGAAAAAGAGATAATAGAACTCTTTGATATACTTTATTAAGATTGAGTCTAGTTGATTCTCTTGAAAGTATATTAGAGTTTGTCCATACAGATTTCTAAGCAAAATATTGGGTGTGGTTGTTGTACCCCCACTTTTTCAATTGTTATATGATGAGTATATATATGGTGACAAATCATTCATATATGAAATTACAATCCACTTGCGAAGTCCCCGAATTTATGTTTAGCCTTCGATTATTCTGACTCTGATATTGGAATCGATTCTGTACTTGGGAACCCCTTGGGATTCTATGTTGGGAAGAACTAATGGCATTATAATGAAGTCTTGATGATACAAATTCCATTATTGATCGAATGGAATGTTAATTATGGTTTACTTGGCCAAAATCCTAATTTTTCTCTCTTTGTGCATCCTTGAGCTTCCGAATTTGTACAGGAAAGTATGTAGGCAAGAGAGAGTTTTGAATGAATTCTTAGCTGGTCATGATGTTGATTAAGATCCATGAGATATGAGAGATACTCCTTTAGAAGTTGTAGAGTCTTTATCCCATACGAATTCTAAGTTCATACACTAAAACTCTAATTCCTCGTTTGTTTGTGTCCGACTCTTTTAAATTCTCTGGAGAGACTTTACGAGGATTGGTGGGCATGCATATGTCTTGAAGGATTAGTGAATTGTGTGATGAGATCTCGTACAATCCTTTATACCAATCAGACACGCTTTTCAGCGAAAAAATACCTATTTTTGAAACCAAGGGTATTTTCATCAAAAACCAGTATAAGACTGATTTTTTCCTGACATGAGAGACTCCATGATATTTTATGCGTATGGCCATGACCTTAAATAGAAAGTGATGTGTTTATGGTTTTGCTGTTGGAAAAATATGAGCTCGAACTTCCTTGTTTGAACTAAATTCCCTTTATTTTCTCTGAAGTTCCGCCTTTCTAGGTTCTGTTTCAATTTCGTCAAGCTATGAAAACTTATAGAATTCAATATACAAGTTTATGAGTCTGTGGGGATGATAAGAAGAGAACTTGGTCGGTCCCTAGTGTGTTAGGGTCTCCTTCTTTTGATAAATACTCAAAATTGTGAAATGAGGGTATTTTGTCAAAATCCCTTATGAGCTCATTTTTATTGAGGAGTGATGAGATAAAAAGGGTTGCGAGAGGTGTATAGGACCATACAAATGAATAAGAAGAGGCTCGTCTCCCTCCCTTTTAGGAGAAATCCCTCTTTTTGTCAAACTCTTGAAATTAGGGTTATTTTCGTCAAAACCCTAATTCTCTTCGACTTTTGTTCCTACGAAAAAATCCTGAGAGAATAAGTGATGTCCTACTGGACTAGGAGAGAATTCATATACATGGGAGAGGCTTGGCCACGTTCAGAGATATTTTAGAATAAGGGAAAACCTGGGTTTCCTTATTTGAGTCAAATTCCTTTAATTTCCTCTTTTAGCTATAATTCCTTTTCCTTTTGCTTTCAGATCTTCCCTTTTGAAAAAATAAACTGGAAAAAAAAGTATTTTTTGACATAGGCTAAGAAACCGGTCCACCCTGCCCCACGAATTCTATTTTCACTGGAATTCCTTATTTAAGTTGAATTCCTATTTCTTTTTGAATCATAACTGGTATTACAGAAAACTTTAGTATGCTTACTGTTTAAATTTAATTCTTTACCCATGAATTATAATTGTGGAATGAGTGTGGTGAACATCTTCCCATGGCTTAGATGATATCTTTGTTCGTCTTTCAAAACGATATTAATCTTCAAATTGATGATGTAGAAGCTAATAGCTAATGATCTTGAGTTTGCTGATGTAGATACCCATCGTTCGTTCTTCATTGAAGCATCCTCGGTAGGTCTTGAAATTTATCTCTTTTTAATCATCTCTGATGCATACTTCTTCGACCATCAAATATAAGTAGTCGTATTTGTCAAGGATTCTCTTCGTTTAGGTGTTTGTCATAAAACTTCATATTTTAGACACTTAGGGGGAATGGATGTAAAATCTTCATACAAATTTTGATTTGAGTCCCCAGACCAAACTTTGAAATAAAAGAGGATATGCTTTCTAATGCAAAAGTAATGACTCTATTCCTAGTTCGTTAGGCCAATCAAATCGTGTATACTTTTGACTTCAGAAATCTCGTATAAAATTTCAGGATTTTTTCAAATTGTACATACTTTGGTGTCGGGGCCATATCTCCTAGCTTGATTGTACGTTTGAGATACCCTTTTGGCATGTTGTAGGGAAGACATAGGGGAATATATATATTTAGGAAATACCTCAAAGTTCCTTATGGGTTGTCCTTGGTTTTCTAGTTTTCACGCTGAAATGTGTGATGTATGTTTTCAAAAGGAGGCCTTGTTGCGTTTGAACTCTTGATGTATTGAGACTCTTAGGACACGTCCCCTTGGAGTGTGATGAACTAATTAACTTTCCTTAGCTTGTCATGGGTCATGAATTTGATCCGCTTGAGCCAAAACGCATCCATGGCGACATTATACGTTTTTACCCTTAATTACGAAGAAAGCATATCTTCTCTTGATTCTTCATGGAAATATAAAGCCATATGAACTCAAGAATATCCTTGAGGACGTGGATTAGGTTTATTGAAATAATGGTAGGGATTTAGTACTATATACATGCTTCTATTTTCGCGAGATTTGGCATTTTCTTGTCGACCAAAACCCTAGATGTGCTTTATATACGTCTTCAACTCTTGTATTTTTTTTATAAACTTTGTCTAACTCCTTCCTTGTTTGTAGGCTCAAGTTATAAATACTATTCAATAAAAACATATATTTAATAGTGTGGATGACCTTATCTTTTTTAGTGGATTAAGTGTGCAACAATCCCCAATTATTATTAGCTCTGGTGTTGGAGAATCCGAAAGAGGTGAGGCATAGCGTATTGTCGGTTATCCTACTGTTGGTTTTGACTTTGTTGACCATATTGGAATTATGAGTTCGGATGATATACTCATGGAGGATTTAGTGACATAAGGAGAATAAATGTTCTTGCTTCTGATGATCTTATGAATATGTAAAACATGATGACCGCACGTGATGAGAATCTTCGTTTCAATGTGAGACTATCACGAGAGTGGCTGGATTCTGTCTGGGTCCGTTGGGGTGAGTTGAGTTCAGAGAGGTTCTTAATATGTAGGAGCGTATGGAATATGGAGAGCTGGAACATGCTAAGCAGGCGGTTCAAGATGCAGAGGCCGAAGAGAAACATCTGAACATGAAGCAAGAGATTTTCTATAAGGGACTTTGTTGGATGATTTTCTCCAGGGTTGATATTTTCCCTCTATGGACCTTTATCGTATGCATCTGGTAAAGGAAGAGGTCCCTCATGAGTTAGAACTTGATGCAGGCCCTAGATTTCTCCATCAGGTATGCGAGTAAGTGAAAACCCTAAGTAAAATTCGTTATATGAAGTCCTTCCTTGTACGATCTTCACTCCGGAGGTTGTAGAAACTTCGTTTGACGTCCGATTTCAATGGTTGACCCCATCTATCGAACAGAAAAGACATGCCTTTCATCTATTGGAGAAAAAATAGGATTTATAGATTGTTTTTTAGGTAATAATTCCACGTGAAGTTAAACTCGAATATATAGGGATTTTTAGCAGCAATACGTTCTAGTGTTTTGATCATATCTCTTAGATTGTATTTCAGAACGTCTATCCCTTTTGACATGCAGTAGCAGAGACATATACGTGCACTTTTTATCGGGGAATCATTAAATTATATACCAATTTTTCCCAGCTCATCGGGTTATATAGATGAATTATGAACCACGTCTGATTACAGCGGAAACTATAAACTCTTCTTCAACTCGATCACAAACAATAATTTGTCTCATGCGTGGATCCGGAGTAGAGGGAGGATTCAAACACGTATTTTTTAGGGTACATGCATCTGTATGTGAAAACCTTAGAAGGGGTTTGTAAAAGTATCTTGATTGATCATGACAGAAAACCTAAATTTGGCGTGATGGTGTGTCCTTCTCTAGATGTGAGGAAACCTGATTTTGAATATTCTCACATTTTCTTATGGAAGTATTTGTCGTATCTATAGTGGGATTGATTTCCATTCCACATATGATAGCATCTAATAAGTCTTGATATGTACATAAGGGTTTTATCACATCATCATAGAAGAAGGATATGGTTCCCGAGGCTCGGCCATGAGAGCTGAGGATCGGTCTAGAGATCTGATTCTTCCTCATGTAGATTCAGTGAGAGTATATGACTTGGGACATTCTAAATTGTACTAATTTGTTACGAAATATTCATGTTGATGGCGTAAGAGTTTGTAACCTAAGAATTAGATATTTGGATCACCTCATGTTGGTCACCTAGATGTATGATTAACGGTTTTTCGTCAGTACCCAGTTTGTTATATGAATAGGGATTCTCATTTACTGGAAAGATTTGATCATTGGGGGTAAGACCTCTGTATTTCTCGAGATTGAGTCTTTAGGGGTGAGAAAAAGTCGTTGTTCAGTCTCTGCTAGATGTCTTGATAGGGAATCATGTGAACTTCCGTTGTAAATTCTCTGTTGAAATCTATTCTTCTGGTAAATAGTCAACCAGACTTAAAAGTAGTAGACACCTTTTGGAACTGGGGGATATGTATCTGGCCACCATATATTTTCCACCAGTCATGACGTCTGATTCTGACACGTGGGAAACCAAATAACTATAGGAAATGCTAGGAGGAGTCTAGATGAGTAGCGTGTGGCCTAGATCAACGACCTTGGATACTTCCATTATTTAATTCAGTGAAAGTAGTTGGTTGTGGTTGTATGTCTAGTAATAAAGTTTTATCGGAATTATTGGCCTCACAAGTATCACTTTAGATTTCTTTTCCCTTGATAGATTCGGATGCAAAGATATTCTTCTTCTCCATCTTGGGTGAACTGAGGTCCCATAGTAAAATTATACTGGATAGTCGTTGGTGTATCTGAGTTAGAGGCTCATTGAGACTTGGTCGTATAATTGTTAGGGCTAGTTACTCTTCTTTCTGACGGGACGGGTATTGAGGTAGCATATCGATTAAAAGCTTTGTGCTTTCAAATAAGGATGAGATTTGGATGATTTTTTTCTTGAGAATTACTCTCGAATTATATTTTCACGCATTCTGGTCATATGACCCTTTGAAGCATGAAGAGCGATAAGCTGTATCTTGACTGGATATGGCGGTTTATGACCGTAGGTGGCTCTACAATGTTTTTGACTAGGTCATAATTTTTTGGATCTTTTCCAAGTGTTTGCTAACTTTATCCTATAGACGATGAAAATACGAATCCAATGGAAAAAAACGATACAGAATGAAAGAGTTATAAGTAAAATAGTAAAGTAAAGTAAACTTCCTAAGTACCTTGTGATCGGGTTGAGGGCCCTTGATTTAAACGAATTTTGGAGCAAATATTCATCAGAATCTCCAAGTTTAGAGCGTCATCTAGTCCTTGAGGTCCTTGAGAGTTATAAGGTCAACTGGATGGTTTCTCCTTTTCTTTGTCGCATTCGTAACGAGCTTCATATTCTCCAGTGAGGTCGATTGCAGACAGACCGGATCCTGTACTATTCTCAGCAATTTTAGTACTCCTTCTTTAGGAAGCGTATACTCGATCTAGATTGGTTGGATTTATCCCTACTGGAAACTCTAAAGGCATTTTCAGATAAGTCTGGATTGAGATTTTGCAAGATTCTGTTGAGTCCCCAAAAACTCGCATTGGTCCTTACCCAACGTTTTCAAGGATTAATAGTAATTTTTCATGAAAATGGGTTACTGAGGCGTTTAATTATGCAGGAAGAGATCCAAGTGATCCTGAAGGTCACTAAATTATTCACTAAGGTCAAACAGTCATCTGAGAGAGGAAAATGCTGATAGTGAAAAAGCGGTGGTCTAACAACCTCACCCAATATTTCGCTTAGCAATCTGTATGGACTAACTCCAATATACTTTTAAGAGAATCAACTAGACACTCAGACTCAATCTTAATAAAAAGTATATAAAAGAGTTTATATCTCAATCTCTCGATTTAAATATTACTCAAGCAAACTACGAGTCTCAATTTAAATACAAGAGAGATAACTTGGATGGTGCCAAAGACCAATATCCAAGTTTCAATTAATTTAAATCAACAACCAAAAGGTCGGATATTCTAATTGATTGAACAACGCATAA
Organism: Papaver bracteatum; assembly: GCA_023529315.1. Taxonomy (NCBI): domain Eukaryota; kingdom Viridiplantae; phylum Streptophyta; class Magnoliopsida; order Ranunculales; family Papaveraceae; genus Papaver; species Papaver bracteatum. The sequence goes on from JAJJWX010002530.1 coordinate 3,681,662, forward strand.
CCTGTATTATTTTAATTATATAACAAAATATAATGCGGAAAAGAAATAACACAGACACCAAAATTTTGTTAACGAGGAAACTTCAAATGCAGAAAAACCCAGGGACCTAGTCCATATTGAACATACATTATATTAAGACGCTACAGACACTAGCCTACTCCAAGCTAACTTCGGTCTAGACTGAAGAACCCCAAACCAATCTCACACTGATCCAAGGTACAGTTATGATCATACACCTATGATCCCAGCAGGATGCTATGTACTTGATTCCCTTAGCTGTTCTTACCCACAACTAAGAGTTGCTACGACCCAAAGTCGAAGACTTTAATAAAAAAATCTGTATCACACAGAAAAGTCTACTGTAATAGATAAATATGTTTCCCACGAATATACCCACGAGTTTTTGTTCCATCTTTTGATAAATCAAGGTGAACATGAACCAATCAATAAACCAGACTTATATCCCCGAAGAATAGCTCAGTTTTATCAATCACCTCACAATAATCTTAATCGATGCAGCGAAAAAAAGATATTATGGAATCACAAAAGATGAGACGAAGTATTTGTGATTACTTTTTATATCTTTCCTATAGATATATAAATCTCAAGCCAATTATTCCAATTGTACTCATACGATAGAATATTCAAGATCATATCACATAACTACAAGAAAAGTAATATCGGTCTAGCTTCATAATCCCAATGAAATCTTTAAGTCATTAACCTGGTTTAGAAGAATAAACCAAAGGTTAAAGGTGAATCGACTCTAGCTTAGCACAACTAGTATCACACAAAATGTGTGGGGATTAGGTTTCCCAGTTTCTAGAGTTCTCCTTTATATAGTCTTTCAAATCAGGGTTTGCAATCTATGTTAGCTTGGTAACAGAGCATTCAATATTCACCGTTAGATGAAAGCCTGATTAGATTCAAGCGAATATTTATCAACCGTTAGATCAAAAACATAACTTGTTATACACACATGTAATGCACGTTTTTAGGCTTGTGTAACCATAACCAAACTTGTACATTAGTTGGTTCAACAATAGTTAACCAAATGGTTAGCCATATGATAACTTTCATATCAACCATATTCTTCTCACCATAATTAGTTCAAATGACTCAAATGAACTAGTTAGAAAGTTGTTCAATTGCAAGGAAATATTATGTACTACACAAGACACAATCGAAGCAAAAATGATTTGATTCACTCGAATCGGTTCATGAACTATATATCCACGGTTTGAAATTGCATTCCTCAATTTATAAAGATAAGTTCACAAACATCGTTTTTAGACATAACCTACTAAAGTTCGCGGACTGGGTTCATGGACTTAAGTTCGCGGATGGAGTTCACAAACTCCAGCAGAAATTCTCGGGTCAATAACTTCCGCCAGTTCGCTGACTAGGTTCACAGACAGAAGCTCACCTACTTCTCCGGTTCTCTTGACCAACAAAGTTCGCAAACTTTGGTTCAAGGAATAAGGACTTATACATATATGTGTTTCCACAACAATGCTTATATCCTATAATGGATATATTGTCGAAACTCTTATTTCAATCATTAAAACATTCTCAGAGGACGTTATATAGTTGTTATTCACAAACTATTTTTCGTCAGAGAAATTTTCAAAGTGATTGAAACATAACATGACTTTCGTCACTAGATAAAGATGAACTTGGATAAAGAGAAAGCTTTACCAACACAAATTTTGAGAAATAGATAGGTGATATTTACTCGGCTCGAAATACCAAATGTGTATAATCGAAGTCTATATAGAAAAATGACCTTTGTCTCAAGATAGGAGATAGAGTAGATAGACTTTTGAATGAAAGATAAGTTCAAGTCTCCAAATACCTTTTAGTCGATGAAGATCCACCGGTTCCTTGAGTAGTCCTTCGTCTTGTATGATGATATCCATGGAGTTCTTGATCTCAACTACACTTTCTATCCTAGTCTGAGACCTTAGCTATAGTAGACTAGAAATCAAGACTTATAGTTTTGATCATTAACATTGACAAACATGCTTGAGATACCAACGCATGGGAGTTCGACCGAGCAATGCTTTAAAAGATAGAGATAATCCTATCAACCATTTTTGTATGGACTACAGATACTGAATCAACATGATGTTTTTGTGTTTGGATTAGTGAAATCGGCTTCCTTCTTAATATCGACCATGAATGCGATCTGTAACTGAGTGAATAACCTCCCACTGTGGCCGCTAAAATCTAGTTACCTAAAATAGGTGAAAGGCTAAAGTTGGATTCTAGAGTTTCTGAAAGTGAGTTACGAGAAGTTGAGCACAAACAATCTCTACCTAAACCACGCACAATGGTCATTCAAAGGATCCGTCAGTCACAAATAAGAGATTAGGGTTGGTCATAGGGAGGGGAGCAGATGAAGAGAGGAATTAGAGAATTCTATGTTTGGAGAAGAATTGCTTTGAGAGTTTATGAGAAAGTTGTATATTAGCTTGGAGAAATAGAGGACCTATTTATAACTGAATTCTCTAATCTTAGGTCGGAGAAGATAGGCATTGCTTACCGTGCAGAGCATTTCTCCTATCTCTTCAGGAATAGATAGAGATAAACTAGGCTGAGTTGTTGAGTTTATCTCATTATTCCACCGCCTTTACTCTCTTATGCGGTGAGAAATAGGCCAGGTCTTTCTCACACGTGTGGTACACATCCATAGCAAAAACCTAATTGATATCCCACCATTTATGTCAAGCTGAGTCAGTGCCTTTGTGATGATATGTTGAGAGACATAAATATTCTCTTTAGCCGAGTTGGCCGAGATAAAGAGATATTCTCTTATTTGTGAGAATGACTAGGATGAGTCACGTGAAAAGGCATGGAATGCCTCAGAAATCGTGTCTAGAGTGTGAGATAATCTAAGGTTGAGTTTCCTCTCAACGAACGGTCACATATGTCATGTAGAGACCGTATTATTGGTTGTGGGTCATTTTGTTGAGTATGCGGAGCTCAAGAGAATTTATCCACGTTTTTGGATAGATGAGTACAGTTCATACCCAATTTACTAGCCTTGAGTGTGTTTGAGACTCTAAAAAAGAGGCATGAAGCCTAGATGAGGCTTGTGACCAAGTCTTGTACTTGCATAAGACTCTTCAGACATGATGGCTCAGCACGGATGAGGCCATCTGAGATTTGACCGACGCAGCTGGAGCTATTTGAGATTTGGACGACGCGTCTAGGGCTATCTGAGATTGGACGACGCATCTGGGGCTGTCTGATATTTGGCCGACGCGCATGGATCCATCTGAAAAGACGAGGGTACCCAAATACACCATAATATTTTATTTATCCACCTATAAGTGCTCTACCGAAAGTGATTGTCTATATACTGAGTCGAGACAATATAACAAATTGGTTCACACTTCGTATGATCCTCAATGGATACGAGATCGAGACAATATGACAACAAGATAACTTGTGTGATTGACTATGGATACAAGATCGAGACAATACACCAACGAAGTATGATACTTGATAATAGATTCGGACTTAACCAAACTCTATAGTATCATCAAATTTATCCCCAACTATACCCTTCAAGCGAGATTTTATATTTTCTTCTTTGGAGAGGAGATAAGTATTTTCTTTTGTTAATGAGGAACAAGATTCTTTCAGTTGAGAAAAACGACCTTTGAGTTTACTGACTTTTATACTTAGAGCTATCCTACCCTTGATAAGTTTATCCTTTTCAGCGGCAGATGATTCGGTTATCTCCTTAAGTTCCTCTTTTAGTAAGCGAATGGATTTCTCTTGATTATCACATAATTTTTGAAGAATACCCAATTGCTACGAGGAAATCACCATCATGCTTGAAAAACTACGTTTTTCCTGAGACAAGGTCTTATTTTCATCTGATAAAGTTCATCGCCAAGTTAGCTTGATTTAACGAATATTAAAGGCGAGTGACTTCGCTACTTAGAAAATTTTTCTCTTGCACTAATTGGTTATTCTCATTAGTAAGGTTATCTATTTGATTAATCGAGTATGTATGAAGAATATCTAATCTATTAAATTGGTCCATCCAAGATTCTTTCTCAACGCGGGCTTCTTCAGCAACAGATTCACATTGAAATATCTCCATTAATAGTTTCTGATTTAAAGCTAAATATGCAATCCAATTATGTAAAAGGAAATTAAGTACATAAAAGATAAAAATTTGTTAAAAACAAAGAAGCAGAGGCAGGAAAATTATACCTTTCAATTCCTTGTTTTTACCGCGAAGATTCTCGCAGTCTAGTAAAGAGTTGCGAAGCTTTTAATCAAGAATTTCACATTCTAAAGTTTTGGCTTGGAGACTTCTCTTCAGAACTTCAACTTCACCATCTAGAGATGCTTGCGAAGAAGCTTGGCAAGAACCAAAATACTTACTTAGTGTCACGCAAACATCCTGTTTAACAAGATCAATAGAAGACTTTCTAGCGTCATCAAAAATTTCAGACAACACTTGTAAAGCAGCATCTACTCCTACTGATATTTCTTTAGGAGAAAGATTAGGTGCATAAGAGGAAGTTTCAACAATGGCGAGCCGAAGATTCGAGTCACTCGCAGTAGGTGGGATAGAAAAAGATTTTATTGGAGAAGAAGCTACAATAGGAGGGTAAGAAACTTCATTTACCACAGCTTCAGAAACCTCATTTATCAATGGATCAGTGGAAATAGGGATATTGGTATTGATATTGTCGCAAAAATAGGATGGAGGTTCAATTTGCGAAGGTGTAGGAGTGGAAATCGCAGTTGTGAATGTGGGAAAGTGAATGTCAACCTCAATAGCTTTAATCTGGCGAGACCGCTTGGGAGGTTTAACAATATTATCATCACCCTGCGAATAATAACTTAGATAAGAAACAGAGGCAACAATATTGTTATTTAGAAAACAAATGTTTATTAGTACCTTATCATTCGCGGGCCTCTTTTTCTTTTCAGTAATCTTTTTTCGAGAATTTTTGAGAGGATTAGGGTTTTGAACAACAAACCGAGTGTTCGATGTAGTTTCACTGAAAATAAAACACAATATGGGAATTACGGAGAATCAAGTGTTAAAGATCAAATAATATGGACAAAAAGGATTCAGACAAGAACACATACCTTGGGGATTCCATTAAAACAGTAGCATGAGGATTTATGGAAGAAAAAAGTTACAGACGGAAAGATGAAGAAGACGAAGAAGTAAAAGAAGAAGAAGATATTTCTTCATTAGGGTGCCTCTTTTATATATGGAAGATTGGTGACCGGATAACAAAAGGTTAACCGGTAAAGAAAGGAATATTCGACACGTGTAGGCGGTTATACTTAATTTACGGAACCTTGTCGGGAAAAGAAGATGAAAAATGAGTAGCTGCGACATTTTAATTCTCATGATCTTTTCTTCTTCGCAGAAAAGACATGAGAAGAGGCAAGATGTAGGATCATAATATCGCCATGGTAGTATTCTTGTGAAATTAACAACACTTCTGCGAGTTTATCTACGAGTTCTTCATCAACATATTGTGAATGTCGCAGAGTAATTCAAAAAGTGACGTAATATATGACGACAATAGAAACACGAGGAGAACATGATAATCCTGCGAGGATGGTAGCACATGCGAGAAGTGACATTATTACTACTGTGATAATATCGCAGATCATATCCGAAATTAAAGGACATCCTAGATGTCATCCACTATGTAAATATCCTATAAAAAAGAGAACCAATAGGTTCAGAGAGGAGAGATCAATTTTTGAGTGCTGAGAAAGTATTGAGGAGATAGAAAATTTAGAGAGAGCGGTTGTATTCTTGTTTTCTTTCATTTCTTGTAAATCTTCCAGAATCAGTTAATAAAAGTGTTTTTCTTCATCTTCAAATTATGTCTTGATCATTGTGAATTCTTATTGAGGGTGTAGTGTAGGTTTTCCTGCAACTACATTTTGGTGCCCGAAACAGGGATGAATGGTTGAAAATCATGGAAAAAGTGAGATAGAAGATAAGAATTATTCAAGAATTAAAAAGTGATTGAATAAATTGGTGAAGTAGTTGAAAGAAAAATGGTTAGAACCAAAGAGAATCAAAGGAAATTGGAGTGTAGTATGATAACAAGAACGATTATAAACAAATTCCATGAAAAAATTAAAGGAAAGATACATAAGCGAGATTTTGAAGGGAAGAAAATTATGACGGTGGAAAAGATATCACCCTTGAAGGATTGGGAAAAGCAGAAAATTACGTTTACAGCAGCAGAAATACCATAAGAAAATTTAAATCATACAGCTCCTTTGGTGATCACGGTATCCGCTATACCAATGAAAAAATAAAAATCAACAAGATTCGCGGAAGAATGGGCCGTGAATAGAACTTTAGTGGTCACAGGAAGTTCTGTGGATATAATATTTTACCATGCATCAAGAAAATGGGATACAAAGATGAATAAATGTCTAGTCCAACTTATCATATTCATGGCTTTGGGAAATCTTTAACAAAACCTAAGGGCGAAATAGTGATACAAATTCCATTAGGAGAGATAAAAACACATGTAACATTATGTGTAGTAGAGGTAGAATCACCGTATAACATGCTACTAGGGCGACCATGGATACACAGAATCAAGGCTGTGGCGTCAACATTACATCAATGCATTAAATTTCCCATGCCCAGTGGAATTAGTGAGATTAGAGGAGATACATGTTATGCAGAATTATGTTTCCAAATCGAAGTGAAGAATTATGAAGGGCGTGTAAAGCTGCGAAAACATCGCAGAAAATTGGTTAAAGAGGCAAAGAAAGAAGAAGAATTTAAAGTTTACATGATAAGAGCAAAAGAAGGAAAGGGAATACCTGGCGAAATTTCGCAAGAAGGGGATGAACCTGCGAGAGTTGTGAAAACCTCAACACCAATGGGAGAGCCTGAAGCCAGTTACACCGCAGCAGATCCAACAAAAGAAGTAAATATCGGAAATGAAGAAGAACCTAAGATGTTGAAAATTGAAACTAAAATGGATGCGGAAGAAGAAGATCAAACAGTAAATCTCCTGCGAGAATATAAAGATATCTTCGCGTGGAATATGGATGAGATGCCTGGAATAGATCCATCCGTTGCGTACCATAGATTAGAGATTAACAAAGATGTGAGACCATTCAAACAAAGAATAAGAAAATTTGCGACCACTTATCATTCCAAAATAGAAGAAGAGTTGCAAAAGATGCTTGACGCAGGAATTATAAGGCAAGACAAATACCCGGAGTGGATTGCAAATATGGTGGTAGTTCCCAAGAAAAACAAGGGGATAAGAATTTGTATAGATTTCACTGATTTAAACAAAGCATATCCTAAAGATAGTTTTCCATTACCATATACTCCTCAAATGATGGAGTCAGCAGAGGGTAATGCCATAATATCTTCATTAGATGGGTATAAGGGTTATAATCAGATTCCACTCGCTGAAGAAGATCAAGAAAACATCGCGTTTTTTGCTCCAAGAGGATTATACTGCTACACAAAAATGCCCTTTGGATTGTGAAATGCTGGAGAAACTTACCAAAGAATGGTGGAGAAGGCGTTCGCAAAGTGGATACACAAAACATTAGAAGTGTATGTAGATGATATGTTAATAAAGAGTAAGGAAGCCAAAAATCATGTGCAAGATTTGAGGGAAATTTTTGATCAGATGCGACTCTTTAAAATCAAGGTGAATCCTGAGAAATGCATTTTTGGAGTAGCATCGGGAATTTTTTTATGATATATTGTGTCAAAATAAGGGATACAAGTTGATCTAGAAAAAGTACAAGCAGTTCGCGATATGCCAACACCAGCAACAGTAAAGGATGTGCAAAAGTTGAATGGACTCTTAGCCTCGCTAGGAAGATTCATCTCGCGGTCATCAGATAAATGCAAGCATTTCTTCAATATACTTAAGAAGGGTACAAAGTTATAATGGAAAGATGAATGTGAGAAGGCTTTTCAGGGAATTAAAGAATATTTAATGAATATATCCATTTTACAGAAGGCGGAGCAGGGAGAATAATTATCAATATACCTTGCGAAAAATTCACATGCTTTAAGTGCAGTATTACTGCGAGTAGGTGCAGGAGTAGAAAAGCCAATCTACTATATCAGCAAAACATTTAGCAGTGCAGAGAGAAACTACTCAAAAATTGAGAAACTAATTTTGGCATTGGTCTATGCAGCATTTAAGCTTCGTATTTACTTTCAAGCACATAAGATCAAGGTATTAAAAAAAGTGCCCATTGAATCAGTAATGAAGAACTCAAAAAGGTCAGGCAGAGTTGAGAGATGGAATGCACAAGTGGGAAATTTTGAGATTAAGTATGAAATTCTATCTTCACCAAAGTTACAAGTTGTAGCAGATGTTTTAGCAGAGTTCCCATTGGAAGATTATGAGGCTGTGTAAGAGATGATGGATGTAGAAGAAGAAGATGGAGACCCAAAAGATCTATTAAAAGAACCTAACATGTGGGAAATATTGGTGGATGGATCATCAAATGGAGAGGGTAATGGAGTTGGAGTTGTCTTTATCTCGCCAGAAGGAGCAAAAATGGCTTTCTCATTTCGTTTGGAATTTGCGTCCACTAATAATGAGACAGAGTATGAAGTTGTGGTGCATGCTCTAAAATTCGCCATAGAGATGAAGTTGGAGAACGCCAAAATTACTAGTGACTCGCAGTTGGTTATTCGCCAAATAAAGGGAGAATATACAACAAATGAACCATCCTTGAAGAAATACAAGAAGCTTGTTGAAGAATTGTCTGCGAGAATGTCTACATATATCAAGAAAGGATAACAGACTCGCAGATGCTTTTGCCTTTATATCCAGCATGATGATAGATCTAGCTGCGAGATGCATAAAAATTCAAGCACTTATGTCACCTTCAGTCAACAAGGAAGAAGAAGAAGAAATAGATGTAATGATGATAGAAAATGGTGAGGAAAAACCAAGAAGAAATATCGCAGATTGGCGGGTAGAACTTCACGCATATTTGGCGAGAGGACAAACACCAAGAAATAGATTAGAGGCACACAAATTAAAAAGCGTGCAACAAATTATGAATTAAGGGATGGGGTATTATATCGAAAATCTTTTAATGGACCATCACTTAGATGTTTGACACGGGAAGAAGGAGAAACAGTGTTAAAAATGTTACATAGTGGAGACGCTGGTAATCATAGAGGAGGAAGATCCTTGGCATACAAAACAAAAATTCAAGGTTATTACTGGCCTTATATGCATGAAGATGCGAAGCAATTAGCAAGAAGCTGCGAAGATTTCCAGCGATACGGAAAAAAGATACACGCGCCAGGCGCACCATTATCATCTTCAAGAAGCGTATGGCCTTTTGGAAAGTGGGGATTAGATATTGTGGGACCATTTTTACCAGGTTCATGGCAGAAGAGATATTTAATTGTAGCGATAGATTACTTCACCAAATGGGAAGAAGTAAAAGCAGTACAACATATTCGTGATAAAGACATATTTACATTCATATTTGAGAACATCATCTGCATATTTGGAATTCCAGCGCAATTGGTATCTGATAATGGGAAACAATTTGAAGGACAGAACATTGAAATGTTACTTAATGTGTTTAAGATAAAATGTGGGAAATCTACTCCTCTATATCCACAAGAAAATGGGCAGGTTGAGGCTACAAATAATACAATTGCAGATATATTAAAGAAGAAGTTAGAAGGGTATCACAGAGCATGGTACGAGAAAGTACATAACGTTGTTTGGGCTTACAACACAACTAGGAGAGAAGCAACGGGAATGTCACCTTTTTGTTAACATATGGGGTTGAAGCAGTATTACCAATAGAAGTTACTATTCCTACCACAAAAAGAGAGGCTTGGGAGAAGAATCTTAGTGCTGGCATGATTCTAAATAAACTTGATGCATTAGAAGAGAAGAGAGAAAAGGCTTTACAACATATGAAAAATTATCAGCACAGATTATCCCGCGAGTACAACAAACATGTCAAACAGCGAGAGTTCCAGCCAGGTGATCTAGTGCTGCGAGAAACACCACAATATCAGCGAGAAAATGGGATGGACCATATATCATTAAAGAGATAGTTGGAATAGGGGCATACAAATTAATGGATCCAGAGGGTAGAGATGTTGGTCAAAGACTTGGAAGACCATGGAACAGATTATATCTGAAAAGATATTACCAATAACCATTAATGAGAAAGGCTAGATGATTTAATGAAAGAAATTTTTGTTACAACTGCGAGATTATTTAGAATTATAAAGATGGCGATACTCGCCAAAGAAACACAAGAACGTGACAAACCTTTATGGCGTACACCCTAGTTCGCGAATACAATTTATCAAGAGGCAAATGTAAGACCTAAAGTACGTCATATGAGGGTGTATCTCTTTTCATGACTCAGGGATAAGGTTATACCGCAGCTGGAACCTGAGTCATGGAGATTGGGATTATAGAAAATCCATCCAGGAGAGATAACTTGGATTTTCAACTATATAAGGTTATACCCTGGTTGGACGACCGAAAGTCTCTCCTAAGGAGTGCAGAGTATGACCAAGGCGCCGATGTACACGGTTGATCCAATGGTTCCCGGGGCATATGAAACTACCCTGGCCATTCTTGGAAAGTCTTGGCTATGATGCACTCGGCTTGAAGAAAACCCTACTTAGGGTGCAGTCTCGTAACTATAAGCCATATAGGCATAAAGGATAAGAGGCTGCGAAAACAACTGGTTGTTGCTAAGACAGGATGGGAGGAGATAGTCTTGTATGGCCGAAGTACGTCTCCTTGAAGGGGAAACCAGGGGGAAGATAAGGGAGGCATCCTCCATTAGGTAGCTGATAAATGTCTTAAGACGACAATGTCATGGGTTAAACATTCGCAAGAACATTTAGGCTTGTCATATTGTCGCGTGACAAATATTCTGCAGAGGCAACAAGCCATGATAAAAAGTTAAGATGAGATCAATGGGTTTTTATAGGAAAGTGTAAATACGTCCTGAGATTTCATCGCAAGACGGCAATGTCATAAGACTCTGTTCTCGCAAGAGAACTTAGACTTGTCATATTATCGCAATACATTAAAAGAATAAAGCTAAGGCAAGATCAATGGGTCACTGCATGCAAATGTAAGGACGTCCTGCGATTTTTTCACAGACATAAATAATTGGCGAAATAAGACCTTTAATTAGGAAGGCAGAATAATTGTACCAATTAACTAATTTATTTTTTAAAGTGCAAGAAAAATTTGTCCATTACAAGGAAGATCATGAGGGGAAAATATGGGAATTCATAAGTAAAATATCATTATCTTCCTTGTGAATATTCAAAATAACAAAAAGGTAACTGAATTCTAAAGTGGATGTCAAGGTTACATAAAAGCGCGATACTCGCGAGAGAAGGAAATAAAAGACAACAAAAACAAAACTCAAACTTAAGAATTGGTCTCGCCAACTTCATTATCTTTGCCGGTGTTGTCATCTTCACCAGTGTCATTTTTCTCGACTCGAGCTTCTTCTTCATTTAATTTTTTACCAATAATCGCTTCATCACCAGTAGTTATTTCTTTAGGATGACTTTTTTCTTCTTCTGATGGGTCTTCTTGATAAATATATTATTCACCACTTGGATAAGTTAAATCCTCATCAATAGGAATGGGAATTTCATCATCATCTACTTCCAAAGGATTGAATTTTACAGGAGGCAGAGAATGGAATATCAGAATATCATTCACAAGAACTTCAGTATTAAGATGATCCTTGCGAAGAAAACCTCTATCACGATTCCTAATTTCCATATTCTTAAAGTATTCAAGATAATCATATTTCCTCTCTGCCCGATCGTGAACATCAACAAGATGATCAGTAAGCGCTTTATTTTCTTTGCGAGTTTTAGCCTATTTCCCAGCTAGATCAGAAACGGTAGATTGAAGACTTTTTTCAGATTCTGCGAGAGAAACAAATAAACAAGAAAGATATTAGACGAGGGTCTCGCGAGAAATATGGTAGAGAAATATAGCGGAGAAATTAACAATTGAGGCAGTCAAAATGACTACCTTCCTTCTGCGAAGTTAAGTTTTGAATTAGTCTAAAGAAACAATTCTCCCATTGGTTCATGGCTTCATCAAATTTATCCCCAACTATACCCTTCAAGCGAGATTTTATATTTTTTTCTTTGGAGAGGAGATAAGTATTTTCTTTTGTTAATGAGGAACAAGATTCTTTCCGTTGAGAATAGCGATCTTTGAGTTTATTGACTTTTATACTTAGAGCTATCCTACCCTTGATAAGTTTATCCTTTTCAGCGGCAGATGATTCGGTTATCTCCTTAAGTTCCTATTTTAGTAAGTGAAGGGATTTCTCTTGATTATCACATACTTTTTGAAGAATACCCAATTGCTGCGAGGAAATCACCATCATGCTTGAAAAACTACATTTTTCCTGAGACAAGGTCTTATTTTCATCTGATAAAGATTCCATCGCCAAGTTAGCTTGATTTAACGAATATGAAAGGCGAGTGACTTCACTACATAGAAAATTTTGCTCTTGCACTAATTGGTTATTCTCATTAGTAAGGTTATCTATTTGATCAATCGAGTATATATGAAGAATATCTAATCTATTAACTTGGTCCATCCAAGATTCTTTCTCAATGCGGGCTTCTTCAGCAACAGATTCACATTGAAATATCTTCATTAATCGTTTCTGATTTAAATCTAAATATGCAAGCCAAATATGTAAAAGGAAATTGAGTACATAAAACATAAAAAATTTCTAAAAACAAAGAAGCAGGGGAGGAAAATTATACCTTTCAGTTCCTTGTTTTTACCGCGAAGATTCTCGTAGTCTAGTAAAGAGTTGTGAAGATTTTGATCAAGAATTTCACATTCTGAAGTTTTGGCTTGGATACTTCTCTTCAGAGCTTCAACTTCACCTTCTAGAGATGCTTGCGAAGCATATTGGCAAGAACCAAAATACTTACTTAGAGTCACGCAAGCATCCTATTTAACAGGATCAATAGAAGACTTTCTAGCATCATCTAAAATTTCAGACAACACTTGGAAAGCATCATCTACTCCTACTTATATTTCTTTAAGAGAAGGATGAGGTGCAGAAGAGGAAGTTTCAACAATGGTGAGCTGAAGATTCGAGTCACTCGCAGTAGGTGGGATAGAAACAGATTTTGTCGGAAAAAGAAGCTACAATAGGAGGGGAAGAAACTTCACTTACCACAGCTTCAAAAACCTCATTTATCAAAGGATCAGTGGTAATAGGGATATTGGTATTGATATTCTCGCAAAAAGAGGATGGAGGTTCAATTTGAGAAGGTGTAGGAGTAGAACTCGTAGTTGTGAATGTGGGAAAGTGAATGTCAACCTCAATAGCTTTAATCTGGCGAGACCGCTTGGGAGGTTTAACAATATTATCATCACCATGCGAATAATAACTTAGATAAGAAACCGAGGCAACAATATAGTTATTCAGAAAACAAATTTTTCTTACTACCTTATCATTCGCGGGCCTCTTTTTCTTTTCAGTAATCTTTTTTCGAGAATTTTTGAGAGGATTAGGGTTTTGAACAACAAACTGAGTGTTCGATGTAGTTTCACTGAAAAGAAAACACAATATGGGAATTACGGAGAATCAAGTGTTAAAGATCAAATAATATGGACAAACATGATTCAGACAAGAACACATACCTTGGGGATTCCATTAAAACAGTAGCATGAGGATTTATGGAAGAAAAAAATTACAGACGGAAAGATGAAGAAGACGAAGAAGTAAAAGAAGAAGAAGATATTTCTTCATTAGGGTGCCTCTTTTATAGATGGAAGATTGGTGACCGGATAACAAAAGGTTAACCGGTAAAGAAAGGAATATTCGACACGTATAGGCGGTTATACTTAATTTACGGAACCTTGTCGGGAAAGAAGATGAAAAAATGAGTAGCTGCGGCATTTTAATTCTCATGATCTTTTCTTCTTAGCAGAAAAGACATGAGAAGAGGAAAGATGTAGGATCAGAATATCACCATGGTAGTATTCTTGTGAAATTAAAAACACGTCTGCGAGTTTATCTGCGAGTTCTTCATCAACATATTGTGAGTGTCGCAGAGTAATTCAAAAACTTACGTAATATATGATGACAATAGAAACACGAAGAGAACAAGATAATCCTACGAGGATGGTAGCGCCTGTGAGAAGTGACATTATTACTACTGTGATAATATCGCAGATCAGATCCGAAATTAAAGGAGAGCTTAGCTGTCATCCACTATGTAAATATCCTATAAAAGAGAACCAATAGGTTCAGAGAGGAGAGATCAATTTTAGAGTGCTGAGAAAGTATTGAGGAGAGAGAAAATTTAGAGAGAGAGGTTGTATTCTTGTTTTCTTTCATTTCTTGTAACTCTTCCAGAATTAGATAATAAAAGTGGTGTTCTTCATCTTCAAATTATGTCTTGATCATTGTGAATTTTATTGAGGGTGTAGTGTAGGTTTTCCTACAACTACAAAAATCCCTTGAGTTGTTTTCAGGGCTTCAAAAGAAGCTTGAGAGCTTATGTCTTGATGTTGAGTTATACCTCCATAAAGTGAGAACATAAATCCTAAGTATATTCATAGGAATGATGAAGATCAAACCTTGATTCTCTAGATCCAGTCAACAATTGAAAGTGTTATCTTATATGTTGATGGTCCAACAACATCTTTTGAGCCGTGGAATCAATCGAAGGGAGGTTTTTTGTAGATTCTTCCACTCTTGTGATTCATTTGCAAACCAAACTTTCTTCAATAAGACAAGATGATTCATCAGTTCTTTCATTTCTTATTGAAATCAAGAAAATCTCGGATTCTTTATCTGCCACGGGATCTAATAGGTGTAGAATACACAATATTTTCTATATAGAGTTTATGCTTTCTTTGATAGTTTCCTTGTAAATTATGTACTTAATGCGTGTTTTTGAGTTATTAGGTACTCGGGAGATATGCGGAGAAAAAAGAAGAAGAAATCATCCAAATTACACAAGAAGGGAAAAACTGACATTCTCTTGGAGAACACTATATGGAACCTAGTCAAGATTAAGGTGCAATTCTCTTTTGGAGGAGTACTAAAGACAGGGCCGCAGAGGTTAAGGGTTTGTCATATGGGTGACCCTTATCTGAAGTACTGGGGTGTCAGAATCCTTCCCCAAAATCACTACCTAAACCTAAAATTGAGAAGCATCTCTTCTCAATCATTTGTACCTGAAAGTGAGAAAGAAAAGTTGTGCAGCCATGGAGAGAACCAGAAATTGAGAGAGAGAGAACAAAAAATTGGATGTAGCTGCTGAAACCAAGAGAATCGATGATGCTATGATCGAGAGATTGCCATGAAATCTGAGTTGAGTTCGAGATTGAAAGAAATCGGTGAGTAATTTGAGAGAATTTGGGATCTCAAGATCTAGGGTTTTGGTATAAATGGTGCTTCCATCGATTGGAGGAGAGAAGCTCAGGGAGTAAGAAGAATTAATGGGTTTCTGGAATTGAAAGAAGGGAAGATGAATTGAGGGCTGAATAAGTGGTGGCAATGATTGAGAAGATTGAATCTGTGAATGGTCTTGTGGTGATGCAGTTGGAGTTAATGGTTTTGCTGAGACAGTGGAAGAGAAATTGAAGTTAGGGTTTTCCGTGGTGAAGGAATTGAACCAAGAATGATGTTGTTGTTGATGTCGATCTCAGGGATGGAGAGTGTTGATGATGTTCAAATGGAGAGCAAATCGAGGTGAAATTGGGAGACTGGGTTTGTATGGCTCTTTATTTTAAGCAGAATTGGCAGATGTTTTAATGGGTTTGCTGCGGTACAGAGTGGAAACGAAGAAGGGGTTTGATTTGCATCTGAGAACAACCAAGAGAAGAAGAGATTGCTGAAATTAGGGATTTTTGAGATTCCAGTTGAAGACCTAGGGTTGATAAATTATGGTTTCGATTGTTAATTGTGATGAATGTGTTTGATGGATGAAATCGCAGGTGAATATCAATAATGAGTTGAGGTCTGTGGTTGATCAACTGACAAGATTATGAATCTTGTATTGGTGGTGCAGCTGTTACATGGGAGTTGGTCTGAGCTCGATGATAGCAGTTGATGGTAGAAGTACATGGTGGTTTGAATTGAGAGCTTCAACAGATGATTGCAGTTGGGTGGAAGATGAAAGAGATTGAGATTAAGCTTGAATTTCAGGGGAGTAAGAATGTTGGTTGTTGCTCAAGATCAGTGAGCTGGAAAGATGGACTGAAGTTTGACAAGAATTAGAATGCTTGAATATTGTAGATTAAGGAATTGTGTATGGCTGAGCTATGGAGGGAAGTTGTTGTGGCTCGAATAAGGAATGAAAGCATTACAAATGCAGTTTCTGGTGGGCTGTGTTGATGTTGAGCTCAAGATGAGCTGGTGGAATGTGGAGTGAAGCTGAGTTGATGGAAAAGGGTTATGGTCTGTTGGTGGTTTCACTGGTTTGCTGGTGGAGCTTCAGGTGATGAGAATTTAGAGCTGGAATAGATGAGAAGTGAAGATATGGCAGGATTATACTAACAGCCATCATGGCTGGATTTTCCCAGGTGAAATGCAATGATGGTGCAACACAATAGTTCTGGCTTGTGCAAAGCAACTCAACCCATCCAGCCAAGTAAGATAGCTGATTGAGCTGACTGACTCATTCCTTGACCCAGTTGACTAACGGTTTGACCTTCTTGACCGTTTACTTTAACGGAATCTCAACGGAATATTCTGTCGACGGAGAATAATCTCCGGTAGCTTTCCGGCGAAAACCCCAGTTTTCCGGCGACGTATTTTGGAAAGAATTTTCACATGAGTATTTTCCACACATGGGCTTGGTGGACCACTTGGAGATGGGTTCTGAGAAGACCTAATATTGGAAGGAGTATCCTTTATGGAAATTGAGAAACATATAAAAGAGAAAACTTTTCTCTAATCTTAATATATCTTATCTTCTACTTTTGTTTCGAGGATTTACAACATGATAGGTTTTCTCTTTCTTCTTGTTATGAACTCCTATGATATGAGTACCTAGTTTTCTTTTGGTTATGGATTAATTGGATTTTACAAAATATGCTTTTTGATATGATAAATTAGTTTTGTCTCCATACTTTATCGTTTATGATTCATTGTTTATATTGTTATATGATTTGAATGTTTGTTTGGTCGAGTCTAGAATCGATTGAGTTTGTTTTCATATCTATTGCTAGATTAGGGTTTGTTATACACAAAAGTGATAGATTCCTGATTGCAAGTAGCATAAGTATGATTATAGTTTGTAGTGATATATTCTTATGATCATATGTGAACCATAACCTTTGTTAAATTGAATTAGTGCGCTTTCCACGTTCGATTACTTTGATTGTCCTGATTTCATAGAACTTAATGCATCTAGGGAATTAAACTTGATTAGTGCTTTTACACATTAGGTTGTTCTCTTAGATAAAACTCATACTCGCATCTTTTAATGTGTTTGTTGATGACAAGAGGGAATTAGCGGGATATTCTTGCGATCAAGGTATCCTAGGGATTTTGATAAAAGTTGAGATTAAATATCAATTATACTTATTGTTTTGAAAGCATGTTTGTGAATGAAGATGAATCCTTAACCAATATCTCTTCTACTTGATTAATTGTTTATTCGCTTTTAGTTTATTTTACTATATTAAAAATCAGAAAATCTCCCGTGTTACTTATAGGAAACCGAAACAATTTGACAACCTAATCCTCTCTGTGGGAACGATCCTTTCTTGCCCTTGCTTCATTATATATTTTTAGTAATAATAAAGTGTAATTTATTTTTGACGCCTACGACAGCAATCAGGATCTCCTATCAATGATATTGAAATGTGGATGAGTATTCTCAATGGTTTACCTCCTTTTTTTGATTATTTCTCTACTTTAATTCTAATTCATAATCCACACGTTACATTATGAGAACTTCATAATCTTCTTCTCTGTGAAGAGATAGTACTTTCTAAAAGATCTAAACATATTATTCAGTCCGATGTGTTAATTTTTTTGCTTCTTTTAGACTATAAACATGCATTTCTTTAATCAACCTGGAAGATCTAATTTTTTTCATATATTTTATGGTTCTCGGTATACATCATTGTATTTATACAGACCACCTATTCATCATCAATCTTCTTTTCCTTATACTTCTTTTGCATATTATTTTTCTACGAGGAATGTCACTACAAATCTTTTTATTGTTGGTTCATCAAACACTACACCATCCACTTTTGTAAATATATCTACTTTTGTTAGTGCTTCACCTTTCAATAATTATAAACCAACTTGTCATATCTGCTTTAAAGTTGGTCATTATGAAATAATATGTTATCATAGGATGCGTTTTTCTTATCAAGGAAGGCCAATACCTCAAAACATACATGTTGTGATTGTCAATGTTGAAATTCATAGGGAAAATCCAAGGTATGATGATTCAAGTGCTTTTACACATATCACTACACATGTTAATGATCTCTCAGATTACCATTCTTATAATGGAAATGATCAAATACAAACAACAAATGGTGAAGGTATGAAAAGTTCTGATATAGGTAATTTAACTAATTGTTGAATAATCAAGTACTATTGTTGCCTAGAAAACTACATGTTCCTTCTGTTTCTCACAAGCTACTTTCAATTCAGAAGTTTACACATAATAATCATTGTAGTATTACCTTTGAAAGTGATAAGTTCTCCGTGAAATATCTCAACTCTGGGAGGAAAATTTTCTAAGGTCAGAGTAAGAATAGATTGTATCCACTTAATTTCTCCACTACATCAGCACTATATGCTCACTTTGGATCTACTACGAAAGATTGGGACATCCTTATTTTCAATCTTTACAAAGTATTTGTTACTCTTTGTCAGTTGGTTTGTCTAGAAAACTAATATTTTGTAGTGATTGTCACCCAGGAAGATCTCATAAGCTTGTTTTTACATTATCTAGTTCCATGTCTAATAAACCACTGCAATTGTTTCATATGGATCTGTGGAGTCCATGTCATGTTATCTCGAATGGTAGTTACTATTACTATTATAACATGATTGATGATTACAATAGTATTGTTGGATATTTCCTTTAGTGAGAAAAACAGATTTTATTGCTGCATTTCAGTCTTTTGAATTGCAAGTTGAGAATTTATTTAATTTACAAATCAAGATGAATCGAACAGATGTAGATGGTGAGTTTATTGACAATGAGTTTAATTCTTTCTTACCTACATGTGGTATCTTACATCAATATACTTTTACACAACACCTGAGCAGAATGGTATTGCATAGTCAAAACACATGCATCTTGTTGGTCTAACGTAGAACTGTCTTACTTCAATCCAACTTATCTAATTCTTTCTAGGTTGATGCCATTAAGACACCAAATTATTTGGTATTCTGAAAGTTGTGTTTTGACTCTGTAGCACCATTCTGCTCAGGTGATTATTAGAAGTGAAGTTTCTTTAAGAAATGAACAAGATTTTTCGACTGAAGGAATCATTGAGAAGTTATTAAGGTTTCCAAGGCTTTCAAAACGTTTTAATTTTCAAGCTTTCGAGACAAAATATACATGACCAAACATGTACATAAGCAATGATAGGCCGCGTTAGCAGCAAGAAGATTCTTTGGTTGAATGTCAATCGTTCATTTAGTGGTGTTATTTTATGTTTAAGAATTTGATAAAATAAATAAATCAATCAAAGCACCCAAACAATATTTTGAATTCTCAAGTTGTGTTGTTATTATTTCAAGGCTAAGGGTAAGGAATGTATAGTAGAACCACATTCTTAGAGTTAGACACAAGTATACTAATCAGTTGATTTCGTTGTCTAGTATTTTGAAGAAGTATAAGTTTCCTGTCAAGTGACTGAAAGTTTTATTCCTTAAGATATTTTTCACAGAATCGGTTCAAAGTTTCCTTTGGACAAGATTTCGTTTGATCATCAGTAGTTGTATAAGATGGTTCTTCATTCTCTTATGACTTGATGTAGTTAGACAAACTCCCACCATCATGATTTGTTTCAGACGTGATCAAACAATTCTTGTTATCAAGATCTGTAAAATTCGAGAAAGGACTTTTATTTTCCTCATTAGAAGAAACTATAACTGAATCATTAGTCAGAGTCATAGGATGAATCTCTTGATCTTGAGTAAGTGATTTACCAAGGGATTCCACTTTGACCGTGAGATACATATTCTCTTTGGCTAGAATATCTAGTTGAATGTCCTTTCTCTGATCTCTTGCTTGAAAATATTATATTATTGTAGTACCAAAATATCACTACAACATTATTCCCGTGATATTAACAACATTTCTGCGAGAATCCCAAACATTTCTACAAGTATTAGCGACACTTTGACGAGATTGTCGCAAGATTCTTCAACAACATTTGGCGAGTGTCACAAAAGAGTGATGTAATGATTAACGATTAAATATATATGAAGAATAAGTCTGCTTCACGATGGTTATAAAGTTGGCGATGGTGAAGACTGAAATTTTGGCGATGAGATCGCAAAGTAGATCCGAATTAGGGGGAAATCTTAGCTGTCTTCCACTATGTAAATCCCTATATAAAGGGCATGATAGATCCAGAAAATGATGATGCATTTTTGAGAGATGAGAGAATTTTGAGGAGAGAGAAACTCCAGAAAGAAAGTTGTACTTCTGAGTTTTGATCTCTTGTAAATCTTCCTGAAAGTGAATTAATAAAAGTGTTGTTGTTTATTCACAATTATGACTTAGTTTTCATAGATTCTTGACAAGGGTGTAGTGTGGGAAATCCTGCAAATACATTTTGGCGCCCGAAACAGGGATTGAATTAACGAAGATAGAAGAAAAAGCGAAGAGGAAGATAAAAATTGTTCAAGATTAGGGAAATTATAAAGTAAATCGGTGAGAAAATTGAAGGAATAATGATCAGGATCAAAAAGGATTGTAGAAAATTGAAAGGTGATGTAATAACAAAAGAAATGATTGATAAATTTCATGAAAATATTAAAGGAAGGATACATAAACGGGATTTTGAAGGAAGGAAGATTATGACAGTGGAGAAGATATCATCATTGAAAGATTGGGAAAAACAAGAAATCACGTTTACAGCAACAGAAATACCAGGAGAAGATTCAAGTCATACATCTCCATTGGTGGTCACAATAACCACTATACCAATGAGAAAGGAGAAATCGATAAAATCTGAAGAAGAATGGGCTATGAATAGAACTTTAGTAGACACATGAAGTTCTCTAGACATGATATTTTATCATACCTTCAAGAAGATGGGATATAAGGATGAAGAAATGTCTCATTCAACGTATTATGTTCATGGCTTTGGAAAGTCTATAACAAAACCTAAAGGTGAGATAATGGTGCGAATTCCACTAGGAGAAATTGAAACACAAATATCATTATGTGTGGTAGATGTGGAATCGCTGTACAATATGATACTGGGAAGACCGTGGATACACGCAATCAGAGCTGTGGCGTCAACATTACATTAATGTGTTAAATTTCCTATGCCTAGTGGAATTGGAGAAATTAGAGGAGATGTGAATTTCGCGAGATTGTGCTACCAAATTGAAGTAAGAAATTGTGAAGAACGTCCAAAGATGCGAAAAGCTTGCAGAAAATTGAACAGAGAAGTAAAGAAAGAAGAGGAATTTAAAATTTACATGATAAGAGCAAAAGAAGGAAAAGGTATACCAAGTGAAGTTTCGCGAGAAGAAGATGAGTTCGCGAGAGTTATGAAAACGACAACACCAATGGGAGAACCTGAAGCCAGCTACACTGCTGCTGAACCAACAAAAGAAATAAATATTGGAAGTAAAGAAGAACCTAAAATGCTGAAAATTTGGACTAGAATGGAGGCAGATGAGGAAGAAAGAACTATAAATCTTTTGCGAGAATATGCAGATATCTTCGCGTGGAACATGGATGAGATTCCAGGGATAGACCCGTCAATAGAATGTCATAAATTAGAAATCAACAAAAACATAAGACCCTTTAAGCAAAGAATAAGGAAGATCGCAACAACATATCATTATCAAATAGAATAAGAATTATAGAAGATACTCGACGCATGAATTATAAGACAAGCAAAATATCCAGAATGGATTGCAAACATGGTGGTGGTCCCAAAGAAGAACAAAGGGATAAGAATTTGCATAGATTTTATGGATCTAAACAAGGCATGTCCAAAAGATAGTTTTCCGTTGCCAGATATTCCACAAATGGTTTAATGAATCAGAAAGGAAACGCAATAATATCATCATTAGATGGGTATAAAGGATATAATCAAATCCCTCTCGCTGAAGAAGATCAAGAACATACTGCATTTTTTGCTCCAAGAGGATTATATTGTTATACAAAGATGCCATTTGGTTTACGAAATGATGGTGCAACGTATCAAAGAATGGTGGAAAAGGTGTTTGCAAAGTGGATCCACAAAACATTAGAAGTGTATGTAGATGATATGCTGATCAAAAGCAAAGAAGCTGAGAATCATGTGCAAGATTTGAGAGAGATTTTCGATCAAATGCGGCAATTCAATATTAAAGTGAATCCTGATAAGTGTACCTTTGGAGTAACTTCAGGGAAGTTTTTGGGGTATATTGTGTCAAAAGAAGGAATATAAGTTGATCCAGAAAAGGTACAAGCAATTCACGATATGCCAACTCCTGCGACGGTAAAAGATGTGCAAAAACTAAATGGACTCTTAGCCTCACTAGGAAGGTTCATTTCGCGATCTTCAGACAAGTGTAAAATTATTTTCAATATACTCAAGAAGGGAACAAAATTCAAGTGTGGACAGATGAATGCGAAAAAACTTTTCAAGGAATAAAAGAACATTTGGCGAGTATATCTATATTACAGAAAGCTGAACCGGGAGAATAATTATTGATTTATCTCGCAAAAACTCCATATGCGTTAAGTGATGTGTTATTGCGAGTAGACGCATGGGTAGAAAAACCAATTTATTATATCAGCAAAATATTTAATTCAGCAGAGAGAAATTACTCAAAGATTGAGAAACTAATACTAGCATTGGTACACGCAACCTTCAAGCTTCGGATTTACTTCCAAGTGCATAAGATCAAAGTGTTAACGAGAGTACCAATTGAATCAGTGATGAAAAGTTCAAAAATATCAGGCAGAGTTGAGAGATGGAATGCACAAGTAGGGCATTTTGATATTCAATATTAAATTCTATCTTCGCCAAAATCACAAGTTATCGCAGATTGTTTAGCTGAATTTCCTTTAGAAGATGATGAAGCTGTAGAAGAGATGATGGATATAGAAGAAGAACATGGAGACCCAAAAGAGCTATTAACAAAACCTGACAGATGGGAAATATTAGTGGATGGATCGTCAAATGGAGAAGGAAATGGGATTGGAGTTGTTTTCATTTCACCAGAAGGAGAAAAAACAACTTTTTCATTTAGATTGGAATTTGCATCCACTAATAATGAGACAAAATATGAAGCTGTAATCCATGCATTGAAGTTTGCGATAGAAATGAAGTTGGAAAATGCTAGAATCACCAGTGATTCACAATTGGTTATTCGCCAGATAAAGGGAGAGTATACCACAAATGAACCATCTTTGAAGAAGTACAAAAAATTTGTTGAAGAATTGTCTGCGAGAATTCCAAAAATAAAATGGAGACACATATCAAGGAAAGATAATAGGCTTACATATGCTTTTGCTTTCATATCAAGTATGATGACGAACCCACTTGCGAGATGCATAAAAAATCAAACACTTTTGCAACCGGCGATAAACAAACAAGAAGAAGAGGTAGATATAATGATGGTAGAATCTGGCGAGGAAGAGATAGGGAATAATGCTATAGATTAGCGAGCAGATCTTTATGCTTATTTGGCGAGAGGAGAAATACCCAGAAATCGATTAGAAGCACATAAATTAAAAAGTAGAGCAACAAATTATGAACTAAGAGATGGGGTATTATATCGCAGATCATTTAATGGACCATCGCTAAGATGTTTGATGAGAGAAGAAGGACAAAAGGTGTTAAAAATGTTGTATAGTGGTGATGCTGTTAATCATAGCGGGGGTAGATCTTTGGCATATATAACAAAGATGCAGGGTTATTATTGGCCATATATGCATGAGGATGCAAAACAACTTTCAAGGCGTTGTGAGGATTTTCAGCGATTTGGGAAGAAGATACATGCACCAGGAGCACCATTATCATCTTCGTCAAGCGTATGGCCTTTTGGAAAATGTGGATTGGATATTGTGGGACCATTGGTGCCTGGTTCTGGACAAAGAAGATATTTAATCGTTGCTACAGATTATTTCACAAAATGGGGAGAAGTTAAGGCAGTACAGCACATCCGCGATAAGGACATTTTTACGTTCATATTTGAAAATATAATTTGCAGATTTGGAATCCCAGCACAGCGGATGTCTGATAATGGAAAGCAATTTGAAGGGCAGAATATCGAATTGCTTCTTAATGCGTTTAAGATAAAATGTGGAAAGTCAACTCCTTTGTATCCACAAGCAAATGGTCAGGCTGAGGCAACTAATAAGACAATCGCAGACATCTTGAAAAAGAAGTTAGAAGGTTATCACAAATCATGGTGTGAGCAAGTGCATAATGCAATATGGGCATATAATACAACTAGACGAGAGGCAACTGGGATGTCACCTTTTTGTTTAACATATGGAGTTGAAGTTGTTCTACCAACAGAGGTTGCTATCCCAACAACAAAAAGAGAAGCATGGGAGAATAATCTAAGTGCTGGCATGATTTTACATGAGTTAGATGAACTAGAAGAAAAGAGAGAAAAAACTCTACAACATATGGAAAACTACCAGCGAAGATTAGCTCGCGAGTACAACAAACGAGTCAAGAAACGTCAATTCCATCCTGGCAATCTAGTTTTGCGAGAAATACCAAAATATCAGCAAGAAAGTGGTGGAAAATTAGCGAGAAAATGGGATGGACCATAAATCATTAAAGAGATAATTGGAAATGGAGCATACAAATTAATGGATCCAAAGGGAAGAGATGTTGGGCAAAGACTTGATAGACCATGGAATAGATTGTTTCTGAAAAGGTATTATCAGTAGAAATTTTCGCAAGGTAAGAAATATAAATGTAAGATGAAACAATTAAAAAATTCTTCTTTCTCTACCTTAAATTATGCGAGCATCATCGCAAGAATAGCGAATAAAATTTCGCAGAGATTAAAAGAATGGGACGAACCTTTATGGCGTGCAACCTAGTTCGCGAATAAAATTTCGTAAGAGGAAAATGTAAGACCTAATAGCGCGTCATATGAGGGGTTATATCTTGACATGACTCATCGATAAGGTTATACCGCTGCTGGAACCTGAGTCATGTAGACGATGGGGTTAAAGAAAACCTATCCGGGAGAGAGATCTTGGATTTCTAAATATATATGGTTATACCCTGGTTGGAAGACTGAGAGTCTCTTCCAAAAAGTGCAAAGTATGACCAAGGCGCCGAGGTACACGGTTGAGCCAAGGGTGCCCGGAGCGTACGAAACTCTCTTGCCATCCTTGGTAAGTCTTGGCTACAATGCACTTGCCCTGAAGAAAACCCCACTTAGGGTGCAGTCTTGTAACTATAAGCCATATAGGCATAAAGGACAAGAGGCTATGAACACAACTAGTTGTTGACAGATCCGGATGGGAGGAGCTAGTCTTGTATGGATGATGTGCCTTCCTTGAAGGGGCAACCAGGGGGAAGATAATGGAAGCACCCTCCATTAGGGAGATGATAAGTGTCATAAGACGGCAATGTCATGGGGATTTATGATCGCAAGAACATTTAGGCCTATCATATTGTCGCGTAACGTAAATAATGTAGAGGCAACAAGCCACAAGAGAAATGTTAAGATGAGATCAATGGGTTTTTGCATGAAATTTTAAAGACGTCCTGCGATTTCATCGAAAGACGGCAATGTCATAAGGGTAAATTCTTGCGAGATAATGTATTCTTATCATATTGTCGCAAATATTTTGAAAGAAATATGGATAAGACAAGATCAAAGGGTCTTTACATGCAAATGTTAAGAAATCCTGCGATTTTGTCGCAGACAGAAAAGATTTGGTGAAATAAGACCTTTAACTAGGAAGGCAAAATAAGACCAAAATAATAATCTTACCAATTAACTTTTTTCTTTAAGATGGCAGGAAACATTCATTTATCGCAGAATTATATACAAGGAGGCAAATTTTTAACATCGCGGATTCCCTCAGAATTTTTCAGAAAACTGCAACGGTATTCCTCATATCGCAGATGTATTCATATTTTCGCAAGAATGCAACAACACAATTACTCAAAGAAGATAATGAATATTCACCATTTCAAGCAAGATAATGAAGGGCAAGAAGGGGAATAGAGAAGTAATATTACATTATCTTACTTGAAAATATTCAAAGAAAGCTAAATCGAAAATCAAAATTCTAAAAGTTTTGAAGATTACATCACTCGCAAGATAGAAGAAGTAAAAGAAAGTAAAGATAAAATTCAAGCCTCGCCAGACTTATTGTTCTTGGCAGATTCATCAACATCATCAGCATTCTTCTCACTGCGAGCTTCTTCTTCTCTGGATTCTTCATCAGCGATTATTTCTTTTGGAGGACTTTTTTCTTCTTCTTCACCACCTTCTCGATTTTCTTGAGTGGTATTTTATTCATCATTAGTAAACTCTAACTCTTCATCCATGGGAAGAGGAATTTCATCATCGTCAACCTCTAGAGGAGGGACAGAAACAGGAGAAAGAGAACGGGGAAGCAGAATATTGTTCACGAGAACTTCAGCCCCTAAGATGGACTTGGCGAAGAAGAGCTTTTTCACGATTCCTAATTTATATATTCTTGAAGTATTCAAGATAATCAAGTCTTCTTTCTGCTTTGTCCTGAGCAATTAAGAAATTATAAGCAAGAGATTTATTTTCTTTGCGAACTTTATCCAATGTAGCAGTCAGATCAGTGATGGTAAAATGAAGATTTCTTTCGGATTCTGCGAGCAACAAAATAAAAAATCAGTTATACAAGAATCTCACAAGGAATATAATATATAATTTTATGAAAAGATCAACAAGAGAGGCAGTCAACTGACTACCTTCTTTTTGCGAGGTTAAGTTTTGGATTAAATCAAATAAACAATTCTCCCACTGATTCATGGCATCATCGAATTTATCGCCAACCATACCCTTCAGGCGAGATTTCATGTTTTCTTCTTTGTTGCGAAGATATGAATTTTCCTTTGATAATGAAGAATAAGATTCCTTTAACTGAGAGTATTGGTCTTGAAGTTCGCTTGCTCTTAAACAAAGAGTTAATCTACCCTTGATAAGTTTATCCTTTTCGGCGGCAGATGATTCAGTTAACTCTTTGAGCTCCTTCTTAAGAGAATGAAGAGATTGCTCTTGACTATTACATGTACTTTGAAGATTACTTATTTTCTGCGAGGAAATCGTCATCAAGCTTGAAAATCTATGTTTTTCTTGGGACAGAGTTTTATTCTCATCTGATAAAGATTCCATCGCCAAATTAGCCTTAAAAAACAAATATGAGAGGCGATCAAGCTCGCTACTCAAAAAGTTTTTCCTTTGCAATAATTGATTATTCTCATTAGTAAGATTATTTATGCGATCAATTGAATAAGTGTACATATTGTCTAGTCTAGTATGTTGATCTATCCAAGAATCTCTTTCAATGCGAACTTCTTCAGCAATAGATTCAGATTTGAGTCTTTCTATGAAATGAACCCGATTTGAAACTAACATATGAATCAAGAATTTAAGAAATAAGTCTAAGTACAGAAAGTATGTATATGAAAGAGAAAAGAAAAAAGAGCAGTGGCAAAGAAAAAATCACCTTTCAGTTCGTCATTTCTTCTGCGAAGATTCTCGCAGTCTAAAGAAGAGTTACGGAGCATGTGATTCAAGGTATCACACTTAGCAGTTTTAGCTTGAAGAGTTTTCCTCAGAACTTCAATCTTATTCTCTAAAGACGCTCGTGAATCATTACAACCAGAGCCAAAATATTTAAACAGAGTCTCGCAAGCTTCCTGTTGGAGAGGGTCAGTGGAAGACTTTCTAGTATTGTCTAAAATATTAGACAAGACTTTAAAAGCAATATCAACACCTGCGAAAGTTTCGCTTGATGAAGGAAAGGATTTAGAAGGTGAAATAGTAGTGAGAATAAGTTGGCGATCATTTGTGGTGGTTGAGTTATCAGGAGGAGTATGTCGAAAAACAACAGTTGAAGGCCGTAAAGGACTATAAGGAACTTCAGTCGTAGCAGCTTTAGAAGCTTGGTTTAACAAAGTGTCAGAAGGGATAGAGGTATGAACAACGATATTCTCGCGGATAGGAGAAGAAAGATTTGGTTGCGATGGTGTGGGAGTAATCTTCACATATGTTAACGGGGGCATAATGAGATTTTCCCCGAGTGTCTTAAAATGGCGAGACCTTTTGGGAAGTTTATCAGGATTCACGTCATTCTGCGAATAATAACCCAGATAAGAAACAGAGGCAACAATATTGTTATTAAAAATAAAGGGTATTTCTTACTACCTTATCATTCGCAAAACTTTTCTTCCTCTTCTCAGTCGGTCTTTTACGAGGATTAAGGTTGTGAGAAGTAGACTGTGTGTTAGAAACCTTTCCGCTAAAAAGAAGACATAACAAGGAAATAAGAAAGATTGGAGAATGAAAGTAAAAACTGGCTTAAAATAAACAACATAAATCAAGAAACAAACCTTGAGGACTCCATTTGAACAGTAGCAGAAGAATATGAAGAAGAGGCAAAGTTGCATACGGAAGATGAATAAGATGAAGAAACAGAAAAGTAAAACTAATTTTGAAGATTAGTTCAACCTTTTATAGGCAAAGGGGAGTGGGACTATGGAGTAGGAACGTGTCAGTAAATGAAGGGATTCACAACACGTGTAAGAAAGGATGAAATAACGGTATCTTGTCGAGGAGAAAGTATAAAAGGGGAAGAAGTTGCGAAGAATAGTAAAGAATATTAGTTCTCATGATCTTCTCTTCTTCGCAGAAAAGACATGAGAAGAGGCAAGATGTAGTACCAGAATATCACTACAACACTATTCCCGCGATATTAACAACATTTCTGCGAGAAGCCCAAACATTTCTACAAGTATTAGCGACACTTTGACGAGATTGTCGCACGATTCTTCAACAACATTTGGCGAGTGTCACAAAATAGTGATGTAACGATTAACGACTAAATATATATGAAGAATAAGTCTGCTTCACGATGGTTATAATGTTGGCGATGGTGAAGACTGAAATTTTGGCGATGAGATCGCAAAGTAGATCCGAATTAGGGGGAAATCTTAGCTGTCTTCCACTATGTAAATCCCTATATAAATGGCACGATAGATCCAGAAAATGATGATGTATTTTTGAGAGATGAGAGAATTTTGAGGAGAGAGAAACTCCAAAAAGAAAGTTGTACTTCTGAGTTTTGATCTTTCTTGTAAATCTTGTTGAAAGTGAATTAATAAAAGTGTTGTTGTTTATTCACAATTATGACTTAGTTTTCATAGATTCTTGACAAGGGTGTAGTGTGGGAAATCCTGCAACTACAATTATATCTTTAATATTAGCATCCTTGTAGACATAGGTCTTATAGGCTTTAATAGTTTTACAAACTCTTTATCAGCATCTTCCTTTCCATCAGAGATAGACTCAGATGCTTTCGTTACTCATGGATCATGAGTTAATGAAGTAGTAACATCTTCAACATTTGAGTATTCATACTCTTGCATAATGTTAACTGAATCAGACATTAGATTCAATTATTATAGGTTGAATCGCACCAAACATAGATTGTTAGATGTTTTTGTGTTTGCCTACTCTGATATCAATTGAAAAGACGAGGGTACCCAAATGCACCACAATCTTTAATTGGAATGCCAAAGGCGCCTAAACAGCTGAAAATTTTATAAAATGTCTTGGGAATGCCAAAGGCGCCTAATCGACTGATAAATTCACAAAAGGCTATAGGAATGCCAACGGTGCCTAAACAACTGACAAATCTATAAAAGGTCTTGGGAATGCCAAAGGCGCCCAATCGACTAACAAATTTACAAAAAGGCTATAGGAATTCCAAAGGAGCCTAAACAGCTGACAAATCTATAAAAGGTCTTGGGAATGCCAAAGGCGCCCAATCGACTGACAAATTCACAAAAAGGCTAAAGGAATTCCAAAGGCGCCTAAACAGATGATATCTACAAAAGATCTTGGAAACGCCAAAGGCACCCAATCTATTGACAAACTTACAAAAGGCTATAGGAAAGCCAAAGGCGCCTAAAAAAGTTGACAAATCTACAAAAGGTCTTGGGAATGCCAAAGGCGCCCAATCGACTGACGAATTTACAAAAAGGCTATTGGAATGCCAAAGGCACCCAAACAGAAGACACATCTACAAAAGGACTTAGGAATTCCAGAGGCACCCAATCGACTTCCAAGACTTACAAAAGGGTTATGATAATGTTAGGAGCGCCTGATCAACTGACAAACCCACGAAAAGCTCATGAAAATGCCAAAAATGCTCAGAAGGCTAACAAATTCCAAAAAAAAAAGGCAAAGAAGAAGAGAGAGAAAGAAATATGGGGGAGTAGGCGCGCTTAATCAACGACCTCCCATCCCACCGCATCTTTTCGATAATGAAAGAAAGGGGGAGTAGGCGCATTCCATCAACGCCTGCCCATCCCACCGCATCTTTTTGATAAATAAAAGGGGAGTAGGCACGTTTAATCAACGCCCGCTCATCCCACCGCAATAAAACCGAAAGGGGGAGTAGGCGCGTTCCATCAAAGCCCGCTCATCCCACCGCATCTTGCTGATAAAAAAAGGGGGAGTAGGCGTATTCCATCAACTACCTCCCATCCCACCGCATCTTTTTGACAAACAGAAAGGGGGAGTAGGCGCATTTAATCAACACCCTCCCATCCCACCGCACCTTGCTGATAAAACCGTAAGGAGGAATAGGCGCGTTCCATCAACTCTCGCCCATCCCATCGCATCTTTCTGATAAAAAAACAAAATGGGAGTAGGCGTCTTCCATCAACGACCTCTAATCCCATAGCATATTTCTGACAAGAAAAAGAAAGGGGGAGTGGGCGCGTTCCATCAACGACCTCCAATCCCATAGCATCTTTCTGACAAAAAAAGAAGGCATGTTTAATCAACTCCCGCCCATCCCACCGCACCTTGATGATGGGGAGTAGGCACGTTCCATCAACGCCCTCCCATCCCACTGCATCTTTCTGATAAAAAAGTAAGGGAGAGTAGGCGTGTTCCATCAACGACCGCCCATCCCACCACATCTTTATGATCAAATAAAAAGGGGGAATAGGCGCGTTTAATCAACGCCTACCCTTCCCACACCCCAAGCTGGAAAAAAAAAGCTGCGGGGAAGGGGGAATAAGTGGTCATCAACACTCCTAAAAAAATGGAGGAGAGTAAGTGCATTCTATCATCACTCATCCAACCCAAAATTCCACAAACTAAAATAAAAGAGAGAGAGAGGATAGGAAGAGAGAAGAAGGGGGAGAAACATCCTGACTAAAAAGAAATATTTTATTCATACTTCAAACCAAACGCATTAGAACAATGGAACCACAAATGGGGTACTAAAAAGCACGCAATCTAGTCGGCCATTAAAGCCCGGCAACGAGCAATATCCGTGTCTAAAGCTTCCACCATCAGACGCCTGTCATCACATTGCGCGGTAGCCAAGTGAATATCTTGATCGACTTCATTCACTAACTTGTGAATGCCCTGAATAATTTTTTCTTCAGCCCCGGCCCCGCGAGCAAGCGAAAGGGTATCCTCATGCTCATCGTACTCTTTACGAACTTTATCCTGATGAATTATCCTGAGCATCCACAATAGACCAGCCTATTCCCTTAAAACCAAAAAATGCGCTAACTCATCCTCAAGATAGGGATGAGACAAAAGCGAAGATGCAGCCAATAAAGTCAGGATATGCCCAAGAAGTGGTGGGTCCATCTGACCAGAAATCCAGAGACGACAATCAGAAATGGCGAGATCTATAATAGCAATCATCACCAAAGAATCCGCGAACAATTGATTCGCCGTATCATGAGCGGTAGCAGCCTCATCCAACTCGCCCTGAATCTCCGAGGGTACTTGGCCAGATAAGTCATCTCGCTGAGCGGATTGACATGCCTCCCCCCTTACCTATAACTCGTGGGCTTGGAATCCCTATCTACGGTTCTTTGTTCATGAAGCGCTTCGATTTCAACCTTCACGAGCAAGAGCGGCTTTAGTTCATCACGTTTAAACATCACCGAGACCAGCCTAGGAACAGACGCCAGGGATAATACATAACCATGAAGAGAATTATCCATGAAGGCGATACGTTAACCGGAAGCGGGATAAATGGGAGCCGAAAAAGAAACAAGTGAGCAAGCTAAAAAGGAGAGCTGTATTTGAAGGGAAACGATGTGATTCATGATGCAATAACTATTCACATCTCTTTCCTGCCTAACAACACGTGTCGACCCAAATCAATGATGACACGCGAAAAATAACGCTCTCATACGTCCAGGGGGGAAAACAAGATTGAAACGAGTCCCGGGGACTCGGAAATTAGGAACCAAGAACAGTATAGCAACACCTGCAAGACAGGAGAGACGAAAATCAACAAAACAAAAAAGTCCAACCAATGATGAATAATGCAAACAACAAAGATTCTATAAGAGGCAAAATTACCCCCAAAGCAAAAAGGTAAAACAATGAAGCTACATGCAACCTAGTCTACTATTAGCGTACGACAGCAAGTAATGTCCATGTCCACGGATGTCCTTCGTCGCACTAGAGTTTTTCTTGAGATAATTCCCGGTTAGCCTTGTTTACCAGCAGATGAATATATTGCATGACTTTACCCTTGCCACCTGTAAGAGTACCTTCATGCTCCTTGCATTCCCTCCGCACATGGTTTTGACGACTCCGCCTGAGGACCCATAGTACCTCCATCTACGCTCTTAACACCAGAAAGCAGGAAAGCTCGTCCTTGGGGTAGGGAAAACTCACAAGCGTGGAAATAGCCGCCAAAGACAAAGTGTATCCAGGAAGTCGTGGGGTCGTCTGACTATGAGTAAGCGAACTACAATCGGCAATGGAACGATCTATCGTTGCCAACATCATTGAGGACTCCATAAGAAGAGAGTTAGCGGCATATCGCGTAGAGAAAACATCGTCTAAGATGTGCTGAACCGCGACTATCACATGCCCGGATGGATCGAGCCTTTGAGCATCCTTATACGCCTCATAACATTCCACGAACTGAGCGCGCATAAATCTCTGTTTTCTAGCCTATGCTTACGAAGCACCTCGAACTCCGCCCTCACCGACAACAGATGCGCTAATTCTGTTTCCTTGAACAGTAAAACCAATGCAGGGATAGGCACCATATTCAAGACATACTCGTATAGGGAATGAGCCATTTAAGCAAAGTATTCGATGGAAAGAGACAAAAACGGAAACAAAAATATTGGGACCGATGATCGGACTGGGGGTATGATGTTCTTATATAAGGAAAATACAGTCATAAATGATATAATAACCGTCCCGTTCTTAGCGCTGTGTGTTGATTGGAAAATGCAAAACGTCTTGACTACTAGGTTATTTTACAAATAACCCAATAGTCCCCTGACTAATGTTGATACAGGAAAAATAATACCCCTTAAACGGGTTCGGGGTGCCCCTAAGAGGGTAGATAAGTCTAGTATGAGGCATGGGGACTTGGGGACTAAGCCCAAGTCCAATGATAAAATACCCATGAGGTAAGGAGGACAAGGAAGGGATTAATAACT
Organism: Papaver bracteatum; assembly: GCA_023529315.1. NCBI lineage: Eukaryota > Viridiplantae > Streptophyta > Magnoliopsida > Ranunculales > Papaveraceae > Papaver > Papaver bracteatum. Next base: position 3,715,585 of record JAJJWX010002530.1, read on the forward strand.
AAGGAGGAGGTTATGTTAAGGAATGGCATTAGGAGTAATTAAAGAGGTTTAGGACATGTGTAATGATGCCATAAAATGAGAGACTTTTGGGAAAGTATATATAAAGAAGGACAAGGTACAATTGAAATGCAACTCTCTCTTTTACTATTCTTGGAAAATTTAGGTCACTTGGTGTAGCTAGGACGGGTAGGAACAGAACCGAATTCACCTTTCAACACCAATTACAAGGATCGATTACAAAACTTCTCTGTGATCGGTCACACCAGTTACGAGGATCGGTCACACCAATTACAAATATCGATCATACAATCTCATGTGATTACTTAGGATCGTTTACACTAATTAATCAAAACTTCTCATACCAAATCATAAGTCAGGCATTGTGATTAGTTGTACCAAGATACATAAAAAAGTTACGAACGGTTCTACTATCTCACACATATTGGTAATGCAAATATTTGCAATGAATAGCCGTACCAATAAGCCTAGTGATTTCCATTTTGATTCACAAAACAAGTTCATGAATGTACTTTATTTTAAAAAATGTAAAACATTATTTCCTAGGATGAAATCTTCACCTTTACCCATTCACATCATCATAACAACATTCATAAGATTATATCGATGTCATATCTATGAAGTTCAAAAGATAAGCATTATACTTCGTAGTATAATTCCCTAATACTATGATCATGTGATCATTCTCACCGCTAGAGTAATATATCCATACACAGCTTCGCTGTTATTGTTAGAGAAGTGCTCGGTCGAACTCGCAAGCGTTGCTATCTCAAGCTTGTTGTCAAGTTTAGTTTCCAAAACTATAAGTCTTGTATTCTAGTCTACTTATATCTAAGTCTCGGATTAGGATAGAAAGTGTAGTTGAGCATTATACTTCACAACATTCATCAATTGAAAACAAAGAACTACTAATTAAGGGGATCTTGTGGAACTTCATCAAAAAAAGGGATATGGAGACTTGAAATCATCTATCCCTCAAAAGTCTATGTACTCTATCTCCTATTTGAGACAAAATTCGTATAGCTATATAGACTTCGATTATACACATTTGATATTTCGAGATGGGATTAACTCGCTTACATATTTCTCGAAATATGTGTTGGTAAGCTTTCGCTTTAACCAAGTTCATCTTATATATATTCTTGATGAAATTCAAAAGATGATCATGTGAAATCGCCTTATAACATCTTACATGATTTGTGTGAGACAGTCATTTGATGTAGACTTGGAATGTTTCGTATTGTTTATTCGATCACTTGAAAATTGCTCTGAAGATAATAGTTTGTGTGAGCTAGCTATTGTCATCTTCTAAGAATGTTTCAATGATTGAAATGGGAGTTTAGAACAAATAACCATGATTGGATATAGCACAGTATGCGCACTTGTATGCTAATTTGTGCAAGATATTCCAAGTCTGGGAACCATGGTATGCATAACCGTATGCGTATTGGTTGGTTAATGAAAGTCCGTGAACTTAGTATGCATACCGGTATGCGTACGGGCGTGAGTTTCAAGTTCCGGAAATTCAACTGAGTTTTGGAAGGTATGCGCACCCATTCGCACACTTGCGAACCCAAAGTTAGTCCGACCACTTAGGTATGTGTACCTGTTTGCATACTTGGGTAGGTTATGTTCTAAAAATCGGTTTGTTCATGAATTGATTCGAGTGAATCGAAATCGATTTTGCTTCAATTATGTCTTGTGTAATTCTATGAGAATATAAACAATTGAAAAACTCTAGAACTAGTTTCATTTGAGTCATTTGAACTAGTTATGGTTAAGATGAATAAAGTTTATATGAAAGTGTTCATATGGCTAACTTCGGTTAACTGTTGTTGAGCCAACAAGGTGCACACGTTTAGGTATGGTTACTCATATCTAAATGAATTCACTTTTCATTTGTATGTAACAAGATAAGTTCAATATAAAGGTTGAAAGATATCAGCTTGAGTCTAATCAATTTTTCATCTAACGGTGAATATTGAATGCTTTGTTACCAAGGTAACATTGATTCCAAACCCTGATTTGAAGACTATATAAGGGAGAACTCTAGCAACTGGGAAACATAATCCTCACACCTCCTTTGTGATACTAGTTGCGACTAGATTCGATTCTCCTTTAACCTTAGGTTTTTCACGAAACCCTGTAGGTTAACGAATCGAAGACTTTATTGGGATTGTGAAGCCACATCCAACTATTTTCTCTGTAGTTGCGTGTTCTGATCTTGTTATTTTCTATCGTGTTGAGTACTATCTTCTCTAAGATTTTATCGAGATTTAATCTCCGACAGGCAAGAGAATAAGTAGTCATAAACATCTTCGTATCATCGTGTGATTGCACAATAGCTTGTTTCTCTACCATACGATTAAGATTATTGTGAGGTGATTGATATTTCTAGGATGTTATTCAGGAATATAAGTATGGTATATTAATTGGTTCTTGTTCACCTTGATTTATCAAAAGACGGAATAAAACTCATAGGTATATCTGTGCGAGACAGATTTATCTATTCAATAGACTTTTTTGTTTGAGACAGATTGGTTTATCAATTTTTCGACATCGGGTCGTAGCAACTCTTAGTTGTGGATGAGATCATCTAAGGGAATCAAGTGCGCAGAATCCGGCGTAGTTCTAGAGGAGTAGGGAATGCGATTGTACCTTGATAAGTGTGATATTGGTTAGGGCTCAAATACATTCCAGTCCGAAGTTAACTTGGAGTAGGCTAGTGCTTGTAGCGGATTAATACAGTGTGGTGTTCAAATGTGGACTAGGTCCCGGGTTTTTTCTGAAATTTGCGGTTTCCTCGTTAACAAAATTTCTGGTGTCTGTGTTATTTCTTTTCCGCATTATATTTTCTATATAATTGAAATATCATAGGTTGTGCATAAGTTCAATCATTGTGAAACCAACCTTTGGTTGTTGATTAAACTGATTGACACTTGGATATTGGTTTTTAATACCGTCTAAGTTATTTCTTATATTCAATCGGGCTCGCAAATTCCTATTTGTTTGATTGCTGATTGAATTGAAAAATAGAGATATAACTCTTGAATTTACTTTTCTTAATATTGAGTCTCACTGTCTAGTTGATTATTTTGAAAAGTATATTGGAGTTAGTCCATATAGATTGCTAAGTGAAATATTGGGTGTGGTTGTTAGAACCCCTCTTTTTCAGTTATGTTTTCAATATAGCAAGATTTGAAAGTTACGTTATGAATGAAACAGTTCAAGTCAATATTACTAAACTCAATAGTAAGGATGATGTCGTCATTGTAGATCGTTACTTCTTCATGTTCTTCAGGTATTCGAGTAATGCTTGTATGTCTCAACATTCCTAGACTTTCTAGTCTAACCTAAACTAAGTTGTCTCTAGTACATAATCAAGCGACTCTTAAATGATTTTTGACTCACTAAAATATGACAACCAAACTTGACATACCAATGCTTGGTGGGTTCAACCGAGTTATGCTCTAACAGATAACATACTCAAGATCTACAATTTACCGAACACTAAGCAAATTTTGTGCCAAACCGGAACATATAACAATTCTCTAATGTATTCTTCTACTTTGCTAGTTTGCACACAAATTTTACCTCTTCAATTATCTTGAATTATGTTTCTTTTCCCCATATTCACTATAGAATTTACAGATGTGTCTGTATCCACAAACATGCTCTTCTCACCGGGAAGATGTGTTGTACAACTATTATCTACAAATCACAATTCACTTTTAGATGTTTCCATTGAACTTTGACAAGCATAAAACAATTTTTGTTTATCTTCTTTCTCTTCGGCTCTACCGGCTTATTGATCATACTCGTATCTAGCTACAATTCTTCTCTAAATGTCCATACTTCTTTCCATGATGACATTGGGATTTTCCTTTGTCCATAAATTCTTCTCCAAATGACCATTCTTCTTGCAAAAATTCCATCTTGGTTCTTGTGAAGAATCATTCTTCTTGTAGTTGTTGGAGGTTTTTTTTTTCCCTTCTTCTTTTTTTGCTAAATCACACTTTCCATTGATTGAAAGACTAAAAAGTCAAACCAAATTTACAGAACTGACCCATTATAAAGAACAAAGCACAGAACACAAATACAGGACTTACCCATTACAAAGTGCAAAGCACAGAACGCAAAAACATAGGCAAAAGAAAATAAACAAAGTTAACAAACAGACCCAACTCAAAGTTTGAAAATGCAATTATCTGACTGTCATATGTTTTCCTCCATTTGTTTCCTGTAATCCTATAACTTCCTTCATGTACCATCTGCAAAATTCTTTCCTTAAAGTTGTTAAGGTTAGGCTTTTTCTCACCAAATAACTTTGCATTCCTCTGAAACCATAATTCTTTCATGGTTGTACAAGCTGTTATCATCCATATTTGCTTGACCATAGGGCTTTTGTTCTTAGATGCTTTATAGACTTCTTCAAATGAACTTGGATTTGCAAAGAAAAAAAATACTACATTAAGCCAATCACATACTGGAATACTGAATTGACATTCTCATAGAGTATGTTTCATGTTGTCTTGCTCTGCAAAACAAATACAATAGACAGAGAACATTTCATAACCTCTGTTCCTCATTATCACATCATCTACATACACTTCTTGCTCTAATTTCTAGATATTGATAGCAATGCTTGGGTGAAGGAAATTCTTCCAGATGTATTTTGGCCATGGTAGAATAACTTCTTTATCTATTATTTTCTATACTACAACAACAGTTGAAAACTTACCACTTTTTCTAAAATTCCATACTCTCTGATCAATTCCACCACTTATCACTGGCGAATTATTTACATAAATGATTTGTTGCACTTCAGCTGGGATGATCCACTTGCCCTCATGTAATAAATCCTTTACCTTCATTCCAATATTATATTTAACATAATCTGTATAGCCTATTGTACTAATTAATGAGCATCCACCACACCAAATATCAAACTGTACAAAAAAATTTGATCCATCACCCACACACCACCTGATATCATCTTGTAAAGCATTCCAAGCCCATTTCAAACCTTTCCAAACAGAAGATTGCTTCCAATTAGCAGTCCATTGTCCATTTTTATCTTTAAATTTGGCAGAGAAGAATAAAGCACATTCCTCATTTGAATTAAGAATCTTCCACATCATCTTCATTGATAATGATCTATTAATTATTTCCAATCTTTTAATACCAAGACCTTCTTCTTCATAAGGTGTACATATTCTCCTCCAAGAAATTGTCTTAAATTTTCTATTGTCTCCATCACCAGTCCACAAAAAGTTTCTAATTATTTTCTCACAAACCTTAATCATAGATGAAGGCCATTTATAGACTAACATGTTATAGATATGTATACTACATAAAACAGATTTAACCAGTACCAATCTATCTTAAAATGAGAGAATTTTACCTTTCCATGCTACCATTTTTCTTTGAAGTAATTCAACCATAGGACAAACCATTGCAGAAGTAATCTTCCTAGGAGCCAGAAGCACTCTCTTTATCTGGAAATTTTGCCACCTCCATATTAACAAGCTCACTTATCATTTGTTTCCTCTGTGGGGTAGTTCCATCCACAAAAATATTACTTTTGAGTCTGTTAATTACTTGACCAGAACTAGCTTGATACTTATCTAGAAGATTGAATAAGTTTGTGAGACTCTTTACCTCCATTGCTAAAAATAAAAACATCATCTGCAAAAAAACAAATGAGTAGGATGTATACCTTTTTTGGTAACCATTGGCTGCATCTCCCCGTATCCACCAATGCTGAAATATTTCTGCTCAAAACATCTTCTATTATCAAAAAAATAATTGTAGATAAGGGATCTCCCTATCTCAAGCCCCTTTCAACATGAAAAAAACCACATGGACCTCCATTAACCATCACAGATATCCTTGCTGACTTGAACAATGTAATTAACCACTTACACCAAGATGAAGAGAAGCCATATTAAATTAAAACCTTGATCAGAAATTCCCACCTGACTGTGTCATAGGCCTAAGAAATATCAAGTTTAATACCTACATTACCTCCCATACTTTTAAATTTCATTTCATTGACTAGCTCAGATGCAAGTAAAACTTGTTCATGTATACTTCTCCCTTTTACATAAGCAACTTGCTGAGGTGATATTAACTTCTCCATTATCTCACTCATTCTTTTAGTGATTAATTTTGTGAAATTTTAAAAATCACATTACTTAACCTAATTGGTCTAAAGTGATTTGCTGATTTTGCTCCTTGTGTCTTAGGCAATAAGACTAAAAAACTTGAATTTATTCCTTTAGGTATAAAATTTCTCTTCTAGCAGAACTGAATAGCAGCAACTAAATCAGATTTAATTATCTCCCAACAACTTTTATAAAATATGCCTGAAAAACCATCTGGGTCAGGTGCACTTTCTGGTTCCATTTCAAACATTATTTTCTTAATCTCTTCTGCTTCAGGAATGACATCCAATTTTCTTTGATCTTCCTCATTAGTAACTTTTGTTATTACTTCTAATAACTTCTCAGCACCATCAACAGGTTGAAACTCAAATTTCTTCTGAAAATGACTAACCAAAAAGTCAGCAATTTGAGTTTGATTTGCAATCACATAACCATGATTATCTTCAAGCTCACTAATCATATTTCTGGAGTTTTTAATCTTCATATTAGTATGAAAGAAGATTGTATTAGCTTCCCCTTCTTTAATCCACTTAACTCTGGATTTTTACCTCAACAAAGTATTTGCTTGAACCTCCCTGCTGGCATGTTCATTTTGAGCTTTTACTATTTCATTAAGAAACTCATTATCAAATGGATTATTATCAGATACTTGAGTTACCAATTTTACTCTTTCTTCAGCTTCTTTTATCTTAACTTGAACATTATCAAACACCTTCCAATTCCATTTTCCCATTCTTTTGTAACTCGTTGTTGATTCACCCTTTTACTCATTCCACTTCAATTTTGAATTTTTAAGTTCAAGCTTATTTTTGATTGAAATGAACTTTAAATTGACTTCTAGGAGTGTCTTGACACCATTTTCTCATAAAATTTCAAAGAAGCCCATAGTTATAGTGATTTCAATATCGAGAAACCCTTAGTCCCTTTCAAAACAGCCATAATGGATTCAAATTTCTCTGCAAAATCTTGTCAAAAATTCTTATTTCTTCTATCTTTTCACCACACATGATCATTTAATTAAAAATTTCAACAACTCTAATTGAAAATTCATTAAAACTTTCATTCTCTTTTATTTTAAGATTTTAAAAATATTTTCTATAAGAATGTGATTTTAATTCTCTTACCCTTTTTTTTCCTCCATACTCTTTTTGAAGGAGATCCCAAGCTCTTTTAGCTATAGATGAGTGTACCTGTGACGGACCGAAAAATTACGCCTGGGTGCACAGGCCATAACTTCCCCGATGCGTCATGATGATGATACGATCCAAGCCTTTAAAGCTAGGCAAATGCACGTTCATTTTCCCTTGCAAGCATGCTCGTGGAGCATGATTCATATATTTAAGCTTCCACACCGTTCCAACTTACCCTTTCCGCAAAAGGTTTATTAAGAAAACCAAAAACTTTCTTAAAACGGAAAAAAGACCTTTTGAGGCCCTAAACGATAAAATTTGGCTAAATTCTGGCGACCATGTGGATCTATAAATCACATGTCTTGATCTTTGGGCCGTTTCCCATCAAAATGGACTCCTCTTGAGCTAAATTACGACACTCGGGTTTTTAGCCTATGCCGAACGCCTTGATAGGAAGTATGAGCATCCCAAGAATGGAATGCAACTAGCCTCATCAAGTATGGACACAATCATCTCTTGCGTCGAGCTACCGAGCCAGATGATATGAGAAGACAAAGTGCCGTAATCATCTCTAAATTAGATGATATGAACGACAACGTACTGGACCGGCAATGGTGGAACTCATTACGGATGCCTACGTACCCTTCCCTACTCTAAAGGGATCAAGCACAGACCGTAGTTCATCCTCGAAGGGACAAAAACTTAATCCAACTCATTTGCAAAGCCGTGGCTAAGCAATAATGGTAATCGCCTGGTCCGTACAGGCCATTCCGTCAAGATGCATAATGATTGTGCATCACCGGGTCCGCGACATGGCATAATAATTCCTTCGCATCACATGACCTATTGGAAAGGCTACGCAACTATAAATGAGCCTTAGGCATCATTTATACTCTTCCGGCTGAAGCTTACTTGGCGCAGAGTCCGCATATGCACCTTCAACCAACTACCCCTCCCTGTATATGTATTAATGAAATTTCTACAAGTATGGAAAGGGGACCGAAAATCATTCACCAAGTCATACTTTTACTATTCATCCACAATGTTTACGAGTAATGATTGTGCATAATGATTGCGTGCAACGATTACACATAGTGATTGTGCAACATTCGTTCAGTCATCCATCTTTGACCTAATGCACAATGATTGTGCGGTACTGGATCAAGGCCAATAAATTTCGTAATGCGCAATGATTACGCTGTAAGCTCAAGGCCACCTACTAACTGGCCTAATGCATCATGACGATGCAACATTGGTCCTTGAAAAAATGCCCAACATAATGCGCCATTTTAGCGCGGTATTGGCCTTAAGCCAATCCACCTTCTTCTTTTTTTCACACTGCGGAAGATTTGGATGAAGCTTCATCTCAGGCCATGGCGCATCTTTTATCATGCGCCCTGCTTAAAACACGGGGTGTTATAGTACCACTATAGGAAGAATAATGTCTCCAACTCCTTGAATGTACATGGATGCTTTAGCATTATGTTAGAGCACATCTCGATTGAACCCACCGAGTTTTGGTATGTCAAATTTTGTTGTCATATTTTAGTGAATCAAACTAAGAGTCGCTTGATTATGAACTAGAGACCACTTCGTATAGATTAGTCTAGAAAGTCTAGGATTATGAGACATACAAGTATTACCCGAAGACCTGGAGAATGTGGAGAAGTAACAAGCTACAACAACGACATCATCCTTCCTCTTGAGGTTAGTAATATTGACTTGAACTGTTTCATTCCTAACGTATCTTTCAAGTCATGCAATATTCAAAACTTAAATGCGAAGCTGTAAATGATTATACTCTAGTAGTGAGACATGATCACATGATAATAGTGTTAAGGAATTAATATACGAAGTATAACGCTTATCTTTTGAACTTCGTATATATGACATCGACAAAATCTTATGAATGCTATTGTGATTATGTGTATGGGTAAAGGTGAATATTTCATCCTAGGAAACAATGTTTATATTTGTTTAAAGGAAGTACATCCATGAAATTGTTTTAGGATTATTGGTATTGTTATTCGTTGCATATATTTGGATTACCAATATGTGTGAGTTAGTAGAACCGATCATAACTTGTTATATATCTTGGTATAACTAATCACAGTGTCTGACTTATGATTTGGTATGACTGGTTTTTATTAATTAGTGTAACCGATCCTAAGTAATCACCTGAGATGGTATGATCGATATTTGTAATTGGTGTGAACCGATCCTAGTAATTTGTGTAACCGATCATAAAATAATTGTGTAATCGATCCTTGTAATTGGTGTAACCGGTCCAGGTAATTGGTGTAACCGATCCTGGTAACTGGTGTGACCGATCCTGGTAACTGGTGTGACTGATCACAAGCAATACCATGAGTATATGGTAACCGATCCTGGTAACTGATGTAACCGGTCCTGGTAACTGATGTAACCGGTCCTGGTAACTTGTATGTTCGATCACAAGTAATCCAAATTGAGGTGGAACTGATCCTAGTGATTGGTAGAACCGATTAAAACCATGATTGTGATTTGATAATTGATCAATCCTATAGTTGTCTTGGAATACAGATGAACCAATTCTAAACTTGTTTGGAAGTGTGGTATAATCGATTCCAATATTGTAAATATGAAAGAGGATTTGCAAAGAAGAGATGTCAACATTCTTTGAACGCGTAAAGTAACTCTTATCTTAAATAGTTCAAATATATTCCTTAGTACACTCAATGAGATCCTGTTTCGAAATAAATTAAGAATATTTTAATTAAGGTTGTTAGTTTTATATGCTTTAATTACCAGCAATTAAATGCATATCTCTAGAGAATAAAAATTAATAATGTGTATTTACTAATTGGAGATTTTCTATTGAGATATTTCGTAAAATATTGGACAAAGCATTTCCAGGAATTATGAAAACCGATTTGGGCATTTATTTCATATCTTGATAATATTAGGTTTTTGAAATTCCTTGGTTTCCAAACATCCTTGGTCTAGAAATACCCAAGTTTGCATTTCTAGCAAACTATCCTAAGAGCCATGAAAACTTCATCTTTTTGTTGTTTCTGGTGGAGCCATCTATCCAAAGAGAAAAGTACCCTAATTAGGTGAAATCTCGTACGGCCGCTCGTTTAAAGAATTATGTGGGATCAAGAAGCTCTACGAGTAATGTTGGTGGGAAAATATATAATTGCAGTTTATTAGTTTTTGATTGATTTAATTAACTAACAATTGTTGAACTTTGATTGCATCTACTTTGTTTATTCTTGAGAATCTTCTCTTCTGATATAAGATTCACTCAAACTAGATCGAATTGTCGACGGGATCTTTAGAACTGTTTGTAGATATAAAGACATCTTGTGATAATCCATTGTTAAAAGACTTCATTCTATGTGTGATTGATCACAAGAGATTCAAGTAGTGTTTGATGGACGCATTTATGTGTCTATTTTGATCTCAATTGTGTATATTGTTAGTGCTCGATTTTGTATTTATTATGGCTTTTTATGTCTTTGTAGGTTTTTTCGGAGAAATAAACATGCGTGGAAAAATTGGCTCGAAAAGTGGTTTTTGCGCTCGTGGGAGAAAATCACTAAAGGCACCCCTTATTTGGATAAGGGGCACCTCAATTACTAAGGGGCACCCACTTGTTATTTACACCCCAGAACTCCCCAAGTGTTAAAGGCACCCGGAAGTTGGTTAAGGGGTGATCATCTTCACCAAGTTTGAATTTAAGTTTTGGCGGGAAAAAATATTTGCAGCGAGAACAGATTTAGGGTTGGAATTTTGGGAAGCTTCGGGTGAGATTCAATGGTTGATTGTTGCAGTGTGGACTTGATTCAAATAAACAGGCTTGGTATAGACGATGGAATCGAAAAGCATGGGCTATATTTTCGAATTGAACCAAAACAGTGAAGGATAGTTTCTCGGTTCAAACAGGGAAGATTTTTGGGAGAGATATAATCGGATTTTCTCTATCAGTTGGATTCGTATAGGCCTGTTACAACACACCAGGGTTTTAGAAACGTAAAAAGGAAAGTCTGACGTGTTTCTCATGAAAACAGGGTGCAAGAATATCTCGGGGTTTATCATGGGATTTTGACGTATTTCCGGAAGTTGCGTGTGAAGAAAAAAAGGAGTATCTTCCCTGATATTTGATTATAACTAATTAGTAAATAGTTTGGGAAGTTTTGGAAACCCAGTTGATGCGTGAATAAGGCAGCAGAGAGATTTTCCCGTGACTTGGCTTGGAAGGAAAAGAAGAGATTTTGTGAGATTTTATAGCTCTGTTGGGTATAAAAAGAGTTTCTGGGACTCAGAGAAAGGGGTCGAGAGTTTGGGGGGAAGTTTTGGAGGTTGCAGAAGCTTGGGAAGAAGATTGCAGGGAAGTTCTGCTGCTGCTAGTGAAGAAGGAGCTGAAGAACAAAAGCCTGCTGAGGACAGTCGAACAATACGCTACAATTATTTTCTGTCGTTCATGCTACAGTGCATTACAGTTGTAATAGTTAGCTTGTAACGATTATAAACGTTGCAGTTTACTGTTTTTATTACTTTTCTCCTTTTCACCATTGTAAACACACCTTTTGAGATATGAATCCATATTTTGAGCAAGTGTTTGACATCATGAGCTAAACCCCAACACTTGGACAATGGAGGAAGCCATGTTTCACAATTTCTTGGTAACTATAATCGATTCTCTGTGACTTTTGCATTGATTTAATTGATTTATGATTTTTATTAATTGATTGTGATTTTGTTTGATGGTGTATACTTAGACATAGAGATTTTGATGCATCATGCTTGTGATATACAATTAATATTTTACAAAATCAACCTTTGTCAAAGAATAAGAGTCTACAAAAGAGCTATAATTGTTAAGAATCATTATATGAACCAATTGAATGTGATTAGTGTTGAAATCCTAAGTCCTGGTACCTCTCGATATTGTGACAATATTTTGTATATATTTTTATTATTAAGTCTGAAATCAAATCTCTACAAGTCTTTGAACGAATCTTTACTACCACTTTCTACAACAACATTAAAATCTCATCAGTGTTGTGCAGGTTTAATTGAAGATTAAAGAAGATTTCTTATTGGTTTCTCATATCTTTGTGTAGAAAAAACCTTGATCGGCTAGGATCCAACTATAATCGGATTTATTCGATTATTAATTTGCGTAAGATCGGCATCGCTTTATAATTCCTTGTTGGATTCTATATTGAATTATTGTAAATCTAAACTCCGCTACTTCGGTAGTTGTTGGATAGATTGATCTAACCAGGCAAAGAAGTTTATTAGTTTAAACGGAAGAGCCTTTGCATATGACTTGAGATATCTTCTTTTGAAAGAATCAATAGAGTTGTTTCCAAACAGATTTGTTGTTTTTTTACTGTTTGGAATACGATCCAAAGGAATTGTTCCAGTGCGTGCACTTATCGAATATTGAAAGCGCAGGAATACTGAAGAAACTAAGTGAACTAGGTGAAAAGACAAGGGTACCCAAAGATACCTCAATATAAAGCTTTTCCACCTATAAGTCTTTTCTCCGAAAGTGATTGTCTATGGACTGAGTCGAGACAATACACCTAATCAGTTCACACTTCGTGTGATCATCTATGGATACGAGATCGAGACAATACGACAATAAGATAACTTGTGTGATTGACTATGGATACAAGATCGAGACAATACAACAACGAAGTATGTTTACTTGATAACAGATTCGGACTTAACCAAACACTATAGGATTGCTATCAAGTAATTAGGAATTAACGTTTGTGTATTTTACTTCTAATTATAATTATGGAAATAGAAAAGTAAAAAAGACACAACAAGATTTTGTTAATGAGGAAACCGCAAATGCATAAAAACCCGTGGACCTTGTCCAGAATTGAATACTTTCAGAATTAATCCGCTATACAAAATCTAAACCAACTTCGTATAGTTGAGACCAAGCAACTAAACCTATAGTTCACCTAGTTCCCTTAGTATCCCTGCGCCTTCAACTTGTAATAAGTCACGCACTTGGAACAATTTATTTGGTTGGTATTCCAAATAGTAAAGGAACAACAAATCTATTCGGTAACAACTCTTTTCAAACAAAGTGATAAGAGTTTGACAAAAGGCTCTTTCGTTTATCCCAATAAACTCCTTTGTAGGGTTCTTAGATCAATCTCTTCAACCACTATAAAGTAATTGTTTAGACTATGGAATCAATACTCTTAATAACAAAGAAATGTATTGATGCCGATCTACTCAACTAATCAATCAAGGTTATCACAAAGATAAACCGATTATAGTTGGATCCCTCCAGCCGATCAGGTTTTGTGCACACCAAAGATTATGAACCCAAATAAGAAATCTTCTTTGTCTTCAAATCTTCTTAGATCTTCAATAAACACCTGCACACAAACAACTTGAATCTCTTGCGATCAATCACACACAAAACCAAGTATGTTAACGATGGATTATCACAAGAAGTTTTTATATAGACAAACAGTTCTAAAGATCCCCTTCGACTCTTCGATCTAGTTTGAATGAATCTTATATCAGAAGAGAAGATTCTCAAGCATAAACAAACTATGTGCAATAAAATTTCAACAACCATTAGTCAATCATATCAATCAAAAACTAATAATAAACTACAATTATCTAGTTTCCCGCCAACGGTACTCGTGGAGCTTCTCAATCCCAAAGAAGTCTTTAAAACGAGCGGTCGTAAGAGATTTTGCCTAATTAGGTCACTTTTTTCTCCGATTAGACGGCTCCATCAATAACAAAAAAACTAGGTAGTTTTGCTGGCTCTGAGGTTTAGTTTGCTCAAAATGCAAACTTCAATATTTATAGACCAAGGAAGTTTGGACACCAAGGAATTTCCAAAATCGAATATTCTCTAAGATATGCAATAAAGTCCAAATATGATTTTCATAATTCCTGGAAATGCTCTGTCCAAATATTGACCGAAATATCGGTAAAGAATCTCCAATTAGTAAATGCACATTACTAATTTTTATTTTCTAAAGATATGCATTTAATTAATGGAAATTAAAAGCATATAAAACTAAAAACCTTAATTAAAAGATTCTCAATTTATTTCGATCCGAGATTCTCATTTAGTTATTAAGGAATATCTTTGAACAATAAAAGATACTCCCTCCGTCTTAAAATAAGTGTCCTAATTGACTTTGTCAAAATAATAAGGATTTCCTATAAAAAGTCATGACTAACCCTTGACTAACCTATTTAATTTTAACTTATTACCAAAACTAAATAGAAGTATTAGGAATTTAATAACTACTCATAAATATTTTTATTTAAAAAGGGAATGAAAATTAATATGAAAAAATATTGAATGGATTTTTTCCTTATATATGGTGATGATATTTATGATTTGGAATTAATTTTATATTAAAAATGATTTTGTAATTATAAAAAATAAAGGGTATATTTGATAGTTTAAGGGAAAAGTATGTCTATAAACAGAGCGGATAGATAAAAAAAGACAGACCAAAGTAGAAATTAGGACAGATAAAAAAAGACAGAGGGAGTAAGAGTTATTGCACATGTTCAAAGTATGTCGACATCTTTACTTTGTAAATCCTTTTTCATATTTACAATCTTGGAACCGATTTGCCACACTTCCAAACGAGTTTAGAATTGGTTCATTTGACTTCCAAGAACTATGTGATTGATTATCCTATCAAATCACCATTAATGGGTTTCACGGTTCTACCACAACAAAAAGCTTCGGTTCTACCTCCATGTGGGTACTAGGATCGGTCACACTAGCTTTTAAAAAATTGGTTGACTAGGTACTAGGATCGGTTACCACATAGTTATGGTATTTTACTTGTGATCGGTTGCACAAGTCATATGATCGGTTGCACCTCTTACTAGGATCGGTTCCCCAATGTCTAAAGTTGGTCATACGAATTACAATATATCGATCATACCATCTCAGGTGATTATTTAAGATCGGTTTCACTAATAAAAGTCATTCAAATACAAGTCAGGCATTGTGAATAGTTTTACAAGGATACATAAACAAGTTATGAGCGGTTATAGTAAAATGAGGTGAATACAATCTCCACTTAGTTGGCAGATTGCTCGCGAAAGTTTAGCATGAAAAAAGAGGGAGATCTGGGTTATAAAGAGGAATAGGAAGGCCAGCTTCTAATTGACCTAGAGAAACAAGGATCTTCTCGTTAGAAGAAGGAAATTTTGAAACAAGATCAATGGAGAGATCAGATTCTGAAGATTGATCAGGGATTTCAGAAAGTGTGAAACCTAAGGATTGAAGCTTCTTCTGGTGCTTTTTGAAAGTGGATTGACCTAATTTTTTAGCAGGAGCCATTTCTTAATATGGGAACGATGGTTAAGGCGAAGAAGAATAAATAAGAAAAACTGAAAGAATAATTGAGATCCGGAATTTGTGGAAGAAGACGATGAATACTGAAGTTGCAGAGAAGAAAAGCGAAAGTAAAAAGAAGAAGAGGGATTAGCATAGACGATATTTATAAGAGAGTAAAATTTTCGAGATTATCAATGTGCATTCAATGAAGAAAGGACGTGAATGGTTAAAACTCAACGGTTGGAGGAATACGTGTCAAGGAATAAATGGAGAAAAGAAAAACATGTGTAGGATATTTAGCGATGGATATAAAGACGTGTCAAAATAAAGGAAATATGAAAAGACAAGATGTATTTGATATTCTCGAAAAATATGAGTTGCGGCAAATCAAGAAATTTAAATTCTCATGATCTTTGTCTTCTTCGCAGAAAAGATATGAGAAGAGGCAAGATGTAGGGGAAGAATATTGTCACAACAATATTCTTGCGAATATAAACAACTGTTCTGCGATGCATCGATAATAAACGAATTACTCTGCAGCAGATCAGTGATATTCTGCGACACATCCAAAGATGACTTAAACAATGACGTAATGACTGAAAACGACAGAAACACAAAGAAAGTGTGACATGTTTGCAGTATATCAATAAAACATGCGATAGATAAAGGCGGTGCCAGTTGCGATTTATCGCAAGAACTCAGATCCGAAATTGAAGGGAATCTTAGCTGTAAATGAGCAGTCATGAGATATAATCCACTATGTAAATACCTATATAAAGGAGGTGAATAGTTCCAGAGAGGGGATGAATTTTTGAGGGTGAGGAAAGTTTTTAGGAGAGAGAGAGATCTTTGTTAAGTATTCTGTGTTCTTGATTTCTGTAATTCCTTAAGGTCATATTAAAGAAAAAGTGTTCTTAATCTTCAAATTATGTCATAAATATTGATAGATTCTTGAGTAGGGTGTAGTGTGGGAATTCCTGCAACTACACAACCAACAATTTCTTTTTGAAGTTTAACTCGTATTAATGTCTTAATTTTGCGATGATGACTTGATTTTTCTTTGATCGCGTGTCTCCCTTATTCGCATAACTTGATCATGTGAAGAGAAATAATATATCTTAAAGACTTAGCTTAGTATTCCCTTTCCCCCTATTATTGCTCTTCAGATGATTAAACATTGTTGGAAGTATTAGAATATCTGCCCTAATTCGACTTACGAAGCTTCAGCTTGTTGCGATTGTGAACAAGAAATCCTCCCTTTGAAGTATAAGAAATACGAGGTATGAAATATCCTTAAGAAGTATAAGAAGTATAAAATATCTTTAAAGAAGTATTCAATCCGTAAAGAATTATCCAACGTATGAAGAAGTATAAGAATTATTCAATCTATGAAGAATAACTCAATGTATGAAGAAGTATAATAAGTACTTAACCTTCACAAAATGAAGTATCCGTTGAAGAAGTATAATAAATATGAGATGTTCTTGAAGAATTATAATAAGTATTCAAGTTGTGCAGAAATATTCAGTATATGAAGAAGTATAATAAGTATGTAATTCTCGTAAAATTTAATGAATACGAACTATCTGTTTTTGATTGCGAGCAAAATCGCATCTTTTGTTATATCTTCATGAAGATTCTTCAATAGGGCTGTCTTCTTTTTTAGGACTTCATGATTTATATTCTTGTAAAAATTCTTCAATGATATTGACGGAGCTGTCTTCTTTGTCAGAACTTCATGATATATATACTCTTGTAAAAATTCTCCAATGATATTGATGGAATAATTTTCATTAATTGATGTGGTCTTATCATGCCTTCCTAAGTAAAGGTCTTATTTTTCCACCTCTTTTGTGATAATATTTTTGTATTTGCGATAATATGACAAGTTTGAACATTCTTGCGAATATACAACCTCGTGACATTATCATCTTGCGATGAAATCGCAGGACGTTTTTACACTTTCATGTAATAACCCATTGATCTCATCTTAACTTCTTTGTTATGTTCTGCGAGTTCTCTTTGTATATATATATATATATATTTTATTTTTTTAGAATGCTCGCAGAAATTCAGTTGTTGCACAAATATGACAAGCCTTTATGTTTTTGCAAACAAGAAGCCTCGTGACATTTGCGTCTTATAGCACGTATCAGCTCCCTAATGGAGGGTGCTGCCCTTTATCTTCCCCTTGGATGCCCCTTCAAGGAAGCGTACATCGACCATACAAGGTTAGCTCTTCCCATCCGGTTTTGCAAACAACCAGCTTTTGATCGCAACCTCTTATCCTTTTTTCCTATAGGGCTTATAGTTACGAGGTTGCATCCTATGGGGTATCTTTGGGCCAAATGCATCATTTGCCAAGACTTGTCAAAAATGGCATATGTGCTTCAAGCCCACCCGGAACTCTTGACTCAACCGTGTACCTCGGCGCCTTGATCGTTTTCTGCACTTCTTGGGAAAGACAGTATGCCTTAGTCGCCCAACCTAAATCATTCTACACCACATAATATTGCGTAATGTCGCAAGATTAGGTGAGAATCCAAGGTGTCTAACCTGGATATGTACCCCGTAAAGTTCCATGTACTCAGGTGCCTTGGTGGTGTTCCGGTGTCCCTGAGCCATGCTTATAGGTACCCCCCTTAAATGACGTACTTTAGGACTTTGCCTCTTACGAAATGTTGCTTTGCGAACTAGGTTGTACGCCACAAAGGTTTGCCTGTGTAATATTTTTGCGGCTTTCTTTCTTTTTTGAAAGCTGATCACAGATTGCGGTCTTTTCTTCGCAAGTTAATGTGTGCGTCTTTCTTTAATGAAAGTTAATCACAATTAAAATTTTGAAACTCGTAACTTTTGCAAATTTCCTCATTCCAACTTCTTTTTTCTGAATGGATATCTTGTTATACTTCACGAGCAAACATATTGATTACCTTCTTGTTTCATTACTTTCTTTCTTCTTTCTTCGCAAATCACAACCCTTTGTTATCATCGTAAATTTCCTGCATGATTAACATCGTAATTTTATTCTTTCCTGTCGTAATCCTCTGCCATTAAATTTTCACTTCTTTTCACAGCCTTTGTTCTTTTTCTCCAATTTTCTTTCTCAGTAGTTTTTCCTTCGCAAACTTCTACCTCTGTATCGTAACATTTCTTTCCTTCAGCCCAATCACCCTTGATAACTCCAACACCCTTCATATGAGGAAATTTTATGCATTGATGTAGAGTGGAAGCTACGCCCATAATTCCATGGAGCCAGAGTCTTCCTATCAAAGCATTATATGGTGATTCGACATCAACAATGCAAAATAGAATTTCAGTTCGCATTCCACTTAATGGAATTCGCATGCTTACTTCTCCTTTAGGATTATTAGCAGTTCCATTAAAACCATAAATCCTGTAGGTAGAAGGTATTAAATCTGCGTCTTTTCCCCCCATAGTTTTGTAAGCTGAATAGAACATGATATTGACAGAACTTCCCATATCAATCAAAATTCTATTAAGACCAATTGATTCTTCCTCCATATCATCTTCGCTTTCTTCCATATTCATGTAAATTGCTAATTTTACTACCAATGGATTATCATGTGCTTCACAACCTTCTATAATTTCAGTGGCTTCAAAAGAAATTTCACGTTTCTGCCAATCTTCAAGTCTTGAAATTTTTTCGATGTTCATTACTTCCTTTCCTTCACCATCCCTCGCATATACCTTGCTTAACACATTATCATGAAAATATTCTATGGTTTTATATGAGTGAACAATAGAATTACAGAAGACATTCCTTGCTTTTGATCCCACTTCTATATGTAGGGTTTATCCTCCCTTTTCTTGTACTGTGTTCTCCCTGCGAGTTATGACTGGAGCCTGTGGTAATTGTTGTGATTGTTCTTGCTTAAGTAAAAAGTGATTCAATTTTCCTTGATCAATCATTCGCAAGATTATCCTCTTGATATTATTGCAGTTATTTGTAGAATGTCCATGAAAATGATGATATGAACAAAATTCATGACTTCTTGGACCCATTGGTGGTTCCTTTCCCATGTTCCATGGAGTTGGTATATGCTCTATCAGGATAATTGCCTGCCATATCTTTTCTACACTTGCATTCAAAGGTGGCAACTTTATCTCTTCCCTTATCATTCTTTGACCTCCTTGACCATTGTTATAATTTTGTTTCTGGTTTCCTTGTCCAAAATAATTTTGCCTTTGTCCCCCATAATTTTCTTGTTGTTGATCTAATCTTGGGATCTGGTTATTTCCTCCTCGATTATAGAAATTCCTCTCTCTATCATACTCTTCTTGATCTTTGCTACCCATTGCTACTATTTTTGGCTGGCTATTATTGATTTTCTTCTCTTCTGAAACTTGCGAAGAAGTTTGCGAGGATGTTTGTGAAGTACCTGCTACGACATTGATTATTTTGGGAAGTAAATTTGCTCTTGCATCTTGATTATTAGTGTTTTCTACTGGATATGACTCCATATTGTTTTGCTTTTCCTTGTAATTCTCGTAACTCTGTCATCATTATGGAATTCTTTCTTCTGAATATTTGAACATACAGTTGTTCAGTTGCGAACATTGCATTTATGAAAGACAGAATCAAATACCTCTCATCCACGCGCCCTGCCATATCACTGCACATAGTTTTCCATCTTCTTACTAAATGCTTCAAACTTTCACCAATTCTTTGTTTTAAACCAAACACATCTTCAATACCAAGCCGTGAGGAATGATTTGTGATATATGATCCAAGGAAAGTTGCTTGTAAATGATTAAATGACGTAATAGTATTCTTAGGAAGTCCTTCAAACCACTTTAGAGCTTCCCCTGTTAAGCTTGATGCGAAGTACTTGTATAGTACATCATCATGATTCTCCCATTGTAACATGCATCTTATGTATGCTTTAATGTGCTGAATAGCAAATGAAGTCCCATCAAAGATACTGGTAAGTGTAGGTAAATTGCATTTTGGTGGAATCCCTCCCAATTGTACTTCTCTAGCAAATGGAGTCCTCGCAGATTCTTCTATTGCTTCATCTAATTTCCTTCTATCTCCTCCTCTTCTATTGTTTATCATCCCTCTCATTTCCGCTAATTCTCGAAAGATCCGTGCATTTGCTTCCGAATTCTCATCCATTGGCCTCTCCAACGCAGCCTCTCTTCTTCTACGTTCTTGCATCTCTTCTCTTGCGATCCTTCGCATTCTATCATATTCTTCATTAATGTTTTCATTTGCACAATTTTGCAAATATCTTCTTTCTAAATTATCACAATTGTTTTGTTGCAGAGCATCTTGAAATTCTTGTTCTTCCCTTTCTATTCTTCTCATCCTTCTCATGCGAATATCGGGAATTTCTTCTTCTTCATTTCTCCTTCTTCTGTGATTTATTTCTTCTTGATTTGCCTGTATTTTAGTTCGAAAGTTTGGTTCATTCCTCGCTGTTTCTGTTCGTTGATTTCCAATTCTTCTCTGAATTCTTTCATACTCAACATTTTGATTGTTATGAGTCTCTTCACGTCTTCCTGCTCCACTCTCGTAATTGTTCTGATGTACTGCTTGTTGTCTCTCAGCTGACTCTTATTCTTGATTTTCTTCACCATTCTGATTGTTTTCTCTAGGATTTGGCCTAGTTCGTAAATTCTCCATGTTTTGTTCGTGGTTTGGTATTAAAATGAAGCAATTCTCTTGATTTCTTTCAACTTGATTATGTGCTTTTCCTTGCATAGTACTTTCATCATTGATTGTTGATGAATTTTGTCCTTCTCTCTCTGGTCTAGCATTTTATCTTGCAACACTTTGAGATTTCCTCCTTTGTAACATCTCATTCTCCATCCTTAATTCTTGATTCTGTCTTGTTAGATTAGCACGTTCTTCAGCTTCAAACCTTCGTTCTTCTTGAATTCCTTGTCTCAATGTTTCTAACATCTCCCTTTCTCTTTCAAGAATTGTTCCTCCCATCAACCTCCCATTTTCTCTAAATTGTGGTTCTCTATATTCTTCTGCTGGTGTATCAGTTCTCCAAGTGTGTATACTCACTCGATCATGATCTATTGTTTGTTGAACTTGATTTTTTCGATTACTCCCTCTCCTACTAGGTTCTCCTATTATATTTGCTTCTCCTCCTGCGAGTCTCACACTTCTTCTTACTGCAGTTAATGGTTCTGATATATTTCTTCTTCTTGCCATTTTTCTAATACAGGAATCCTTCAAATCCCTGTTTCTAGCGCCAATTATGTAGTTGCAGAATAACCTACAACTACACCCTCAGTAGAATTAGTAAAACTTGAGAAGTTCTTGATGTTGAATGACAACTTTTTTATTAATTCTCTCAATTGATTACAAAGAAGTATCTAAATGGAACTAGAATAGTTACAACTTTCTCTATTCTCTTTCCTAAGATAATTTCTAATACTCACCAAAAGAACCTCTCGAATTTTACATTTGAACTCCTATTTATAATGAACTTTGTACAGCTGTATATGTGTTGCGAAGTATCGCAACACATCTTCGTACGATTATTCTATCTTCGCAAATCTTCATACTTCCCTGTGCTTCCTTTATCTTCGTATTGTTTTGTAACTCTTTCCTCTTATATTTGTCATGATGTTCGTAAGCTAATGCCTTGTGATATTCGGTATCACAGATATACAAAAAAGAATGAAGCTATTCTTCGGGGGATTTATTCCCATCAAAATGATCTTCTTTTTCTTCTTTAGAGAGATCATCTTCAACTTCACTATCAGAGATTTCCAGATATGGGGTATCTTCAGGAATTTCTTCAGAAAGGAGCGTATGGTACTTCTTAGGAGGAATTTGATTGTCTTCACAAATCTTGCGAGTCATCTTAGCTCGAAAACGCTTGACATATAAACTATGGTTGTGCTGGGTAATTATAAGTTGAGATCTTAAATTAGAAATCTTCTTCTTACGACTGGCATGAATAGTTTCCAGATCATCATTCATATAAGTTGGAACTAGAATAGTTACAACTTTCTCTATTCTCTTTCCTAAGATAATTTCTAATACTCACCAAAAGAACCTCTCGAATTTTACATTTGAACTCCTATTTATAATGAACTTTGTACAGCTGTATATGTGTTGCGAAGTATCGCAACACATCTTCGTACGATTATTCTATCTTTGCAAATCTTCATACTTCCCTGTGCTTCCTCTATCTTCGTATTTTTTTGTAACTCTTTCCTCTTATATTTGTCATGATGTTCGTAAGCTAATGCCTTGTGATATTCGGTATCTACATATACTTGTAGTTCTCATAAAAATTATCTCATCTGATGATTCTTTCCCCAGTTAAATGGTGGGAAATCATGTAATGGTTGATGGTGAGATCTTGTCGGCACAGTTGCCATGAACGAATCACTCAATTACTCTAATTCTGTATATGGTTTTGGCAAAACAATATGTACAGAATGATCAAAACCTAGGGTCTCATTAATATGATCCTACATAGCAGCAGTAGAAAAAACAAGAGGAAAACTTTTTAGAATTTATTTGTTTCAATTCATCAGATTAAGTGTTTCATTAATCGATCTGCTCGTCCGGCCCGATCTAGGTTTTCTGTGAAGATTTTAAAATAAAGTTTTGATCAAATGATGGATTTAATTATAAAAGTAAGAAGGAACCATAAGCCCAATCACTTATTTGAGCAATAACTATTTAATCTGCGACCAATCTCATGAACTAATTTAGATTTAGTAAAAGTATCGATCATAGCATATGTACGTGTACTTGGTTTGATCAATTATCAATTTCTTATATTGTTTTGTGCTCATAATATGCCATCAAAAGCAGCAACCTCACCCAGCCAGGATTATAGATTTGAAACATAAATAATTAGCTAGTTAAAAAAAAGAAGGTTTTATTCGGGTATACCCGCCACCCACCCGATCCAACCCGCCATAAATTGGGTCGGGTGAAAACCGACCCGTTGTAATGTTGGGTTGGTTGTGGGTGAGAACTCCTATTACCCGCCATCAGTGGGTTGGGTGGTGGGTGAGGCCAAAACCGACCCAACCCAACCCATGTGCAGCCCTAGGCGAGTTGATTAGAAAGTCCTTTATTTTCCTTGCGAAGTTTAGCCAACTTCCCGGTTAGATAAGAAACAGTAGATTGGAGCCTTTTTTTTCAGATTCTGCGAGAAAAGGAAATAAACAAGAAAAATATTAGATAAGTGTCTTGTGAGAAATATAATATGGGGATATAGTGAAGAAATTAATAGTTGAGGCAGTCAAAATGACTACCTTCCTTCTGCGAAGTTAAGTTTTGAATTATATTAAAGAAACAATTCTCCCATTGATTCATGGCGTTATCAAAATTATCTCCAACAATACCCTTCAAGCGAGATCTTATACTTTCTTCTTTGGAGAGGAGATAGGTATTTTATTTTGTCAGAGAGGCACAAGATTATTTCAATTGGAGGCAGCGATCTTTTAATTTACTGTCTTTTACACTTAGAGCAAATTTACCCTTCATAAGCTTATCTTTTTCAGCGTCAGAAGATTCAGTTATCTCTTTAAGCTCCTCTTTTAGCGAGTTAAGGGATTGCTTTTGGTTATCACATACTTTTTGGAGAATGGTCAGTTGCTGCGAGTATAACACCATACTGCTTAAAAAATTACGTTTTTCGCGAGACAAGGTTTCATTTTCATCTGATAAAGATTACATCTTCAAGTTAGCTTGATTTAACAAATATGAACGGCGAGTGACTTCACCACTTAGAAAATTTTATTCTCGCACTAATTGGTTATTCTCTCTAGTAAGGTTGCTTATGTGATCAACTGAGTACGTATGATCAACGTCTAATCTATTAAATTGATCTATCCAAGATTCTTTTTCAACGCGGATTTCTTCAGCAAGAGACTCACATTCAAATATCTTCATTAACTGATTCTGATTTATAACTAAATACGCAAACCAAATATGCGAAAGAAGATTGCGTACATAAAGGAGGAAATTTCTTTAAAAATAATAAAAAAGCAGAGGCAAGAAAATTATACCTTTTAGCTCCATGTTTCTACCGCGAAGATTCTCGCAGTCCAATGTAGAGTTGTGAAGTTTTTTATTAAGAACTTCACATTCTGAAGTCTTTGCTTGAAGACTTTTCCTCAGAACTTCAATTTCATCTTCTAGTGATGCTCACGAAGAAGATGGACAAGAACTGAAATACTTACTCTGAGTTACAAAAATATCCTGCTTAATGGGATCAACAGAAGATTTCCTAGCGTCATCTAAAACTTTAGATAACACTTGGAAGGAAGCATCTACTCCTGCTGATATTTCTGTTGAAGAAGCTTTCACAATAGCGAGCTGAAGATTTGGATCACTCGCAGTAGTAGGAATGATTGTAGATTCTGTTGGAGAAGAAGCTATTCCATTTACTATAGTTTCATTTACAGAGGCATCAGTAGGGATGGGAATATTGGTGTTGATATTCTCGCGAGGAGAAGAAGGAGGATCAGTAGAAATAAGTATGTTGGTATTTTCGCAAAGAGAAGATGAAGGTTCAGTGGGTTTTTGAGAGGAAATGGGAATAGGACTCGCAGTTGTGAAAGTAGGCATTTTAATGCCAATTGATAGAGGTTTAACCAAGCGAGAGCGTTTGGGAGATCTCACAACATTTTTTTCAACCTGCGAATGATAACTTAGATAAGAAACAGAGGCAACAATATTGTTATTCAGAAATTAAGTGTTTCTTACTACCTTATCATCCTCAGATCTCTTTTTCTTTTCAGTAGTTTTCTTCCGAAGATTTCTATGGTTAGGGTTTTTAATAGTGACTTTAGTCTTTCGAGTGGTATCACTGAAAACAAAACACAAATATGGGAGTTATAAAGAAGATCAAATATTAGAGATGACATAACATGAATAGATGGAGTTCAAAACAAATGCATACCTTTGAGTTTCCATTAGAGCAGCATCATGAAGGTTTACATAAGGAAAGAAAGTTGCAGACGAGAAAGTGTAGAAGATGAAGAAGTAAAAGAAAGAAAAGAAGATACTTCTTAGGTTAAGAATACCTTTTATAGAATGAAGATTGGTGACCGGGGAATATAAAGTTAACCGGTAAAGGAAGGTGAATTCAACACGTGTTAACGGTTGGGCGTAAAAAAGGGAATCTTGTCGGATGAAGATAAAGTAAAGTAGACTATTGCGGAAAATTAAAGTTCTCATATCTTTATCTTCTTCGCAGAAAAGATATGAGAAGAGGCAAGATGTAGGATCAGAATATCGCTACACTGATATTCCTGCGAGAGTAACAACACTTCTGCGAGAATAACAAAACAACACTTCAACGAGTGTTGAAAAACAATCAGACGATGACGTAATGGATGACAGTAGTAAAAACATGAGGAAGGTGTGACTTTCCTCGAGAGTAATAATTCTTCGCGAAACATCACATTATAGTTGTTGCGACAATAACCGCAGAAATCAGATCCTAAATTATAGGGGAGCTTAGCTGTATATGAGCTGTCATCCACTATGTAACTACCCTATATAAAGGGAACCAAGATATTTTTGAAGGAGAGGTCTTTTTGGAGTGTTAAGAAAGTCTTAAGGAGAGAGAAAGTTTTAGTAAGTCGGTTGTATTCTTGATCTTCTTTATCTTCTGTAACATTTCTAAGATAAAATTAATAAAATTATTGTTCTTCATTATCAAATTATGTCTTGATCATTGTGAATTCTTAACAAGGGTGTAGTGTAGGATTTCCTGCAACTACATAAGGGTTGCTATTGTTCTCTGAGTTATGAGAAGATGGATATGGGTTTAACTGAGTTGAACTGTGGTGGTCTCAGTGAATTTGGTAGAATTTGTTGGTGATTAAAAATGGGTCTAGATAGGAATCTTTCTACTGGAGTTTTGGAGGAGAGCAGCGACTAGGGTTTGATTTCGTTTATTTTTCATGTTCTTCATTTTATTTTTGATTCTGATTATGATGAACTCAAAAACCATGAGTAACTAAATAATTATTATTGTTTATGGGATATAAAGTGGATTTCACAAATAAGATTTGATTCAATGCATTAGTTTTGTCTCAACTTTACTGTTTATGATTCATTATTAATATTGTTATATGATTTGACTGTTTGTATGGTTGATTCCGGAATCAATCCGATTTACTTTCATATCTAGAGCTATATTAGGGTTTTCAATACGAAAACGTTGTTTATCCCTGATTCTTAGTAGCATAAATGTGGGTAGTGCTTGTAGTGATATATCCTACTAGTCACATATGAATCATAACTTGGGTTAAATCAATTTAGTGCTTTTACACATTTTGATTGCCTTGATTAGTCTTATTCCATAGAACTTATTGCTTTTAGGGAGTTAAATCTAATTGTGCTTTTACACTCTAGGTTGCTTTCTAGGAAGAAGTCACATATGCATCTTTTAATGTGGTTGTGATGAAATCAGGGAATTAGCGGGATATACTTGTGATCAAGGTATCCTAGGACTTTTAGTAATTGAGAGATTAAAATTTCAATTCTAGTCATTGATGAAAATATATGTTTGTGAATGAAACTTTCCCGTGACCAATACTTTCTCCTTATTGATTATTTTAATACTTTATTGCTTTGAAATATCAACCCCCCCCCCCCCCTTTGGTTACTAAGAAACTGAAAATTTGCATAACAATAATAGCCTCTCTGTGGATACGAACTCTTTCTTATTTCATACTACTTTTATTTTAGTGAAGTAAGAAAGTGAAATTATTTCTGCTCGGCTGACAACCGGCCATATTTTGGCGCCGTTGTCGGGGAGGCAAACGGCTTGTTATTGAGTTTTTAGTTTCTTTTTACAATTTCTGCTTTTTGCTTTGCTTTTGTTTTGTTGTCTTGTTTCTTACTTGTTTGTGAGAATTGTTTTTAGGTACCTAATCCCTGACTTCTAAGGATGAACTATCCAAGGTGCGGGATTGCTACTCGAAGAGGCACAATACTTCAACCAAGTCAAGACATACCGGAAGAGCAAGAGTTAGAAGAAGAAGAAGAATTACAACTAGAAGGAGAACAAGAGGTTCCATTTGTAGAAGAAACACTAGTTGTAGAAGAAGAAGAAGCAATGGGTGATGCAAACCGTACACTCAAGGATTTGGCTTCTCATAGGCTTGATTCACAATGGTGGTGTATTCAAACCAACTCAACTTTCGAAATCAAACCTGGGTTGATTAGAGAGTTGCCGAAGTTTCATGGTATGGCGAATGAAGACCCAAACAAGCATCTTATGGAGTTTCATACCATTGTTAAGGCCATGCTTCCAGTGGAGACTGAAGCCGATGGTGCAATGATGAAAGTCTTTCCATTTTCCATGGTGGACAGCGCTAAGGATTGGTTGTATTGTTTGCCTTCCGGAAGTGTCACTACATGGAATGGATTGAAGAAACTCTTTTTTCATGCGTCAAAGGATACTCAAATTCTCAAAGAGATTTGTGGAATAAAGCAACATGTGGGAGAATCTTTGTATGAATGTTGGGAGCGATATAAGAGATTGGTGGCAAGTTTTCCTCACCATCAATTCAGCGATGCTATGATAATCCAATACTTATATGAAGGCCTCAAATCAAGTGATAGATATCTTCTTGACGCTGCAGGTGGTGGTTCTCTAGTAAACAAGACGGTGGCCCAAGCTACCGAATTAATTGAAATCATGGCTGCAAACTCGCAACAATTTTACACAAGAGGTGAACCAATAGTAAGGCGAGTGCAAGAAGTTAGTGATTTATCATCATCACATCTTGATCAAAGGATGGATAATATGGAGCGAATGATGCAGAGGATGGTTGCGGTCATTTTACCTTCTTGTGATGAAGATTTGGAGCAAGCTAATGCGGTCTTTCCAAATCAGCAAAGATGGTATGATCCCTACTCAAACACGTACAATCCATGATGGAGAGATTATCCCAACTTTAGCTATGCCAACAAGCAAGGTGCGGTTCAACAACCTACTTTCAACCGTCCGAGTGGATTTCAACCACAACAACAATTATTTCAACAACCACAACGACAACCAATGCAAAACCAAGGTTTCGATATTGATGCAAAGCTTCAAGCAATGATGTAAGGTATTTCTACCATGTTCAAAGAAAGCCAACAAGAGACCAAGAGTGCAATCAAGGAGTTGCAGACATAAGTAGGCTCCATGGGGATTGATATCAACAAGTTGAAGGCACAAAATAGTAGGAAACTCCCTTCCCAACCCATTAATCCAAGAGAGAATGTTAGCGCTATTACATTGAAAAGCGGTACACAACTTGTGCAACCTGAAATTGTTGATGTGTGTGATATGACGACTCAAAAGGAACCTATTTTGGAGGAAAAGAATGATGATTTCCCCCAAACTTCTAAGGTACCTACTTCCAACTCTAAAACTCTTATTTCTTCTTATGTTCCTCCTATACCTTTTCCTCGCATATTTGAAAGTTTTAAGAAGGCAGAACTAGAAAAGGAGATTTTAGACATCATTAAAAAGCTTCATGTAAACATTCCACTTATTGATGTTATCAAGCAAATGCTCAGATATGCAAAGTTTTTGAAGGACTTGTGTACCAAGAAGAAAAATCTAACTAGTAATGAGGTTATGAGTGTGGTGGAAAACGCTTCAGCGGTCTTGCAAAAGAAATTCCCACCAAAATGCAAGGATCCAGGTAGCTTCACTATACCCGTAGAGATTGGTAATACAACTATTGGAAAGGCTATGCTTGACTTAGGAGCATCCGTGAATATCATGCCGACATCTATTTATGAGTCTTTAAATTTGGGTCCATTGAAACGAACTAATATTGTGCTTGAACTTGCGGATCGTACTAATGTCTACCCTAGGGGTATTATTGAGTATGTCCTTGTGCAGATGAACCAACTAGTTTTTCCAGCTTATTTTTGTGTTCTAGAAATGGATGATGGATCGGATGTTTCCATACCCCTGCTTCTTGGGAGACCTTTCATGAAGATGGCTAAAACCGTCATTGATGTGGACGCAGGAATACTCACGATGAGGTTTGATGATGAGATAATTCGCTTCAACATGTTTGAAGTCATGCGGTATCCTAGTGATGTTCATTCAGGTGTCCATACTGTATGGGACCCTAGATGAGGCTTAGCAAGCAAGGAGATAGTCGGGTTGACGACTTTAACCCAAGCGCTTAGTGGGAGGCAACCCACCGATTTTGTATCTTTACCTTTATCTTTTTATTTTTATTTTAAAGCATTTTATCTTTATTTTCTTTGTTTTTGCATATCATTTGCGGAATTTCCCACCTTGAACTTTATTTTGAATGACTCATTTTACATTGAGGACAATGTAAATTTTAAGTATGGGGGAGCATTTATATGTTTGTTTAGTTTGTTTTATTCCTTTAGTTTAGTTTGTTTTATGCCTTTAGTAAAAAAAAAAGTGCTTTATGAACTCCGAAATCTAGAAACTTGTGCCTTTAGGATGACACTACCAATATAAGTAAGTGGATGGAACCATTTTGATTGAAGGAGTTGAGGAACCCATTAATTTAAAGGGACGAACATAGCTCAGAAATCACAAATTTTATGATAGTTGTTACCATATCTCGAAATATCACCATATCACATTTTATTGTTTATCTAAGTGCTTTGGTGGGTCACTAAACATCGACTTGTTATTACTGTTAGGATGAAATAGAGTGATTGAGTTGCTAAAAAAAAAAAAAGGAAAAGACCGACCAATTTGACCAAACGGAATAAAAATGACACTTGGATAAAGCAGTATGTGTGAAACGTTGTCCATGTCTCCGTATCCTAAACAAGCATGGAATGCAGGATCCAAGGCAACTATCACATACTTGCTGATAAGAAGCATGCGCTAGGATCCAAAATATCTAATCATGTTGTCAATTCGAAAAAAAAAAGAGAAAGAGAAAAAGAAAAGAAAAGAAAATATTATTATTGTGTTGAATAAAGTCGACTCCTGGTTCCCTTGTATATGCCAGTTGAGTTGATGTAGAATTAAGATTATTGACCGCTGGTTCCCTTGTATATGCCAGTGTGTTAACACTAGAATTCAGACCAGTAGCTCAATCCAATAGGATGCATAGTTTCATCTTGGCGGTGACCTTCAGACAGATATGGGAAACATCGATCACTTGAAAACATTCGCAACATCTACCTCTATATCCATCTTCTAAATATTTTCATTGTGATTGTGGTTAGCCAGATTCCGATTATTGTGGTTTGTTCGACTTTATAAGAAAAACTTTATGTACTTTTATATTATTTGAATTTGCACAAGGTACCTCCTCCTGTAATCACTTTGGATTCATTCATAGACTTTTCACAGGTAGCTGGAATTTGGAGTAGAATGGTTTTGTAGGTACACCTCTTGTAAACCTTCACGAGACTAAAACTCATCCACTAGGGACACCTAGGGGTTCAAAGGCATGTTATTTATGCTTAGAGTAACCGTAGCCTCGACGAGACGGAGTTGTATGTATGTTTTATAATTACTTTGTTTGATTTGCTCGAGGACTAGCAAAGTCTAAGTGTGGGGGAATTTGATAGGTGTCTAAAACACCTTTATATTTATCTATTGTTTATGATTTCTCTGCTAGTTTTCTTGTAAATTATGTATCTTATGTTTTGTTTTTGAGTATTTAGGTACTTTGGAGTCATTTGGAACAAAAGAATAAGAAACAGCGCGAAAGCCTCATCTCATGTGCAATGGCTATTGGAGGCGAATTATTTCTCATTATTTACTTTTATTTATTCATCTCTGTCTGAAAAGTATGTCGGCTTTAGTGATGCGAATTTTGTCTGAAAAGCATGACATCTTTAGTGATGAAAAGACATTGAAGGGAAGAAGTGAATCTGAGAAGTAAGAGACGGATATTGTTGATGGAAGAAATCGAGAAGAGAAAAAGCGTCATTCACAAACGAGCGATGTTTGGAACCAGCTAAAGTTGCGTACCAAAGGAGCAGAAGAATGAACAATCAGTTGTTCAAAATTGACGGTTGAGTTGAGCAAGGAATTAAGCGGTCGCTTCTCTGAAACTGACGAGCCATATATGAACTGTCCAGTGGGTGTCTTCAGACTTACTTGGTTGGCCCTTATCCAGTTCATTTGGGGTAGCTATATCACTTTCCTACACAAGACCTGAAAATCAGAGAGAAATCAATTCTCTATCATTAGTTTGTTTTTTTTCTTACTCCACCTGAAACTAAGATGGTAGCATAATTTCTCAGAGGAATCTAGAGTTTTAGAGAGTGGGTTTTGATGTGAATCAAAGAATAAAGGGATGTTGAACACATAGATGGAAATTTTTTGTGCATCTGAGATAAGTTAGGGTATGATTAAATGGGTTTCTGAGTTAGTTGCTTCTGGTTGATAGATCGAAGTGGTTGAACACAGGGAGAAGACATTGCGAAGAAATCAGATAAAGATGGGTATCATTTGAGGCTCGGATTCAAAGAGAAGATTAAGAACATATATTGAACACTTGGGTTGATGAGAAGAAGATGTTTCAATGATTTGAAGAATGAATGGTTAAATGGGATCTGGATGATTCTAAAGATTTAAGGGTTGCTATTGTTATCTGAGTTATGAGAAGATGTATATGGGTTTAACTGAGTTGAATTGTGGTGGTCTCAGTGAATTTGGTAGAATCTATTGGTGATTAAAAATGGGTCTAGATAGGAATATTTCTACTGGAGTTTTGGAGGAGAGCAGCGACTAGGGTTTTCTTTCGTTTATTTTTCATGTTCTTCATTTTATTTTTGATTCTGATTATGATGAACTCAAAAACCATGAGTAACTAAATACTTATTATTGGTTATGGGATATAAAGTGGATTTCACAAATAAGATTTGATTCAATGCATTAGTTTTGTCTCAACTTTACTGTTTATGATTCATTATTAATATTGTTATATGATTTGATTATTTGTTTGGTTGAGTCCGGAATCAATCCGATTTACTTTCATATCCAGGGCTATATTAGGGTTTTCAATACGAAAACGTTGTTTATCCCTGATTCTTAGTAGCATAAATGTGGGTAGTGCTTGTAGTGATATATCCTACTAGTCACATATGAATCATAACTTGGGTTAAATCAATTTAGTGCTTTTACACATTTTGATTGCCTTGATTAGTCTTATTCCATAGAACTTATTGCTTTTAGGGAGTTAAATCTAATTGTGCTTTTACACTTTAGGTTGCTTTCTAGGAAGAAGTCACATATGCATCTTTTAATGTGGTTGTGATAAAATCAGGGAATTAGCGGGATATACTTGCGATCAAGGTATCCTAGGACTTTTAGTAAATGAGAGATTAAAATTTCAATTCTAGTCATTGATGAAAATATATGTTTGTGAATGAAACTATTCCGTGACCAATACTTTCTCCTTATTGATTATTTTAATACTTTATTGATTTTAATTTATTTTTATTGCTTTGAAATATCAACCCCCCTTTGGTTACTAAGAAACTGAAAATTTGCATAACAACAATAACCTCTCTGTGGATACGAACTTTTTCTTATTGCATACTACTTTTATTTTAGTGAAGTAAGAAAGTGAAATTATTTCTTCTCGGCTGACAACCGGCCAATTAGCACTAATGCACCCGTGTTCAAAGAGTGACGACATCTTACTCTTTCAAGTCTTACCATGCTTGCTCACTTGAAACCGATTTACCACACTTCCAAACAAGTTTAGAATTGGTTCATCTGACTTTTAAAAACTACGTGATTGATTAAGTATAAATCAATCACAACTTATGAGTTTACGGTTCTACTAAAACAAGTTCGGTTCTACCTCCATGTGAGTATTGTGCATAGTTACACTAGCTTACAATAGATACGGCTGACTAGGTACTAGGATCGGTTTCGCACATATATTTGGTATCTAACTTGTATGCACTGCACATGTCCATAGGATCGGTTCCCCCTTCCCAAAAACGTGTTGCACATGTTTATAGGATTGGTTCCTCTTTCTTCCATAAACCTTGTTGCACACATATAAGGATCGGTTCCCCCTTGTGATGCATTGCACCTCTTACTAGCATCGGTTCCCCTCTTCCCAATAAAAAGTTTAGACATACACAACCCGATCATACCCCAGGTGATTACTTAAGATCGGTTTCACTAACAAGAGTCATACCAATACATAAGTCAGGTCTCGTGTAAATAGTTTTACCAAGAACACAAACAAGTCGCGAGCGGTTATACTAATCACACATATTGGTCGTTCATAAGATATGAAATAAAGAACAACCCTAATAACGCCTGGCGATTCCATTTTCGGTTCACAACACATATCATGAACTTACTTCCTTAAAAAATATCTAAAAATATTGTTTTCTAGGATGAAATCCTCACCTCATACCCATACATAATCAAAATAGCATTCATATTGTAGGTACCAAATATCACAAGGCATTAACTTACGAACATCGTGACAAATATAAGAGGAAAGAGTTACAAAACAATACGAAGATAGAGGAAGCACAGGGAAGTATGAAGATTTGCGAAGATAGAATAATCGTACGAAGATGCGTTGCGATACTTCGCAACACATATACAGCTGTACAAAGTTCATTATAAATAGGAGTTCAAATGTAAAATTCGAGAGGTTCTTTTGGTGAGTATTAGAAATTATCTTAGGAAAGAGAATAGAGAAAGTTGTAACTATTCTAGTTCCATTTAGATACTTCTTTGTAAACAATTGAGAGAATTAATAACAAAGTTGTCATTCAACATCAAGAACTTATTAAGTTTTACTAATTCTACTGAGGGTGTAGTTGTAGGTTATTCTGCAACTACATAATTGGCGCTATAAACAAGGATTGTGATAGCCAAAATTTGAAGGAATTGTGGAAAATTTGAAGATCAAATAGAGTCAGTGGATGGAGATTGCAAAAAAGAAGAATGTAATATGATCACAAAGACAATGATTGATGAATTTCATAATAAGATGAAGGGAAAGATATACAAGCGAGATTGTAGAGGAAGAAAGATCATGGAGGAGGAGAAAATAACAACTTTAGAAGAATGGGAAAAACAGAAAATCACATTTTCAATAGCAGAAATTCCAAATGAAGACTTGAACCACACTTCACCATTGGTGATCACAGTTCCAGTCATGCGAGAAGAGAAGAAAGCTATAGAAAAATGGAAATTAAACCGAATCTTGGTTGATACAAGGGGTTCTGTTAATATCATATTCTATCATGCACTTAAAGGGATGGGAATTAAAGATGAAGAAATCACAAATTCAAAATGTCTCATTCATGGATTAGGAAAATCTACAACAAAATCTAAGGGGAAAATAGCACTGCGAATATTCCTAGGAGAAATCGAAACACATATAGTCTTATGTGTGATAGATATGGAATCTCCATATAATATGCTGATAGGAAGGTCGTGGATTCATGCGATCAAAGATGTTGCTTCAACATTACATCAGAAAATCAAATTTCCTACACCAAATGGAATACAGGAAATAAAAGGAGATCTTGATAGTGCAAAATTTTGTTATCAGATTGAAGTAAAACAGTGTGGGGGGAGAGAAAGAAAGAAACAGTTTCGTAGAAAACTTGCGAAGGAGGTAAAAAAGGAAGAAGAATTCAGAGTGTATACAATAAGAGCAAAGGAAGGGAGAAGAATACCAAGTGAGATTCCAGAAAAAGAAGGGGAACCAGCAAAAATAATCAAAGAACCAACACCTATGGGGGAGAAAAGTCCAAGCTATGTTGCAGCTGAACCAACTAAAGAAGTAAATATTGGAAGTAAAGAGGAGCCTTTATTCTTGCGAATTGGAACTAAGATGGATGAAGAAGAAGAAAAGAGAACTATTGATCTCTTACGAGAATATAAAGATATATTCGCAGGAAGTGTAGATGAGATACCAGGAATTGATCCATCAGTGGAGTATCATAGATTGAACATCGATAAAAACGTAAGACCATTCAAACAAAGAATAAGGAAGATATCACAAAGTTATCATGCACATATAGAAGAAGAATTATAAAAGATGCTGGATGCAGGGATCATAAGGGAAGCAAAATACCCAGAATGGATTGCGAATATGGTCATTGTTCCGGAAAAGAATAAAGGGATAAGAATTTGTATAAATTTCACTGATCTAAACAAATCCTGCCCCAAAGATAGCTTTCCATTACCAGACATACCACAAATGGTGGAATCAGCTGCATGACATGATAGAGTCACTTCACTTGATGGATATAAAGGGTATAATCAAATATCACTCGCAGAAGAAGATCAAGAACATACTGCCTTTTTTTGCTCCAAGAGGTTTGTATTGTTATGTGAAGATGCCATTTGGTTTGCGAAATGTGGGTGCTACATATCAACGAATGGTTGAAAAAGTGTTCGCAAAGTGGATACATAAAACTTTGGAAGTATATGTAGATGATATGTTGATAAAAAACAAAGAAGCCAAAGATCATGTGCAAGATTTGAAGGAAATATTTGAACAAATGAGAAAGTTCAGCATCAAATTAAATCCTGAGAAATGTATAATTGGAGTTGCGTCTGGAAAATTCTTGGGATATATAGTATCGATCAAAGAAGGGAATACAAGTTGATCCAGAAAAAGTACAAGCAGTTCGTGACATGCCAACACCTGCAACAGTAAAGGAAGTACAAAAGCTAAATGGACTCTTGGCTTCACTCGGAAGATTTATTTCGCGAATGTCAGATAAGTGCAAACATTTTTTCAACATACTTAAGAAGGGAGAAAAATTCAAGTGGACTGATGAATGTGAAAAATCTTTTCAAGGAATCAAAGAATATCTCACAAATACATCCATATTACAGAAACCATAGAAAAACGAAGAATTATTGGTATACCTCGCAACAACTCCATATGCTCTAAGTGCGGTTCATTTAAACAGACGCTTGAGAATAGAAAGGCACATTTACTACATCAGTAAAACTTTTAACGCAACAGAGAGAAATTATTCTAAAATGGTGAAGTTAATCTTAGCCCTGGTTTATGCATCATTCAAGTTACGAATATACTTCCAAGCACATGTGATAAAAGTGGTAACCAAGGTGCCAATTGAATCAGTTATGAAGAACACCAAAAGGTCAGGGAGAATATAAAGGTGGAATGTACAAGTAAACCATTACAAGATAAAATATGAAGTATTATCATCGCAAAATTCACAAGTCGTCGCAGATTTCTTGGCAGAATTTCCTTTGGAAGAAGATGAAGCATTATAAGAAATGATGGATGTTGAAGAAGAGTTTGGGAATCCAAAAGACTAGTTAACAGAACCAAATAGATGGGAAATTTTAGTATACGGATCATCCAACAGTGAGGGGAATGGAATTGGAGTTGTGTTGATCTCACCAGAAGGAGAAAGAACATCATTCTCGTTCAGACTAGAATTTGCATCCACGAAAAATGAAACAGAGTACGAAGCTGTAGTACACGCATTAAAGATCGCAATAGAAAAGAAGCTTGAAAGTATAAGGATAACAAGTGATTCGCAGTTGGTAATTTGTCAAGTTAAAGGGGAATATACCACAAATGAGTCTTCCTTGAAGAAATACAAGAAACTTGTTGCTGAATTATCTGCGAAGATACCAAAATTAAAGTGGAGGCATATAACAAGGAAATACAATCGACTCGCAGATGCTTTTGTATTCATTCCAAGTATGATGACAAATCCTAATACAAGAAATATCAAAATTCGGACGATTCAACACCCATCGGTGAACAAAGAAGAAGAAATTGAGGAGGAAGTTGCGATGGAAGTAGAAAAAGAATTACCAAATAACATCGCAGATTGGAGAAAAGAAATTCATGCATATCTCGCAATAGGAGAAGTATCCAGGAACAGACTAGAATCACATAAATTAAAGAGTCGTGCAACAAACTATGATCTACGAGAAGGAATTTTATACAGAAAATCTTTCAGTGGACCACCTCTCAGGTGCTTAACTCGTGAAGAAGGAGAAAAAATATTGAAGATGTTACATGGAGGAGAAGCTGGCAATCATAGTGGGGGAAGATCTCTAGCATACAGAGCAAAGATACAAGGATATTACTGGCCTTATATGCATACAGACGCAAAATTGTTCGTACGAAGATGCAAGGAATGTCAACGACATGGTAAAAGAATTCATGCACCAGGGGAAACATTAACTTCTTCAACAAGCTGCTGGCCTTTTGGGAAATGGGGGTTGGATATTGTTGGACCATTTCTGCCTGGATCCGGACAAAGGCGATATTTGATAGTCGCAACAGATTATTTCACGAAGCTCGCAGAAGTAAAAGCAGTACAACATATTCGTGATAAAGATGTTTTTACGTTCATATTTGAGAACATCATTTGCAGATATGGAGTTCCAGCACAGTTAGTATCTGATAATGGAAAACAATTTGAAGGGAAGAATATAGAGATGTTACTAAGTGCTTTTAGGATAAAATGTGGGAAATCAACTCCGTTATATCCACAAGCTAATGGACAGGCAGAGGCAACAAATAAAACAATCGCAGATACAATCAAAAAGAAATTAGAAGGACATCTCAAAGGGTGGTGCGAGGAAGTACCTAGTGCAGTTTGGGCATACAATACAACTAGAAGAGAGGCAAATGGAATGTCTCCTTATTGCTTAACATATGGATTAGAAGCAGTATTACCAACAGAGGTTGTAATTCCGACAACAAAGAAAGAAGGTTGGGAAAGAAATTTAAGTGCAGGGGTAATATTAAGTGAACTAGATGATTTGGAAGAAAAAAGAGAAAAGGTGTTGCACCATATGAAGATTTATCAGGAACGATTAGCTCAAGAATACAACAAGAGAGTCATTGAACGTGAATATCAACCAGGTGATTTTGTCATGCGAGAAACACCTCCATATCAGAAAGAAAATGGAGGAAAATTAGCACCAAAATGGGATGGACCATATGTTATCAAAGAGGTTGTGGGAAGCGGAGCTTATCGGCTGATGGATCCAGAATGGAGAGACATGGGTTTGAGACTTGGTAGACCTTGGAATAGACTGTATTTAAAAAGGTATTATCCATAAAACTCATGATAAATTTTACGAATATTGTTTGCTCGCAGGAAATATGCAAAAATTACGAATTTCAAAATTTTTATTGCGATTAACTTTCATTAAAGAAAGACGCACACATTAACTTGCGAATAAAAGACCGCAATCTGTGATCAACTTTCAAAAAAGAAAGAAAGCCACAGAAATATTACACATGCAAACCTTTGTGGCGTACAACCTAGTTCTCGAAGCAACATTTCGTAAGAGGCAAAGTCCTAAAGTACGTCATTTAAGGGGGTACCTATAAGCATGGCTCAGGGACACCGGAACACCACCAAGGCACCTGAGTACATGGAACTTTACTGGGTACAACCCAATAACGGGTACCTATCCGGGTTAGACACCTTGGATTCTCACCTAATCTTGCGACATTACGCAATATTATGCGGTGTAACATGATTTAGGTTGGGAGACTAAGGCATACTGTCTTTCCCAAGAAGTGCAGAAAACGATCAAGGCACCGAGGTACACGGTTGAGTCAAGAGTTCCGGGTGGGCTTGAAGCACATCTGCCATTTTTGACAAGTCTTGGCAAATGATGCACTTGTCCCAAAGACACCCCATAGGGTGCAACCTCGTAACTATAAGCCCTATAGGAAAAAAGGATAAGAGGTTGCGATCAAAAGTTGGTTGTTTGCATAACCGGATGGGAAGAGATAACCTTGTATGGTCGATGTACGCTTCCTTGAAGGGGAAACCAAGGGGAAGATAAAGGGCATAACCCTCCATTAGGGAGCTGATACGTGCTATAAGACGCAAATGTCACGAGGCTTCTTGTTTGCAAAAACATAAAGGCTTGTCATATTTGTGCAACAATTGAATTTCTGCGAGCATTCTAAGAGAGAAACAAAACATACAAAGAGAACTCACAGAACATAACAAACAAGTTAAGATGAGATCAATGGGTTATTACATGAAAGTGTAAAAACGTCCTGCGATTTCATCGCAAGACGATAATGTCACGAGATTGTATATTCACAAGAATGTTCAAACTTGTCATATTATCGCAAATACGAAAATATTATCAAAAAAAGAGGTGGCAAAATAAGACCTTTACTTAGGAAGGCATGATAAGACCACATCAATTATTGAAAATTATTCCATCAATATCATTGAAGAATTTTTACAAGAATATATATCATGAAGTCCTAACAAAGAAGACAGCCCCATTGAAGAATTTTCACGAAGATACAACAAAAGATGCGATTTTGCTCGCAATCAAAAACAGATAGTTCGTATTCATTAAATTTTACGAGAATTACATACTTCTTATACTTCTTCATATACTGAATATTTCTCCACAACTTGAATACTTCTTATAATTCTTCAAGAAAGTCTCATATTTATTATACTTCTTCAATGGATACTTCATTTTTCGAAGGTTAAGTACTTATTATACTTCTTCATACATTGAGTAATTCTTCATAGATTGAATAATTCTTATACTTCTTCATACATTGGATAATTCTTTACGGATTGAATACTTCTAATACTTCTTTAAAGATATTTTATACTTCTTATACTTCTTAAGGATATTTCATACCTCGTATTTCTTATACTTCAAAGGGAGGATTTCGTAAGTTGAATTAGGGCAGATATTCTAATACTTCCAACAATGTTTAATCATCTGAAGAGCAATAATAAGTGGAAATGAGATACTAAACTATATTCTTTGAGTTATATTATTTCTCTTCATATGATCAAATGATGCAAATAAGGAAAGCATTAAATTTAAGAAATGTCAAATTAAGAAAGGTCAAATCACCTTCGCAAAATATCAAATGTACTTCTTAAAAGAACAAAAATAGTAGGCATAATTGTTTGCAAAAAGAAAACCAACAGTAGCTGAAAGAAGGAGTTCAAAGGAAAGGAGAATAAGAGAATAAATGATAATTTGAGAAAGAATATTATTATGATTCATAAACACTCAGTGCTGGATCTTTAAGATGAGCAGGGTCATTAGCAACTTTCGACTTTTGCGAAATATCATTCTTTGAAGAATCTGCAACAGGAACATCTTCTTGAGGAATAGATTCTTTTTCATCATCAAGTCCTTCATCATCACTATCAGGCTCACGAAAAACTTCATCGTCAGATATTTTCATAGGAGTAATTTTCACAGGAGGCAAGTCTCTTGATAAGAGAATGTTATTCGCAAAGACTTGAGCTTTCAGATGACTTTCACGAAGTATAGCTTTCTGATGGTTGGTATCTTCGATATCTTTGGAATAAGCAAGATAGTTGAATCTCCGAGTAGCACGATCATGAGAGTTGATTAAGCGAGTAGAAAGCAAAGCATTTTTCTTACGAAGCTCAGAACAGGAGGCTTCTAATCCAGCCTTAGCATTGCGAAGGTTGTTCTCAGATTTTGCGAGTAAAACAAAATTTAAAAGGTCAAATTTGCGAATATAACAAAATTTAAAGATACATCAGAGGCAGTCAAATTTTAATGACTACCTTCTCTTTGAGAATTAAGAGATTGAGCTAAAGATAGACAACAATTCTTCATTTGATCCATCGCATTATCAAAACCATCACCAACTAATCCTTTAAGTCTAGATTGAAGCTTCTGATCTTTAGAAAGAAGAAAATTTTTATCCTTCGCAAGTTTGGTATTAAGACTTTTTAGTTCAGAATAATCTTCTTCAAGTTGATTCTTCTTAGTACTTAAGATTATACTCTTATTAATAAGGGACTTCTTCTCAACGGCAAAAGAGATTCTCTCTGCAGCTGAAGACTTCTTTAATTCCTCAAGTTCACCTTTTAACAAAGAAAGAAGATTTTCTTGATCGCAACATTTATTCTGAAGAGTATCTAATTTTTGCGAAGAAACGATCACTGTATTCAAATACGAGCATTTCTCTTCTGATAAGGTTTTGTTCTCTTCTAATAAGATTTCTACTCTCAAGCCGGCTTTAGTTAAAGAAGAAGTAAGTTGAGATATGTCATCATTTAAAAAAATTCGGTCGTAAATCAGTTGGTTATTATCTTGAAAAAGGGCATCAAAATTATCAAGAGCACACGAATAAAGATTAGATAAATGGGAGAATTGGTTCAAGAGGCTTTCATGCTTGGCTTGATATTCTGTTGCATCTGATTCATGGCAAAGTACCAATCTTCTACATTTCTGGATGGATTCTATAAAGGGGAATGGGTTTTAATGGGTGTTTCAAACATATGAAGAACAAAAGTAAACAAAAGGGGAAAATATGAAGATAGTAATCATACCTTTCAATTCATCATTCCTTTTGCGAAGGATCGCACAATCAAGAGAATCATTCTGAAGCTGATAATTCTCTTTGCGGAGATTCTCACATTCTGCTCTTGAAGACTTCAGAGATTGGCGAAGCAATTCAACTTCTTTTTCCAAGGATTGGTGTGAAGTAGAAATATCAGGATTGATGAAATTATTTAGTGTTTCGCAAAACTCATATTGCGAACGAACATTAGTAGACTTCGCAGTATTATTCAAAACCTCAGATAACATTAGAAAAGTTGAGTAAATTCCATCTCGAATTTCTTGAGGAAGAGGAGAAGAATTTGAAGGAATAAGAGAAAGTTGTAAATTTTCTGGAGCAATAGCACTCAAAGGATTAGGAGTCAAGATAGGCTTTTCAAGAGAAGATGTTGAAGAAGTATTTTGCGAGGGTTGATCTTGAAGAAGTGTTGATAAATTGACATTGGTGGGAGATTGAAAACTGGGTAATGGAGTAGAGGCAGGAGTTTGCGAAGAAGTATTTTCACGAGGAGGAGAGGGAAATTCCTTATCCATCTCAGGAAGGAAGTC
The DNA here is from genome assembly GCA_023529315.1 of Papaver bracteatum. Classification (NCBI taxonomy): domain Eukaryota; kingdom Viridiplantae; phylum Streptophyta; class Magnoliopsida; order Ranunculales; family Papaveraceae; genus Papaver; species Papaver bracteatum. The sequence continues at coordinate 3,758,090 of JAJJWX010002530.1, forward strand.
ATCAATTGAAATTATTGGTGTAGGTTTAATTACTCGAGATCTCTTGTTGGGATTGGATTTTTCACTAGCCTACGAATCAAAATGTAGATTAAAAACTGAGGCAACAATATATTGTTCAAGAAAGAAGACAAAGTATTTTAACTACCTTTTGATTCTCGGATTTTCTTCTTCGAAGATTAGGGCTTGAATTTCTGGGTGGAGATTTCACCTGAGGAATAGTTTTGCTGAAATAAACCAAAATCAAACAATAAATTATACAGAAATCAAAGAGGGAAACAAGTGAAAAACGTGAAGATAGAAGAAAATTACCTTGGAGAACTCATGATGATATGAACAGGAGTAAAAATGGTAATGGAGAGTGTGATAAGAAGACAAAATTGCAGAAGTAAAAAGAGAAAATAAGAAGAAAAAAAGGAAGAGAATATAAAAGAGTTTATATAAGGGAATAACTAGAAAAGAACGGTTACAAAAGACGTGTCCAAATTCTAAAAGACTAAGTAACGGTTATGTTCTCACGATCATTTCTTCTTTGCATAATTGACATGAGAAGAGGCAAGATGTAGGTACCGTATATCATCACAAGGCATTAACTTACGAACATCGTGACAAATATAAGAGGAAAGAGTTACAAAACAATACGAATATAGAGGAAGCACAGGGAAGTATGAAGATTTGCGAAGATAGAATAATCATACGAAGATGTGTTGCGATACTTCGCAACACATATACAGCTGTACAAAGTTCATTATAAATAGGAGTTCAAATATAAAATTCGAGAGGTTCTTTTGGTGAGTATTAGAAATTATCTTAGGAAAGAGAATAGAGAAAGTTGTAACTATTCTAGTTCCATTTAGATACTTCTTTGTAAACAATTGAGAGAATTAATAACAAAGTTGTCATTCAACATCAAGAACTTCTCAAGTTTTACTAATTCTACTGAGGGTGTAGTTGTAGGTTATTCTGCAACTACACATACGATTATGTTTATGTCTTGTATACAAAGTTTAATGGTTAAGCAAGAAACTTCATATTGTATTCCTTAATACTATGTCTATCTAGAGTGTTCATGCTTCGAAGTTTTATGTTTTCAATATGCACGACTTGAAAGATACGTTAGGGAATGAAACATTTCAAGTCAAATATCACTAACCTCAAGTGGAAGGATGATGTTGTCATTGTAGCTCTTCACTTCTTCACATCTTCAAGTCTTCGCAATACTTGTAATGTCTCACCTTAATACTTTCAAGATAACCTATACGAAGTTGACTCTAGTACATATAAAATCAAGCGACTCTTAAATGAGTTTTGGTTCACTAAAATATGACAACCAAACTTGACATACCAATGCTTGGTGGGTTCAACTGGGCAATGCTCTAACAAGATAAATTTGTCTCCCACTGAAATACCTAAAACAATTGTTCTGTCTTTTGATAAATCAAGGTGAACATGAACTAATTGATAAACCAGACTTATATTTCCGAAGAACAGCTCAGTATTATCAATCACCTCACAATAATCTTAATCGAAGCGGCAAAAGAAGATATTGAGGAATCACAAACGATGAGACGAAGATGTTTGTGATTATTTTTATATCTTGCCTATCGGAGATATCGATCTCATGCAAATCTTTGTGATTGTACTCGTATGATAGAATATGAAAGATCATATCACACAATTATGAGAAGGTAGTATCGGTCTGGCTTCACAATCCTAATGAAGTTTTTAAGTCGTTAACCTGGTTTTTAAAAAGAAACCAAAGGTTAAATGAGAATCGACTCTAGCTAATACAACTAGTATCACACAGAAGGTGTAAGGATTAGGTTTCCCAGTTGCTAGAGTTCTCCATTATATAGTCTTTTAAATCATGGTTTGCAATCAATGTTAGCTTGGTAACAAAGCATTGAATATTCTCTGTTAGATGAAAACCTGATTAGATTCAAGCTAATATCTTTCAACCGTTATAACGAAAACCTAGCTTGTTACACACAAATGAAATGCACGTTTCTAGGTTTGTGTAACCGTACCCAAACAGGTACATTTGTTGGTTCAACAATAGTTGACCAAATGGTTAGCCATATGAGCACTTTCATATCAACCATATTCTTCTTCACTATAACTAGTTCAAATGACTCAAATGAACTAGTTATAGAGTTGTTCAATTGCAAGGAAATCTTATTTAACTACACAAGACACAATTGAAGCAAAAACGATTTGATTCACTTGAATCGGTTCATGAAATTTATAGCCACGGTTTGCAAACTTGCATTCCTTAGTTAATATAAGTATTAGTTCAAGAACAATCGTCTTCAAATATAACCAACTCAAGTTCACGGACTTAAGTTCCCGGAAGGAGTTCACAAACTCCAGCAAATTTTATCGGGTCGGGAACTTCCGCTAGTTCACAGACTAGGTTTGCGGACTGAGTTCACATCTCTTGTTCCGGTTCTTTTGATCAACAAAGTTTGCAAACTTCGGTTCAAGGAATAAGGACTTATACATAAATGTGTTTCCACAATAATGCTTTTATCCACCATTGGTTATATAATCTAAACTCTCATTTCAATCATTGAAACATTCTTAAAGGACGTTATATAGTTGTCATTCACAAACCATTTTTCATCAAAGTGATTGAAACATAACATGACTTTCGTCACTAGGTAAAGATGAACTTGGCCAAAGCGAAAGCTTACCAACACATATTTCGAGAAATAGATATGCGAGATATACTCGTCTCGAAATAGCAAATATGTATAATCAAAGTCTATATAGCAAAACGACTTTTGTCTCAAGATAGGAGATAGAGTAGATAGAATTTTGAGTGATAGATAAGTTCAAGTCTCCATATACATTTTTGTCGATGAAGTTCCACTAGTTCCTTGAGTATTTCTTCGTCTTGTATGATGATCCGCCATGGATTTCTTGAGCTCAACTACACTTTCTATCCTAGTCCGAGACTTAGCTATAGTAGACTGGAAATCAAGACTTATAGTTTTGATCACTAACATTTACAAACATGCTTGAGATAGCAACGCATGCGAGTTCGACCAAGCAATGCTCTAACAATCCCCCTTTGTCAATTTTAGTAACAAACCTATCAATACATATGGAATACAAAAAAGATAAAAAAAAACTTATGTAGATCCTATTCCACATGCCTAATCTTCAACATTAGTCGAAAACTTCATCACTTCCAAGTAATCCAATGATCCAAAAGGTTGTAAGTTCAGCATCATCGTTGTTGAAAATCCGTAGCTATAAAAATGAGAAAACAAAGTTCTCGATCATTGTTATACAGTGTCATAATATCATTACACAACATCAAAGTTCAATTGTATCACAACTTTGACAACAATACTATGGTGATATGTATTACTCCCTCTTAGTCAATACTCCATCTCAAATGGAAACCACTCCCCCTTACATAATGATCCGAAAACCACATGTATTTGTAGTGTGAACTACATATTAATTCTCCCCCTTTTTGTCAATAAAATTGGAAAATGTACAAGAACGGGATCCTAATGAAATTTACGAAAGAGACGTTTCATGACTAAAAGTAAACATATGTCATCTTATTTAGATGCAATCATAAAGCCAAAGATAAATGCATTCATCAAGGAGTCTATAAAGGTATAAGATAACCCCTATAATATTCCACAGCCGCACTCCCCACAAAGATTTGGCAATTAAGCACAAGTTCAAATGAACTCTCCCTCATAATATGTTATTCCCGAAAGAACAACAAGAGAGACCTTAATTTCGAAAGAAAAGAAGGATTTCTTTGGACATAACAAATCACATACGAATATGAATTTGAATCAAAAAAATACTCAATTAGATTAATCACAAGAGAACCAATAATTAATCTAATCGGAAATATACAATCAAATTAACCACAAAAACTGATAAATTCAATTGTCATGCTCGACATAAGAGTACTTACGGAGCAACAACTAAGTTAATCACAAAAAGATAATCAACTCAGTCGATAGTGTTTAACATAAGAAAACTTATGGAGCCTCACAGTAATACATAAAATATTATGAATCAGGGAAGATCAATACTTCGGAATACACAAGAATTCATTCTATTTTACATCACTATTTGCATAACAAATTCAATAGACATAATCCTTGCAACCAAAATATTTTTACCTATCTTCCATCAAAAATTGACATAATAGGCTTAACTTTTGTATTTGTCAAAAGTCCATTAATTCTTTTATCAATACATGAATATCGACTTACCAAAGACTTAACTTTTGACAAGGTATGGGACAATAATGGTTCACCGACGCAAACACACATATCCCATAACAAATTTTAATATATAAAACCATAAAGATTAATACTGCAAAAATCATCTTCCAAACAATTTTAGAATTTAAACGAATAAATCTAAAAACATGAAGATGAGAATGTTGGACATAGCTATGTGTAATCACAATAATGGCTGATCCAAACTCTAGTTATTCTTCTAAACAAAACACGAAAAAGGAGATTTACTAAGCAAATTAAACAAAAAGCTAAGGAACAAAAACAGACTCCGGTGCCATGGTCGATCACGAACTAAAGTCATATAGACGTTTCAGGATCCTCACGAGTCTCTGGTTCCTTGTGCTTGTGATTGACATCATTCATTGCATTTTCAGAGAAGATATCCCTATTGAGAAGATATTTAACATGTGTCTTTATGAGACCAAGGTCGGAAGTAACATTTTTCAACTCAGTTCGTAACACATCAAGACTCTTCAAGGTATCAACGAGTTGCAGTTTTTCTTCCTCAAAGTATTTAAGAAAATCATGAACCACTTCAGCAGAAACTATATCCTCATTATCAATATCCTGATGTGTATAGGCATAGAAACATGAGGCATTCGGATGATTATCTTCTACTAGGGTTATTTTATTCCTTCCCTAGGACTCAAAACCAATACTTTTGTCAAGAAACCCTTTTGCAAAGCCACTAGAGTTAGAGGAAGACATCCTTGACAAAACAAATCCCAGAGTATGCGTACGAGACTCAAGGGGTTTTTGGTATTTAAACGGTTTCTCAGGGAAGGAAGCTTTTAGGGTTTCTAAGAATTGATTCGTGAGAGTAACACGGGTACATATACGAACACAATTTAGACCCAACAACAAAGATATGAAACCAGTCGTAATTTTATGACAAAATAGAACTACTACAGTTTGTGAAAAGTATCACAAATTTTTTTGGCTCAATAAATTTAATGTCTCTATTGATAAACAATTTCGAGCAAAAAATTAGCAGTCAACATAGTTGCAAAGAAATCACCTTTTTTCATAAAAAAAAAAAAAAGAAACGACGTTAGACTCAACCAATACTTAAGCAAGTTTTTGACTTCTTTTCTTTCAAAGCACGGTCAAACATCTTGATATATTGATAGACTTCCTCATCAATACTTTGTCCTCATTCTGAATCACTGTCATCCGAAAGATCATCCAACTGTTCATCAAAAGATTTTTCCCAGTTAAATGCAGATTCATTCAAAGGACAAGAGTTAGAGTTTTTCTCAAAAGTTTCAGGACTTTGTAGCTTACGCGAGAGACTCTGAACTGATATTACATTATCAGAGATGCTCTTATCGTCCATAGAGTCATATCGCTACAAACACAAACTTGTAAGGTCTTAGACGTGTTTGCTTGTTCTGATACCAATTGAAAAAGTGGGGGTACAACAAACACACATAATATTTATCTTAGCAATATGTATGGAAAAACTCTAATATACTTTCAAGACAATCAAGTAGACTCAATCTTAATAAAGTATATCAAAGAGTTCTATTATCTCTATTTCACGTTGTAATCAGTAAATCTAACAGATAGAAATCCGTGAGCCTGATTATTATGCGAAATAACTTGAGCGGTACCAAATACCAATGTTCAAGTGTCAATCAATGGAAATCAACAACTATAGGTTGGATATTCTAATTAATTGATCTTATTGCACAACCTGTGATATTTCAATTATAAAGATAAAGAATATAATGTGGAAATAGAAATAACATAAACACCAGAATTTTGTTAACGAGGAAACCGCAAATGCTGAAAAACCCCGGGACCTAGTCCAGATTGAACACCACACTGTATTAAGCCGAAACAGACACTAGACTACTACAAACTAACTTTGGTCTGGACTATAGTTGAACCCCAATCAATCTCACACTGATTCAAGGTACAGTTGCGCTCCTTACATCTCTGATCCCAGCAAGATACTACGCACTTGATTTCCTTAGCTTATTTCACCCACAACTAAGAGCTACTACTGTAGTTGCAGAATAACCTACAACTACACCCTCAATAGAATTAGTAAAAACTCAAGAAGTTCTTGATGATGAATAACAATTTTCTTATTAATGTTCTCAATTGATTACAAAGAAGTATCTAAATGGAACTAGAATAGTTACAACTTTCTCTATTCTCTTTCCTAAGATATTTTCTAACACTCACCAAAAGAACCTCTCGAATTTTACATTTGAACTCCTATTTATAGTAAAACTTATACAGCTGTATAGAGTTGCGAAGTATCGTAACTCATACTCGCACAATTATTCCATCCTCCTAAAACTTCATATTTCTCCGCGCTACTTTTATTATCGTATCATTTTATAACTCTTTTCTCCTTTATTTACTACGATACTCGTGAACTATTATCTTGCGATATTCAGTACCTACATCTTGCCTCTTCTCATGTCAATTCTACGAAGAAGAAATGTCATGAGAATCCCTATTCTCGTAAATTTAGTGTAGTTATTACCACCCATCAAGTTCGCAACACGTCTTTTTACTTTTCTCTTATCTTTTTGACACGTTTCTTCGTAACCGTTCTTTTCAACCGTTCACGCTTACTCGTATTAATGAGTTTTTATCTTCATCAAATTCTCTTATAAATATTATCCTTTGTTTTTGCTTTTTGTTCTCTTATTCATCTTCTTCACCACTTCTGCCTCTGCAATCTCTTTTATCTTTTTTCCTTTCTATTTTCCCTCTTATATTCAATGGCACCAAAGAAGAAAACTATTGAACAAATTAATGCGGAACTTCTTTGATAGAGACCTTATTCTCCGAGATTGAAGGTTATGATAATAAATCTTTCTCTGTGTGAAGCTTTTTACCAACTATGTTTGGGATGATCAGAAAATTTTAATCTCACGAGGTCAAATCCTCGCAGGTCTTCCTCTTCCTCTTTATGATGTTAACTTTCCTCTATTCTATGAAATTATTTCCCACCCCAATTTTTCTTGTGCCATTTACCAATTGACTGGTGATTGTATTCGCCTCTTAGTTGAATTCGCAAATCGTGCCGCTTTTGGGAAATCTTTGTATTCAGTTGATCTTAGGAAACCTGGATTTGAAAATATAGAAATTGTTTCTGCGAATTATACAGTTGAGGGTTTCTTCAAAAATTACACACTAATTCCTGCGAGGAAAGAAGATAATCGTTGGGGTGTTCGTCTTCATCGTAAAGCTAATATCGCAACAGATGATCTTCTCATGCACGATATTGATTATGCTTCAGGAAATAATAAGACACCTCGTCGTTCTAATGATGAAGATTGGTACAAGTACCCTTTAATATTATCAGGTTCTTATATTTCTGGGATAGTAGAACTTCCTGCGAACCTTCGTAACCGCTATTATCAACCTTGGTTTTTTAGAAATGTATGTACTTCCATCTCTTTATCTTTTTGTTACCCTTTAATTTCAAATGAGGTAAGAAACACTCTTGTATTTTTCTAAACAATATATTGTTGCCTCTGTTTCTTATCCTTATTTGAATTTGCAGGTTCCACTTCTTCCTGAGATTGCTGCGAGTGAAAATAAGAGTTCTACTTCTTCTAAAAGGCTTTCTGCAAGACAACAAACTCTTAGTTCTGCAAAGGTTACCCAAGCTTCTGGTAGTCAGGATGATATTCTTCGCAAAGGGAAAAGAAAGCTTCAAGATGTTGTTTCCGAGAGGAGGAAAAAGAAGAAACTCTCAACCAAGTCTCATTCCAATGTAATTTCTTCTAATGAGAATATTGAGGAATATCTTGGTGATGAAGATGATAAATTTCCTGAAAAGTATTTTAGTTCTAATTCCGATACTCTTTCTGACGAAGGAGATGATGATAATGATGTTGATGAAGGTGGAAATGAAGATTATAGTATCCCAGAAACTTTTTCCTCAGCAATGGTTAGCATCTCTGAGGCTGTCCTCCATTCTTCTCGTGGATTAGGAAACTCTCCTACAGTGAATGCTCGCAAACTTATTGCGAAGGCTTGTAAAGTTCCTACCGTTATTGATAATAACTCCCTCAAAGGAATTTCAAGATTCGTCTCTCCTGCTTCATTATATGCTTTAGGTAGCATGGTAAGTTTCTTCTCTATTCCTTGTTTATTTCCCTTATTTTTTTGATTTCTAACCCCTTTTTTCTTGTTTAGGTTGGAAGAGTTAGTTGTGCAGCTGCTTCTGATTGGGAAATACGTCATTCTATTGCTGAGAAGAAAACTTTGAATCGTTGTAATAAGTTAGAGGTTGAAAATTCAAATCTCCGTCAGAAAGTAGAGGATTTAAGTATTGATAATGCAGAATTAATATCCCGTCACGAAGATAATTCACAATCTGCGAGCATCGCAATTGATAATTCTTCTCTTCTTGAGGAGAATAATCAATTAAAGCTTGAAAATTCTTCTCTTCGTAATGATAAGAAGCAACTAGAAGGTAAATTCTTTGCGATGGTAATTATTTTGATTACTTTTCCTTCGTAATTTGCTAACCAATTCCTTAATTTTTCTCCTTTCTGCAGAAAATTATGCGAAGATGAATAACGATCTGGAAACTATCCTTGATAATCGTAATAAGAAAATTTCGATTTGAGATCTCAGCTTCTAATTTCCCAGCATAACCATAGTTTATATGTCAAGCGTTTTCGAGCTAAGATGACTCGCAAGATTTGCGAAGATAATGAAATTCCTCTCAAGAAGTACCATACGCTCCTTTCTGAAGAAATTCCTGAAGATACTCCATATCTGGAAATCTCTGAAAGTGAAGTTGAAAATGATAGTGAAGTAGAAGAAGAAGATCATTTTGATGGGAATAGATCGCCTGAAAAATAACTTCACTCTTTTTTTTTGTATATCTGTTTTGTAACTTCACTCTTTTTTGTATGTCTGTTCTGTTTCTTTTCAATATAACACTTTCTTCTTGATTGTACTGTGAATCAATCCAACAATTTCTTTTTCAAAGCTTAACTTGAATTAATCTTTCTTTTATGTTTGTTTCCCTTATTCGCATAACTTGATCATGTGGAGAGAAATAATATATCTTAAATACTTAGCTTAGTATTCCATTTCCCCTTATTATTGCTCTTCAGATGATCAACTCTTGCTGGAAGTATTATAATATCCTTCTCAATTTATCTTACGAAGTTTTGTCTGATTGTGATTATGAATAAAAAGTCCTCCCTTTGAAGTATAATAAATATAAGCCTTTTGCCTTTTGCGGAATGTTGCGAGGTAAATAATAAATCTCCCCTTGAAGTATAATAACTATGAAGTATACGAAATATGAAATACCATTAAGAAGTATAAGAAGTATAAAATATCTTTGAAGAAGTATTAGCAGTATCCAATTCATGAAGAATTGCCCAATATATGAACAAGTATAAGAATTGTATGAAGAAGTATAATAAGTACTTAACCTTCGAAAAATTAAATATCCGTTAAAGAAGTATAATAAATATGATATACTCTTGAAGAAGTATAAATAGTATTGAATTTATAGAAAAATATTCAATATATGGAGAAGTATAAGAAGTATTTAATTCTCATAACATTTTACGAGTATGAACTTATCTGTATTTGATTACTATCAAAATCGCATCTTTTGTTAAGTCTTCGTGAAAATTCTTCAATGATGTTATCTTCTTTGATATGACTTCTTGTAAAAATTCTTCAATGATATTGACAGAGTTGTCTTCTCTTCAAAACTTCTTAATGTATATTCTTGTAAAATTTCTTCAATGATATTGACGAAGTTGTCTTCTTTTCAGATCTTCATAATGTATATTCTTGTATAATTTCTTCAATGATGTTGATGCAATGGATTTCATTAATTTCTGTGGTCTTATCATGCCTTCCTAAGTAAAGGTCTTATTTTTCCACCTCTTTTGTAGTAAATTTTTGTATTTGCGATAATATGACAAGTCTGAACATTCTTGCGAACATACAACCTCGTGAAATTATCGTCTTTGCGATGAAATCGCAGGACGTTCTTACACTTTCATGCAAAAACCCATTGATCTCATCTTAACTTCTTTGAATAGTATTTTAGCCTCTTCAGGAAGTGTTGAGACAATATGACAGGCCTAAATATTCTTGCGAAAATAAAGCCCCATGACATTGCCGTCTTGCGATGAAATCGCAGGACGTCTCTACACTTTCATGTAGTGACCCATTGATCTCATCTTAACTTCTTTGCTATGTTCTGCGAGTTCTTTATTCTTTTCTTTCTTTCTTTCTTTCTCTTTTTTTTTTTTTTAGAAGGCTCGCAGAACTTCATTTGTTGCACAAATATGACAAGCCTTTATGTTTTCGCAAACAAGAAGCCTCGTGACATTTGCGTCTTATAGCACGTATCAGCTCCCTAATGGAGGGTGCTGCCCTTTATCTTCCCCCTGATTGCCCCTTAAAGGAAGCGTACATCGACCATACAAGGTTAGCTCTTCCCATCCGGTTCTGCCAACAACCAGCTTTTGATCGCAACCTCTTATCCTTTTTGCCTATAGGTCTTATAGTTACGAGGTTGCACCCTATGGGGTATCTTTGGGACAAGTGCATCATTTGCCAAGACTTGTCAAAAATGGCAGATGTGGTTCAACCTCACCCGGCACTCTTGACTCAACCGTGTACCTCGGCGCCTTGATCGTTTTCTTCACTTCTTGGGAAAGACAATATGCCTTAGTCGCCCAACCTAAATCTTCTTACACCGCATTTTATATTGCGTAATGTCGCTAGATTAGGTGAGAATCCAAGGTGTCTAACCCGGATAGGTACCCCATTATTGGGTTGTACCCCTAAATTTTTACCATGTACTAAGGGCCCTTGGTGGTGTTCCGGTTACCCTTAGCCACGTTATAGGTACCCCCTTAAATGACGTACTTTAGGACTTTGCCTCTTACGAAATATAGCTTCGCGAACTAGGGTGTACGCCACAAAGGTTTGCATGTATAAAATTTTCTGCGGCTCTCTTTATTTTTTGGAGGCTGATCACAGATTGCGGTCTTTTATTCGCAAATTAATGAAATTTTAATCGGAATATAAATTATGAAATTCGTAACTTTTCCCAATTTCCTGCGAGCAAACAATATTCGTAAAATTTATCACGAAATAAAAATTTTGTTTTGCCACATACCTTATTTCCACGAGCAAACATACTGATTACCTTTTTGTTTTATTATTTTCCTTCTTCTTTCTTCGCAAATCACAATCCCTTATTATCATCGTAAATTTCTTGTATGATTATCATCGTAACTTTATTCTCTTTTTCCTTAATCCTCTGCCATTAAATTTTCACTTCTTTTCATGACCTTTGCTCTTTTTCTCCAATTTTCCTTCTCGCAGTTTTTTCCTTCGCAAACTTCTACTACGTATCGTAACATTTATTTCCCTCAGCCCAATCACCCTTGATAATTCCAATACCCTTCATATGAGGAAACTTTATGCACTGATGTAGAGTGGAAGCTACGCCTAGAATTCCATGAAGCCATGGTATTCCTATCAAAGCATTATATGGTGATTTGACATCAACAACGCAGAACAGAATTTCAGTTCGCATTCCACTTAATGGAATTCGCATGCTCACTTCTCCTTTGGGCTTGTTGGCAGTTCCATTAAAACCATAAATTCTGTAAGTAGAAGGTATTAAATCTGCATCTTTTCCCCCCATAGTTTTGTAAGCGAGAATAGAAGAGGATATTGTGAACTCCCGTATCAATCAAAATCCTATTAAGACCAATTGATTCTTTCTCCATATCATCTTCGTTTTCTTCCATATTCATGTAGATTGCTAATCTTACTACCAATGGATTATCATGTGCTTCACAACCTTCTGGAATTTCAGTGGATTCAAAAGAAATTTCACGTTTCTGCCAATCTTCAAGTCGTGAAATTTTTGCGATGTTCATTACTTCCTTTCCTTCACCGTCCCTCGCATATACCCTGCTTAACATATTATCATGAAAATCCTCTATGGTTTTATATGAATGAACAATGGATTTACAGAAAACATTCCTTGCTTTTGATCCCACTTCTATATGTAGGATTTCTTCTCCCTTTTCTTTTGTTGTGTTCTCCCTGCGAGTTATGACTGGAGCCTGTGGTAATTGTTGCGACTGTGTCTGCTTAAGTAAAAATTGATTTAGATTTCCTTGATCAATCATTCGCAAGATTATCCTCTTGATATTATGGCAATTATTTGTAGAATTTCCATGAAAATGATGATATGAACAAAATTCATGACTTCTTGGACCCATTGGTGGTTCCTTTCCCATGTTCCATGGAGTTGGTATATTCTCTACCAGGATAATTGGTTGCCATATCTTTTCTACACTTGTATTCAAAGGTGGAAACTTTATCTCTTCCCTTACCATTCTTTGACCTCCTTAACCGTTGTTATAATTTTGTCTCTGGTTCCCTTGTCCAAAATAATTTTGCCTTTGTCCCCCATAATTTTCTTGTTGTTGATCTAATCTTGGAATTTGGTTATTTCCTATTCGATTATAGAAATTCTTCTCTCTATCATACTCTTCTTGATCTCTACTGCCCATTGCTACCATTTTTGGCTGGCTATCATTGATTTTCTTCTCTTCTGAAATTTGTGAAGAAGTTTGTGAAGATGTTTGCGAAGTACCTGCTACTACATTGATTATTTTGGGAAGTAAATTTGCTCCTCCCTCTTGATTGCTAGTGTTTGCTACTGGATATGACTCCATACTGTTTTTCTTTTCCTCTAGTGTAATGTATTCTTCTTGCAATTCTCGTAACTCTGTCATCATTATGGAATTCTTTCTCCTTAAGATTTGAACATATAATTGTTCAGTTGTGAACATCGCATTTATGAAGGACAGAATCAAGTATCTCTCATCCACACGCCCTGCCATATCACTGCACATAGTCTTCCATCGTCTTACCAAATGCTTCAAACTTTCACCCACTCTTTGTTTTAAACCAAATACATCTTCAATACCAAGCCGTGAAGAGTGATTTGTGATATATGCTCCAAGGAAAGTTGCTTGCAAATGACTGAATGACGTAATAGTGTTCTTAGGGAGTCCTTCGAACCACTTTAAAGCTTCTCATGTTAAACTCGATGCGAAGTACTTGCATAAAACAACATCATGATTCTCCCATTGTAACATGCATCTTATGTATGCTTTAATGTGCTGAATAGCACATGAAGTCCCATCAAATATACTGGTAAGTGTGGGCAAATTGCATTTTGGTGGAATTCCTCCCAATTGTACTTCTCTAGAAAATGGAGTCCTCGCAGCTTCCTTTATTGCTTCATCTAATTGCCTTCTATCTCCTCATTTTCTATTGTTTATCATCCCTCTCATTTCTGCTAATTCTCGAAAGATCCGTGCATTTGCCTCAGAATTCTCATCCATTGGTCTTTTTAATGCAGCTTCTCTTCTTCTACGTTCTTGCGCTTCCTCCCTTGCGATCCTTCGCATTCTATCATATTCTTCATTAATGTTTTCATTTGCATAATTTTGCAAATATCTTCTTTCCAAATTATCATAATTGTTCAGTCGCAGAGCATCTTGGAATTCTTGTTCTTCCCTTTCTATTCTTCTCATTCTTCTCATGCGAATATCAGGAATTTCTTCTTCTTCATTTCTCCTTCTTCTGTGATTTATTTTTTCTTGATTTGCTTGTACTCTGATTAGAGAATTTGGTTCATTCCTCTCCACTTCTGTTTGTTGATTTACAATTCTTCTCTTAATTCTTTCATACTCAACATTTTGTTTGTTACGAGCCTCTTCATGTCTTCTTACTCCATTCTCGTGATTGTTTTGATGTATTTCTTGTTGTCTCTCAGTTTCTTCCATAAGTTGCTGTTCTTACTCTCGATTCTGATTGTTTTCTCTAGGATTTGGTCTTGTTCGTAAATTCTCCATGCTTTGTTCGTGGTTTTGTATTAAAATGAAACGATTCTCTTGATTTCTATCACCTTGATTCTACGCTTGTTCTTGCATATTATTTTCATTATTGATTATCGGTGAATTTTGTCCTTCTCTTTCTGTTCTAACATTTGATCTTGCAACACTTTGAGATTTCCTTCTTTGTAGCATCTCATTTTCCATCCTCAATTCTTGATTTTGTCTTGTTAAATTGGCACGTTCTTCAGCTTCGATCATTCGTTCTTTTTGGATTCCTTGTCTCAATGTTTCTAACATCTCCCTTTCTCTTTCAAGAATTGTTCCTCCCATCAACCTCCCATTTTCTCTGATTTGTGGTTCTCTATCTTCTTCTTCTGGTGTATTAGTTCTCCAAGTGTGTATACTCACTTGATCATGATCTCTTATTTGTTGAGCTTGATTTCTTCGATTACTCCTTCTCCTACTAGGTTCTCCTGTTATATATGCTTCTCCTCCTGCGAGTCTTACACTTCTTCTTACTTCAGTTAATGGTTCTGATGTGTTTCTTCTTCTTTTCATTTTTCTGGTACAGGAATTCTTCAAATCCCTGTTTCTAGCGCCAATTATGTAGTTGCAGAATAACCTACAACTACACCCTCAATAGAATTAGTAAAAACTAAAGAAGTTCTTGATGATGAATAACAATTTTCTTATTAATGTTCTCAATTGATTACAAAGAAGTATCTAAATGGAACTAGAATAGTTACAACTTTCTCTATTCTCTTTCCTAAGATATTTTCTAACACTCACCAAAAGAACCTCTCGAATTTTACATTTGAACTCCTATTTATAGTAAAACTTATACAGTTGTATATGAGTTGCGAAGTATCGTAACTCATACTTGCACAATTATTCCATCCTCGTAAAACTTCATATTTCTCCGCGCTACTTTTATCATCGTATCATTTTATAACTCTTTTCTTCTTTATTTACTACGATACTCGTGAACTATTATCCTGCGATATTCAGTACCTACAACTACGACCCAAAGTTGAAGACTTATTTGAGGGTGAAAATGGTTTCTGCTGATTTTGTAATTTCGGGTGTGTGGGTGAGAAACGAATTTAAACCCTAAACAATGTACTGCAAGGGAGTACTTTAGATTCGAGAGATCAATCTGTATAAATCCGGCATAAACCAAGAAATGGCCTTTCCATACTTGCTTCGGTCACAAAGTGAAGGAGAAGGGTTGGTTTTGGGAGGGAAGTGAAGAAAGTGTTGAGACCGGAATAGTTGATTCTGGAAGAGTAGTTATTTTTACGACTTGTATTAGAAAGTGGGGAGCTAACATATGGAGAACTAGCAAATATTTTTCGAGTGTTTTATGCTTCTGACCTGAACTTGTTGTTCGGTGGAAATAGGTAATGCCTATTTATACAAGTCGAAGTGAAACAGACTCTAGTCTCATTAAGAAATGGAAAACGGGTGAGTAAATTGGAGGAGGTGGTAACCGGTAACGGCTGGAATTGATGTTCCATAAAAGAAAGCGTTTCACCATTACTCTATATGTTTACTAACCGCTTCATCCTTATGACACTCTCTTATAACGGGTGTAGTGTACGCTGCACATTGTAAACCGCCAAACCAATACCCAATGAGCATCCCCCTAATTTTTGACATGTGTTTATGTCTCGAATGTTTTTGTGGAAAACATGTAGCACATTTGTTGTTGTCTGGCAAGTTGATCTTAGGAGACTTCCGTGGTGACCTTCGACGGTCGAGACTTTGTATCTTAAGAGGAAAGGTAGTTGTTGATTATTGCAACCCTTCATTTGATAGATAGTGGCATGGAAGCATGATCATCATGTCTTTGATATGGCCTAGTTTAGGCACGGCCAAAATTTAGGGTTTTGGATTTGTTTAGGCATAACCAAACTAGGGACAAAGGTTACCATGCGTTAGCTGGTAACCTTGGACGGCTAAGATCTGCACCTTAGATGAAAATGTGGTCGTTGATTGTTGCAGGCCTTCGTTTAGGAAGTCGTAAAGGGAAGGACGACATGGTATGGGTTAGGTGCAGCAAGGTGGCCGGCACGGCATGCCATTGGCACATGTGGCATGGTCGGCATGCCTTGGCACGGTTTGGGCGTGGCCAAAATTAGGTTTTTCGTGTTGGGTCGAAGGTTACCATGCGTTGGTTGGTGACCTTGGACGGCTAAGATTTGCATCTTAGATGGAAAGATGGTCGTTGATTGTTGTAGGATTTTGTTTTGGTAGTCGCATGAGGAAGGCCAACACGGTATGGCGCGGCAAGGTAGCTGGCATGGCATGTCATTGGCACATGTGGCATGGTCGGCATGCCTTGGCGCGGTTTAGGAATGGCCAAAATTATGGTTTTGGTGTTGGGCCAAAGGTTACCATGCATTGGTTGGTGACCTTGGACGGATAGGATTTGCATCTTAGATGGAAAGATGGACGTTGATTGTTGCAAGCCTTTGTTTTGGTAGCCGCATGGGGAGGCCAACACAGTATGGCGCGGCAAGGTGGCTTGCATGCCATCGGCACATGTGGGGCTAAGGGTTTGGTATGGACGGTTTGGCATGGCGGGGACAAGGCAAGGTGCGGTTGACTTGGATAACATGATTGGAATGCCTTGGCGCGGTAGGTGTGGCTGGCATGGTTTTCCATTGGCACATGTGGCATGGTCGGCATGCCTTGGCACGGTTTACGAGTGGCCAAAATTAGGGTTTTTACATTGGGCCAAAGGTTACCATGCGTTGGTTGGTGACCTTGGACGGCTAAGATTTGCATCTTGGATGGAAAGATGTCCGTTGATTATTGAAGGCCTTTGTTTTGGTAGCCGCATGGGGAAAGGCCAACACTGTATGGCGCGACAAGGTGGCTGGCAAGGTATGCCATTGGCACATGTGGCATGGTCGGCATGCCTTGGCGCGGTTTAGGCGTGGCCAAAATTAGGGTTTTGGCGTTGGGCCAAAGGTTACCATGATTTGGTTGGTGACCTTGAACGACTAAGATTTGGATCTTAGATGGAAAGATGGTCGTTGATTATTGCATGCCTTTGTTTTGGTATCCATATGGGAAGGACAACACGGTATGGCGCGGCAAGGTGGCTGGCATGCCATCGGCACATGTGGGGCCAAGGGTTTGGTATGGACGGTTTGGCATGGTGGGGCCAAGCCAAGGTACGGTTGGATTGGCTAGCATGATTGGCATGCCTTGGTGCGGTAGGTGTGGCTGACATGGTTTTTCATTGGCACAGTGGTGTGGATAGCATGGTTGGCATGCCTTGGCGCGGTAGATGTGGCTGGCATGGTTTTCCATTGGCACAGTGGTGCGACTATCATGGTTGGCATGCCTTGGCGCAGTAGATGTGGCTGGCATGGTTTGCCATTGGCACAACAGTGTGGCTAGCATGGTTGGCATGCGTTGGCGCGGTAGATGTGGCTGGCATGGTTTTCCATTGGTACAATGGTACGGCTAGCATGGTTGGCATGCCTTGGCGCGGTAGATGTGGATGGCATGGTTTTCCATTGGCGCAGTGGTGTGGGAATTAGGGTTTGGCCCATCGAAACCCTAATTAGTATTAAAAAAAAGGTACCCTGGTAATTTTCTTGTAGATATATTAAAGGGTTTAATAAATATATTCAGTGGAGACATTATTACTCAAATTCTGTGATGTCACTGTCCGACTAGGGTTTTACGATTTTAACCCTAAACTAAAAACTACCATTAACATTAAGTTCCCTGCTTAGCTCGGAACAGGGGCATTGTTTCGAGGTAAGCATAAGATGGTGACAGACAAGGACATAATCGAAACGTAAATCATGCAAGATGGTCAGGAAAGTCCGACTAACCTTTTTCGAGAGGTAAAGAGAATCCATGATCCCGTGTTTGGCGGCCTTGCATAGATTTTATTTGTGGTGTAGACCGTGAAGTGGTGAGATGAGAATCGTCGGTTTAGTATGGCTACTCATCATCTTGGCTGGGTTAGGGAACATCATGACATTGGTTTGGCGAGTTGTTGGTGTTGGCGTGGCAAGCCATGGCGTGGAAGGCTTGGCATGACAGGCCATGGAAATAGAACGGACGACTTAGCATGGTGCGACCATGGCAAGGCGCGGTTTTGTGATGAAAAGCATGCGCGAAAATCTTGGCATGGTTTGGTGAGGAAAAGCGTGCACGGACAGGTCCAAGGCATGGTGCAGACGACTTGGCATTGTAATTTGTCTTCGCGGACCCGGTTTCCTCTATTCCTTACTTGACTCAAATAGGGAGTCCTTTCTTATTCAAACTCCCGAGTATAACGCCTTTCTATCTCGTCTGACTTTCATTAGGGTTTTTGATGAGAGGTTTCGTTTAAGGATGATTTATCGGTCGTGAAGCAATCATGTCCCGCTTTTGTTTCTCTTTCTTCCTTTAGGGTTTCCACAGTATTTACACCGGTAAAGTTGAACCATCTTCTCAGTTTTACAACAAAGATTTTCTTTCGTTGATTCCTCCTTTCCTCATTATGTCGATCAGGAGTGAATCATCCTCAATCCAGTTAGGTTCTCCGGGCAAATCCGTGAGGCCTGACTCTTGCAACGATTCCCCCATCCGGGTTATTCGAGTCAAGAAGATTATACCGGTATGTTTTGTTGATCAACAAATGTTTCATTGTTTGCTGATGAATGACAAAAGTTTTCTTATGTGTAGAGATATCTTGTCAGGGCATGCGTTACCATCATTGATGAAGATGATTTGGTCACCTCTTTTCCTTCAAGTATGATCCCACCAACCATTGCGGATCTGGAGAACGCTGACTTAGGAATTTCTTGTCATGAGTATCCCAGTGCAGGTTTGTCGTTCGGAACCCGCATGAGGTGTCTTTCCTCTAACTACCGAAACTTCGGTGGGTTTCTGGTAAGGAAAGAAATCTTGACTATTTATACAAAGATATGGAGGACATATGGCCACAACGCCACTAGGATCATGGTGCAATATTGTTCGTCCTCTTTAGTTTCCTTAGTGAATTGTCTCTTGCCGATGGTCGTCAAAATGGAGAGTATGTCTATCCGTGCTATCGCGGAATCGACTATCCAAAAGTGGGAGAACATGGTGTCTACCTGTGAATCTCTGAAGTTTAACGTTAGTTGGTTGCGACATCGTCTTGATATTGTGAAAGTCGACAGAGCCGGTATTCTTGCTGGCATGGTCCCTGCTACGAAAGTTATTATGGAAGAGGAAAAAGCTCTGGCCATGGAGTCTCAAAGGGTGGAAGATTCAATCCGGAACTTTAAGAGTAGGACTGAAAGGTATCAAACCGGTTAAAGATGATACTTTCGAGGGATTACAACCTGTTGGATGGGATTTTCTGAGTTATGTGGTTGTGAGATGTTTGGCTTCTTTCTGGATTTTAAGCATATTTTGTTCTCTATTTTTTTGTATGTTTTTTTTTTGAAAGAATAAGAGAATTTTATTGACTTATTTCAATCAAACAAAGAAAAGGGAACTTAATGTTTGAGATGTGGAAGAAAAGTGGAAAGATGCCTGGTTATTCGTGTTTGTGATACGGTGGGGCGCGAGGTGGTGGTCAGGTGTAATATTCCTTAAGTCACTTTCCATTGACGACTGCTTCCAGTTTTCCTCCGCCTTCTTTAATGACCTTGTAGTGCCCACTGTTGTATGCTTTCGTGACTATATAAGGCCCTTCCCACTTTGCGGAGAATTTTGGTGCAGACACGTCTTGCTGAATGTGTTTGGTTGTCTTCAGTACCAAATATCCCACTTGAAAAACCCGAGGCTTCACGGTTTTGTTATATGCTTTGGAAACCCTATTTATGTATGCTTGTGTGTGTGCTTTCGCCTTGGATCTTCTGGAATCTAAAGTGTCCAATTCTGCGACTCTGGCGTTCAATGCTTCAGCTTCATTCCACCGAACTCCGCTTGCTTCGGCAATCCTATCCAATGGGATTTTAACTTCTGCTGGGAGGATGGCGTCTGCGCTGTAAAAAAGGAGTATGGAGAGGCTCCAGTGGAACTCCTTAGTGATGTCCGGTACGCCCAGAGTGCCATTGGAAATTTCTCATGCCATGTCCGAGGATTATCATGCACTGTCCGATTGAGGATTCAGATCAGAGTTTTGTTAGTGCTTTTAGCATGTCCGTTCCCTTAGGGGTAGTACACGGTGGATAAGACTTGTTTAATTCTGTATTCTTCGAGTAGCTCATGTACTTGCTTGTTTGCGAAAGGAGTGCCATTGTCGGCGATGATATGTTTAGGCACGCCAAATCGGAAGATAATGTACTCCTTAATAAATGCCACGACCGTAGTTCCATTCGTCCCTCGTAAAGGTATGGCCTCAACCCATTTGGTGAAATATTCGGTTGTTGTTATTATGTACTCATGATGCTTTGAGGACGGAGAATTTATCTTTCCAATAATGTCGAGTCCCCAGCTGTGAAAGGGCCACGGACTTCTAATTGAATGTAGGGGATTCGACGGTACATGGATAAGGTTTCCGTGAATTTGATATTTTTGCACCTCTGGATGAAAACAGCTGCATCATCCTCCATGGTTGGCCAGTAATATTTCTCGTGTATTTGAAGAAATAATTTCCGTTTTCCTTGATGTTCGCCTTCGTGCATCTCTTTCAGCATGTTTGGGATTTTCGCTTCATTCAAACATCGTAGTAAACTTCCTCCAAAGATTTTACGTTATAAGATTATTTCATGGATTAGAAATCTCTCGGATCTTTGTTTTATCTTGGCTGCATCCTTGTTATTGGTAAGGAGTATGCCATCGTGAAAGTAACTGATATATGGCTCATGCCAGTCCCCAGCGTGACCAATATTGAAAACTTCTAATTGATGTGGCGACACTTGACAGTTGGAACAAGTTCTTTGAAGTAACCGAGATTGAGCCTCCATTTCTAGCCATTAGTATCCAAGGCGTTGCAGACTGCGATATAGTGTCACCACTAATGTTTTTCCGCAAATATCATCATGGACGCTGTTGAGTTGTTGTTGTGCCTCTCCCTCTCCAAGACATCTTGACAAGGAACCGTCCGTGTTTCGATGATATAGCACCCCCCGGAGCATGAAATTTTTTTGTAAAGCTTTGAGACTGACCTTTCCATAGAAAAGTGAGATGTTAAGTTCTTGGATAATTGGTGTTCTATAGTCACCAGCTTCATCCTCTTTGGGTTGTGAAAGGCATGTTGAAGCCACTGTTCGTCTCTTCACTGTCAGGGTTTCCTCAAAACCTTCAAATTGCAGCCTCGATGCTAGCGTGGCTAGGAAATCAGTGTGTTGGTTGTCGCTGCGTCCAATATGTATTATGGTCGCGTCGGCGAAGTAGTTTAGCTGTTTTTGTACCTAGGCTCTGTATGGAGCCAAGGTTACTTCCTTTAGTGCATACACTCCGTTTACCTGGTTGACAAGTAGTTTAGAGTCCCCTCTTATTTCCAGATGCGTGGTTCCAGCTCGTTTATCCAAGGATAGTCCGATGAGAAGGGCTTCATATTCTGCTGAATTGTTGGTGCATGAGAAGTCTAGATTGAAGGAGTGCGAGAATACTTCATCAGCTGGGGATACTAGAACCACACCTGCTCCTCCAGTACCATTATTAGGAGTAGCGGAGCCGTCAAAGAATAGTAGCCATGTTTCTTCTTTAATGAAAGGATTTTCGTAAAATTTCCAGGGAGGTCCTCGTGTAGTGTCATGGTATTCTCTCCCGGAAACTCCGCCAGTAAATCCAAAACTGCTTCCCTTTTGATGGCTCTCAGGGATGCACATGTTATGTCGAACTCTGACATTTGGAGGAGCCATTTCGTCGGGCTCCCTATTAGAGCAGGTTTTGAGAGGAGGAATTTCACAGGATCGGACTTAGATATTAATACTACTTTATTGGACAATAGGTAATGCCTGAATTTATAGATGGAGTGGATCAAAGCCAAGCATGCCTTTTCTGCTTTGGGATATCTGAGTTCGGCATCTCTTAAAGTTCGATTGAAATAGTATATGGGATGCTAAATCCCTTCGTCATCCTCTTTGGCAAGGAGAGCTCCGACAGCAGTGTCGCTAAATGCAGTCTAGAGGTGTAGCGGTCTTCCTTGTATGGGTGATTTCATGGCGGCTGGGGAAGATAACGTTTGTTGAATCTTTCTGAACGCTTCCTGTTGTAGTGTGGTCCAGACAAAGCTCGCTCATTTCTTCAGTAAGGGGGTAAACGAAGCAACAAGTTGGACCAATCTTGGTATGAAGCGGCGAATGTAGTTTACTTTACCCATGAAACAATGGAGTTTATTCACTTTTCGCGGTGGCGGCATCATGAGGATTGGTTGTGTTTTGACTAGGTCAACTTTAATTCCCTTGGAAATTACCAGGAAACCTAGGAACTTGCCCGAAGAGACACCAAAAGCACACTTCAATGGATTCATCTTCAGTTTGTATTCGCGACATCTTTCGAATACCTGCCACAGAATTCCTGCATGGGCTTCCCGAGTTCTTGACTTGACCACTATGTCATCTACATAATCTTCGACTAGATTTTGCATCATATCGTGAAAAATGGTGTTCATAGCGCGTTGGTACGTGGCGCCAGCGTTTTTCAAACCGAAGTGCATCACAGTGTAATAAAAGTTTCCAAGAGGAGTTCGAAAATCCGTCTTACTTGTATCGTGTTCGTACATCTTTATTTGGTTGTAGCCACTGTATCCATCCATGAAAGATAACATACCATGCCCACTGGTGGCGTTCACTAGCATGTCAATGTTGGGTAGTGGAAAGTCATCTTTAGGTCAACATTTGTTCAGATCTCTAAAATCGACACAACACCTAATCTGGCCATTCTTCTTTTTTACTGGAAATACATTTGCCAACCAAGTAGGGTGATGAATCGGTTTGATGAAACCATCCGCTAGTATCTTTTGAATCTCTACCTTAATATGTTCTTCTACATCGTGCCTGAATTGTCTCAGAGTTTGCTTTACCGGTTTAGATCTGGGTATCACGTGTAAATGATGAGTGACTAGCCTCTCGTACAAGCCGGGCATTTCTTCGTATGTCCATGCGAATACGTCTTGATATTCCTTGAGGAGGTCTACCAGCTCTACACGTTCATATATGCATAGAGTCGAGCTTATCGAGATGGGTCGCGGAGATTCTTCACTCCCAATATTAACGACCTCAAGTTCGTCCATGGTAGAGTTGATCCCATCTTGTAGATGTCGTGGTGCATGATCGTTGTCGTATGCGTCAAAAATAAATTTACTTTCTCACTACTCAAAATATAAAATATAAAAAGGGCAAGAAAGGATCGTTCCCACAGAGAGGACTAGGTTGTCAATATGTTTTGGTTTCTAAAGGTAACAAGGAGGGTTTTCTGATTTTTATAAACTATAAGAATATAAAAGAAAAACAAAGAAATAAAACACGCAAATAAAAGATGTAAAGATATTGGTTAAGGATTTCGTTTTCATTCACTAACATGTTCTTGTCTTAATAACTAGAATTGATATTTAATATCTCATTATCAAAAACCCTAGGATACCTTAATTGCAAGTATATCCCGTTAATTTCCTCTTAACATCAACAAACACATTAAAATATGTGAATATGAATTCTATCTAAGAGAACAACCTAACGTGTAAAAGCACTAATCAGGTTTAATTCCCTAGATGCATTAATTTCTATGAAATCATGCCAATCAAAGCAATCGAACGTGTAAAAGCACTAATCTGATTTAACAAAGGTCATGGTTCACATATGATTATTAGGATATATCACTACAAAAAATAACCATATTTGTGCTACTTGTATTCAAGATGCATCACTTTTACGTATGAAACACCCTAAACTAGCTATAGATATGAATACGAGTTCAATCAATTGGCCACTCAACTAAACAAATATTCAAATCATACATGGCGATATATATAGTGAATCAAAATCGATAATTATGAGACAAAACTAATTTATTAATAAAAGAAGCATGCTTTGTGAAATCAAATTAATCCATTACCAATAATAAGATTAACTACTCATGTTAATGGGGATCATAACAAGAATAAAAAGAAGTTTCATGTTTCTAAACCCTAGAACAAAAGTAGAAGAAGATATGATAATCCTCTGCTGTGGTGTTTAGAGATTCTTATATAGCCTGTCCCAGGTGAATAAACTCGACCAGAATTTTCCAAACTGCCCGCAAGAAATTAGGCCCATAGCCCAATTGAGTAAGCTGATGGATCAGTGAGTCAACTCGCCTGACTCTGATTCCGACCGAGTTTTGACCGATTCCTGGTTATTTCTGGCCATATTTCAACCATTCTCTGAGCCCTTCCCTGTAAAATCCTACACATTCATCTACTTGCAATTCAGACATCCATCTGCTCTCATTTCGAACTGTAGTACTCATTGTCATGGCACCATCCTGCGATTCAAACTTCAAGCAGCAGCAACAACTTCGGCACCTCATACCACTTTCATTTCCGTCAGCTATAATTCCTACATACCATTTGTTCAACCTCCTCCTTGAACTGCACCTGCAATTCTTTGTCTTTCCTGCAATCCACTGCAGCACCAACTCCCTCATATTACAGATGCAGTCCCATGGCAACATTCTTGTACAATCTTAGTACCACCAACCATTTTTGTAGCTTCCATCTGCATCATTTACACACAGACTCAAGCCAATACCAATAACACCTTCTCAGCAGCACCGTATTCTCTTCTGCAAGCCAACAACAACTCCATCTGCTCATAACTCAACACCACCACCAGTAGCTCAAGAACAAATCTAATTCAGTAATTTGCTCAAAACCCTCACTTTTGTTTCCTTCTTGACTTCAAACTCAGCCAAACCCTTCAAGTCTTCTTCTCCGATTTCATCAACAATAGCTCATCTGGAACCCTAATTGCATAACCCCCCATCGATATCAGCAACCATTTCCACAACAGACCTAATCCTTCCTTCTGAACTTCCATGGAAGATTTGTTCTTGATTGCAACAGATTCGATATCGACTCATCTATGTTCTTCTCACAAACCCTTGGGAACAACTACAAATCATCTATTTTTCTAAATCTCTCCCTTTTTATGAGTTTCTTTCTTCTTTGAATTTTTCTAAATCTCTCCATGGCTCTTTTCTTTCTTCTTTGAATTTGAGAAGTAAAGTAGATCGAGAAATGAATTCTCTCAACTTTAGGATCGTGTAAGAGGTGAACTGGACACATGCACCCAGTAACTAGACAAGGGATACCCATTTATCATTTGGCATGTCATTTCAGAGAACCTATCGCCCATTTTCTTTCATACTCACCTGTCAATTATGGGAAACTTAAAACTCATTATTCACTTCCTTCTAGTACGACCTAGCCGGCTCCAAATGAATGATTTCTCCTTGTTTTTCTCCAAATGACTCAATTGCACCTAATAACTCAAAAGTAAACATAAAATATATGATTCACAAGAAAACATAGCAAAGAAAGCATAAATACTATATATAAAATTAGGTGTTTTAGACACTTATCAGTGCATCAGGTACTTCCTCCTACAGCACGTTACTATGTTTGTGTTCCATTGGGCGGAGAGACCGTGTGGTAGTCTCCCCTGTTAATTGCTAATAGCGTGCTGATAGACAGTTTTCCCTTTTTCATCATGACCCATAATAAAAACCCGTCCTCATTTGGTGTGGGTGTGAGCCGAATTCCGTTTCGGCAGGTGATGGTTGGCATGTCTCTCTTTCGAAGGGGTGATGTGGGGCTGGGTTTCTCCGCGAAGCTGTGCAAGATAATCACTTTCTTCAATGGACATCCACTTTGGCCGTGGAATGTGGTCAGCCTTGTTGGCCGTCGCCTGCAGGTTCGATCTCGGCTTAAAAAGATTCATGCCACAGATCGGCGCATAGGGAAATAATGATGCAGCGATGCGAACGACTTCTCCGTTTAACATGGTTTTCAAGCAATGGTGATACGTTGAAGGAATGATTCTGTTGTCGTGGAGCCATGGCCTTCCCAATATCATGTGGTAATCTGGATCCTTTTCGATTACCTCGAACGTTACTTTCGACTGGACGGGTCCTACTGATAGATTCAAGTTGACATACCCATATGTGCTGGTTTGGTTGCCTTCAAAATCGGTCATTATAGTGGGATGTCGTATGACTTCATTTGGTCGTACCTTGGCCGTTATGAGCATCCTAAGGGTAACAACATTGGAGGATGCTCATGTGTCGATGAGAGACGTTTTAAATTCCACGTCCTTGATACGGGCCATGACGTGTAGGGCACGGTTATGGACTTCCTCTACCATCATGTCGTCGTCGGTAAACGTGATATTTTTGATGGACAAATCTGGCATTCTTGATGCTTCCAATCGTGAAGGAACCAAGGACACGCTTAACGCTATTTGATTGATGGCGGTGATCTCCATCCTTTGATCCTATGAAAGATGTAAGAGTTCACATAAATTTTCCACCAGTGTGGCCGTTTTCTGGCCAACTGATTTCTGATTAGTAGTGAAGTTGTTGACTTGAGAGTGATCGTTCGAGATGTTAGTCCCTAGCTCTAGAGTTTCCGGGGCAAGTGAACCGTTCAAATCTTCCGTTAAGTTGATGAGGAAGTCCAGTATGACGTAATCGCATCTTTCATCAGACCCATGTTCTTTGTGTGGATCTCCTGAATCCGCACCAAGTCAGTCATCCTTGGAATTCCTTCATCGATCGCGTTATTGGGCGTTGCGTTGGGGACGGAAACATTGACGTTCTCTTGAGTGGAACTTGAGGACACCGATTCAACCCTAAGACTGACCATTATCCTGAGTTAGAAAAATGTATTTCCTAAATTGAAATTGGGACCGATAGATCAATCTCCCACTGTGGTCGCCAATTGTTTGAGGGTGAAAACGGTTTTTGCTGATTTTGGTAATTTCGGGTGTGTGGGTGAGAAACGAATTTAAACCCTGAATAATGTAATGCAATGGAGTACTTTAGATTCGAGAGATCAATCTGTACAAATCCGGACTAAACCAAGAAATGGCTGTTCCATACTTGCTTCGGTCACAAAGTGAAGGAGAAGGGTTGGTTTTGTGGAGGGAAGCGAAGAAAGTGTTGAGACCAGAATAGTTGATTCTGGAAGAGTAGTTGTTTTTACAACTTGTGTCAGAAAATGGGAAGCTAACATATGGAGAGCTAGCAAATATTTTCCAAGTGTTGTATGCTCCTGACCTAAACTTGTTGTTCGGTGGAAATAGGTAATGCCTATTTATACAAGTCGAAGTGAAACGTACTCTGGTCTCATTAAGAAATGGAAAACGGGTGAGTAAATGGGAGGATGTGGTAACCGGTAACGCATGGAATTGATGTTTCATAAAGAAAGCGTTTCACCATTAATCCCTGTGTTTACCAACCGCTTCATCCTTATGATACTCTCTTATAACGGGCGTAGTGTATGCCGTACGCTGTAAACCGCCAAACCAATACCCAATGAGCATCCCCCAGTTTGTAACATGTGTTGATGTCTCGAATGTTTTTGTGGAAAACATGTAGCACGTTTGTTGTTATCTGGTAAGTTGATCTTAGGAGACTTGTGTGGTGACCTTCGACGGTCGAGATTTTGTATCTTAAGAGGAATGGTAGCCGTTGATTATTACAACCCTTCACTTTATAGCTAGTGGCATGGAAGCATGATCAACATGGATTTAATATGGCCTAGTTTAGGTGTGACCAAAAGTTAGGTTTTTGCCTTTGTTTAGGCGCTACCAAACTAGGGACAAAGGTTACCATGCGTTAACTGGTTACGTTAGATGGATAAGATCTGCACCTTAGATGAGAAAATAGCCATTGATTGTTGCAGGCCTTCATTTTGGCAGTCGTAAAGGGAAGTCCGTCATGGTATGGGTTAGGTGCGGCAAGGTGGCTGGCACGGCATGCCATTGGAACATATGGAATGGTCGGCATACTTTGGAGCGGTTTGGGCGTGGACAAAATTAGGGTTTTGGCGTTTGGCCAAAGGTTACCATGCGTTGGTTGATGACCTTGGACGGCTTATATTTGCATCTTAGATGGAAAGATGGTCGTTGATTATTGAACGCCTTTGTTTTGGAAGCCGCATGAGGAAGGACAACATGGTATGGAGCGGCAAGGTGGCTGGCACGGCATGCCATTGGCACATGTGGCATGGTCGGCATGCCTTGGCGATGTTTTGGCATGGAAAAAATTAGGGTTTTTCCGTTGGGCCAAAGGTTACCATGCATTGGTTAGTGACGTTGGACGGCTAAGATTTATATCTTAGATGGAAAGATGGTTGTTGATTGTTGCAAGCCTTTGTTTTGGTAGCCGCATGGGGAGTGCCAACACGGTATGGCACGACAAGGTGGCTGGCACAGCATGCCATTGGCACATGTGGCATGGTCGGCATGCCTTGGAGCGGTTTAGGCGTGGCCAAAATTAGGGTTTTGGCGTTGGGCCAAAGGTTACCATGTGTTGGTTGGTGACCTTGGACGGCTAAGATTTGCATCTTTTATGGAAAGATGGACGTTGATTATTGCAGGCCTTTGTTTTGGTAGTCGCATGGGGCAAGGACAACACGTTATGGCGCGGAAAGATGGATGGCACGGAATTCCATTGGCACATGTGGCATGGTCGGTATGCCTTGGCGCAGTTTAGGCGTGGCAAAAATTAGGGTTTTGCCATTGGGCCAAAGGTTACCATGCATTGGTTGGTGACCTTAGACGACTAAGATTTTCATCATAAATGGAAAGATGGTCGTTGATTGTTGCAGTCCTTTGTTTTGGTAGCCGCATGGGGAGGCCAACACTGTATGGCGCGGAAAGGTGGCTGGCATGCCATCGACACATGTGGGGCCAATGGTTTGGTATGGATGGTTTGGCATGGTGGGGCCAAGGTAATGTGCGGTTGGCTTGGCTATCATAATTGGCATGCCTTGGCGCGGAAGGTGTGGCTGGCATGGTTTGCCATTGGCATAGTGGTGCGGCTAGCATGGTTGGAATGCATTGGTGCGATAGATGTGGCTGACATGGTTTTCCATTGGCATAATTGTGCGGCTAGAATGGTTGGAATGCCTTGGCGCGGTAGATGTGGCTTGGATGGTTTGCCATTGGCACAATGGTGTGGCTAGCATGGTTGGCATGCCTTGGCGCGGTAGATGTGGATGACATGGTTTTCCATTGGCACAGTGGTGCGGCTAGCATGGTTGGCATGCCTTGGCACAGTAGATGTGGCTGGAATGGTTTTCCATTGGCATAGTGGTGCGTCTAGCATGGTTGGCATGCCTTGGCGTGGTAGATGTGGCTGGCATGGTTTGCCATTGGCACACTAGTGTGGGAATTAGGGTTTGGCCCATCAAATCCCTAATTAGTATTAAAAAAAAGGTACCCTGGAAATTTTTCTCGCATACACATTAAAGGGATCAATAAATGCATTCAGTGGAGACATTATTACTCAAATTCTATGACGTCACTGTCCGATTAAGGTTTTACGATTTTAACCCTAAGCTAAAAACCACCATCAACAACTTGATATAAACAAATCTGTCTCACACAGAAAAGTCTATGATGATAGATAAATCTGTCTCCACAGAAATACTTAAGAATTTTGTTTCGTCTTTTGATAAATCAAGGTAAATAGGAACCAATTGATAAACCAGACTTATATTCCCGAAGAACAACTCAGTATTATCTATCACTTCACAATAATCTTAATCGATGCGGAGAAAGAAGATATTGTGGAATCACAAACGATGAGATGAAGATATTTTTGATTACTTTTATATCTTGCCTATCGGAGATATCAATCTCAAGCCAATCTTTGTGATTGTACTTGTACGATAGAATATGCAAGATCAGATCACACAACTACAAGAAATTAGTATCGGTCTGGCTTCACAATCTCAATGAAGTCTTTAAGTCGTTAATTTGGTTTTTAAGAAGAAACCAAAGGTTAAAGGAGAATCGACTCTAGCTAATACAACTAGTATCACACAGAAGGTGTGGGGATTTGGTTTCCTAGTTGCCAGAGTTCTCCCTTATATAGTCTTTCAAATCAGGGTTTGCAATCAATGTTAGCTTGGTAACAAAGCATTCAATATTCACCGTTAGATGAAAAACTGATTAGATTCAAGCTAATATCTTTCAACCGTTATATCGAAAACCTAGCTTGTTACACTCAAATAAAATGCACGTTTCTAGGTTTGTGTAACCGTACCCAAACATGTACATTTTTTGGTTCAACAATAGTTGACCAAATGGTTAGCCATATGAGCACTTTCATATCAACCATATTATTCTTCACTATAACTAGTTCAAATGACTCAAATGAACTAGTTAGAGAGTTGTTCAATTGCAAGGAAATCTTATGTAACTACACAAGAAACAATTGAAGAAAAAACGATTTGATTCACTTGAATCGGTTCATGAAATTTATAGCCACGATTTGCAAACTTGCATTCCTTAGTTCATATAATTATTAGTTCAAGAAAAATCGTCTTTAGATATAACCAACTCAAGTTCGCAGACATGGTTCTCGGACTTAAGTTCCCGGAAGGAGTTCACAAACTCCAGCAGATTTTCTCGGGTCAAGAACTTCCCCCAGCTCGCAGACTGGGTTCGCGGACTGAGTTCACGGCTCTTGTTCTAGTTTTCCTGATCAACAAAGTTCGCAAACTTCGGTTCAAGGAATAAGGACGTATACATATATGTTTTTCCTCAACAATGCTTATATCCACCATTGGTTATATAATCTAAAATCTCATCTCAATCATTGAAACATTCTTAGAGGACATTATATAGTTGTTATTCACAAACCATTTTTCGTCAAAGCAATTTTCAAAGTGATCGAAATATAACATGACTTTCGTCACTAGCTAAAGATGAACTTGGCCAAAGCAAAAGCTTACCAACACATATTTCGAGAAATAGGTAGGCGAGATATACTCCACTCGAAATAGAAAATGTGTATAATCAAAGTTAATATAGCAAAACGACTTTTTTCTCAAGATAGGAGATAGAGTAGATAGACTTTTGAGTGATAGATAAGTTCAAGTCTCCACATACCTTTTTATCGATGAAGTTCCACTAGTTCCTTGAGTAGTTCTTCGTCTTGTATGATGATCTTCCATGGAGTTATTGAGATCAACTATACTTTATATCCTAGTCCGATACTTAGCTATAGTAGACTAGAAATCAAAACTTATAGTTTTGATCACTAACATTGAAAAACATGTTTGAGATAGCAACACATGCGAGTTCAACCGAGCAATGCTCTAACAACAATCAAGGTTTTATTCTGAGTATGGGACTTAATGTAGATGTTGAAATTTGTATAAGGGGAAAAAGTGTTATTTCAAGACCACTCAACTCTCATGGGAGAGATTAAACCCTTGGTACTCAAGGCACCCTAGCCACGATTTATAGTATACATACACGCGAGAGACTTCTGGTCGTGATGCCGTGATTCCGAGTGCGCATCCTCGACGAGATATTGTTGGTCACATAGGTTTTTTAGAGCGTAAAACGTCCCCAGTAGACTTATGAAACCATAAAAACCATAATTTCAGCATGTATTTGCGAGAAGCAACTGCTTGTGATGTCATGATTCCTAGTATACATCTTATATGAGATATTATTGGTCATATAGGCTCTGTAGATGCGTTAAAACGTCCCCAGCGGACTTATGACCCAGAGAGGAGACATACATGTCTTCTATAAGCACGACTCGCCCCTATTTGAGATCAAGGACTGATTCCTAGTACACCATCGCAAGATACACTTGTCATGTATATTCTAGGCTCTAACTCGACTTACCGAGGCTTACGAATAATTACTAACACATCCCTGCGAGATACGCTAGTTATTCTTCCTATGAGACCTTTCGAAAGACTCCTATAACATCCTTTCAATACACACTGGTCATGTATGCCCCATAACTACGGACATAATTGACTCCTAGCACATCTCTGTAAGAAACATTGGTCACAGAAAAGTGAACCAAAGTCTCGCAGAGACATTATTAGGCGTGCAAGCCTTCTTTTCTCTCCCAAACATGTCACGGCTGACTTCAGAGAGATTCCATCAAATATCGAACAGACTCTATCACGTCATCCAACTCTTAGATAGGTATAGGTGCATTGGTCAAATCTTAGACATTGGTCAAATCTCAGACGGCCCTAAACGCATCGGCCAAATCTCAGACAACCTCAGCTGCGTTGGTCAAATCTCATATAACTTCATTCCAGCTGGTCCATCACATATGAAGATTCTTATACAAGTACAAGACTTAGGAACAAGCCTCATCTAGGCTTTAGGACTCTTACTCAACGTCTCAAACACACTCACGACTAGTAAATTGGGTATGAACTGTACACATCTATCAAAAAATGTGGATAACTTCTCTTGAGCTTCGCATGCTCAACAAAGGGATCCACATGAAATAATACGGTTTCCACGTGACATATGTGACCGTTAATGGAAATGGGGATCTCAACCCTAGCTTGTTTCACACTTTACACACGATTTCTGAGGCATGCCTTTTCACATGACTCATCCTAGTCATTCTCACAGATCAAACAATATCTTTGTCTTGGCCAACTCGGATAAAGATAATATTTATCCCTCTCAACATATCATCACAAAGGATGACTCAGCTTCATACAAATATGGGGGGGGGGGATATCAAATAGGGTTTTGGTCTGGGGGTCTACGAAATGTCTGAGGAACACGCGGCCTATTTCTCACAGCAAAAGTGAGTAAAGCCGATGGGATAATGAGATAAACTCAACCTAGTTTATATTTATCTATTCTTGAAGAGACGGGAGAAGTGCTCCGCACGGTAAGCAATCCTTATCTTCACCCACTTGAGATTAGATATTTCAGCTATAAATTGGTCCTCTATTTCTCCAAGCTAATACATAACTTTCTCATAAACTCTCAAGCAATCTTTCTTTAAACCCTAGAATTCTCTAATCTCTCTCTTTCTCCGCTTTCCCCCCTAAGACCAGCCCTAACATCTTCCATGTGACTAAAGCAACCTTTGAACGGCCACTATACGTGGTTTAGGAAGAGATTGTTCGTGTTCAACCTCCCGCAACTCACTTTTAGCAATCCTATAATCCAACTTTATCATTTCACCGATTTTAGGTAACTACAACAGCATATCTATCCAACATATTAAGGTTATATCGGTTCAGCTTTCTGAGGATGTGGAAGCATGCTTCGTGCTTGAAACTCGAACTTCTTGTTATTTACCATTCCTCTTGAGTTTTCCTTTGTTTAATTGTTACCAATATATATATTATCTAGTGACAACAAATTGATAAAAGATTTCAAAATCAATTAAACAATTTGAAATGCAACTTACCACATCGACATCATTATCATAGCTTCCTCTTTGTCGGGTCATTTGCATCATTAAAGATACCTAACTATTCAAGTATTTACTAATTGTACTAAAATGACGTGACAACCTGGAAGCATCATGGTTTTTAGATTCCCCATTTCCTAACAGAATTATGTAAAAATGTTCCCCCATAGCGTAAGATGTGGTTATTGAACACCATTGATTGGATCAAGTGTGTTACGTATGGTATGCAACTAGCATAATGGTTTTTGGATTACCAGTTTCCTAACAAAATTGTGTAAAAATGTTCCCCCGGAGCGTATAATGTGGTTGTTGAACACCATTGACTGGATAAAGTGTAAATGTTACGTATGCTCTACAAATATATTTATCTTCATCAAGACTAAACTTTAGACCGCAAACTCTTTGTGATGTATTATTTTGTGTTTCTGATGGGTTTCTATTTTTTAAAATATTTTTTTATAAGATTGAGGTGAAATTAATAAGGTGTTTGAGATTGAAAGATTAAGACCGAGGATTTTTAAGAGTTTTAGATCGAAAGCAGGAGATTGAAGTGAAATTATAAGAAATTGTGGGTGTGGAAGGTGTGGTTTTGAAGTTGAAAATGACTCTATTTATATGGATAGGAATTATAATCATTGAATGAGAGTAATTGTTTCCAGCTCAATCAAGCACGGTCATCTCAACGTGATACGAGTCTTGTCTTTCCTTGGGCCAACTCTCGGCTCAGTGTAGGTCAACCGGCCTCTGTTGATGTGCTCGGCTCTTGTTGAGCCTACCGTCTCAAGTTGAGACTCGATGGACAAACCCTCAAATTTAAAGGTTTGTCCATCCATTTTACTTGTTTGTTCGTCCCACTCTAGGTGTATAATGGGAAAATATGTTAGTTTGTCATGCCCACTAGAGTTTCTCTAAGGGGGAATTATATGACGAGGTACTTTGGGGTCCGACTATTTTTCTTGGTCTACTATTGATAAAATAAGGTTATAAATCCTATTCAACTTCACCATTTGGAAATTATGGAGGGGAGATGATTTTCATATTGACGTATTGTTGTTGATTTTGATTATTTGTTCTTTTATATTGTTCGAGGTGAGTAACGGAGACTTGAGTTGTTTCCATTCGTATCTACGTTTCTTTCAAATTGTTTATATTGAAAACATGAATATTTATGTATCTCTAGTATTGGTAACATGATCAATCTATTATGATCAAAGTCTCAAGGAAGTATATACTATTTGTTTCATACAACTTTGGTATATTGGATTACGAAGTATAATGCTTATCTTCTGAACTTCGTAAATGCGATATAACACTATTTGGTAATTCGTTACTAGTTTACTGTGTTGAACGTTGGGTTGGTTCCATTCCTAGAAAGATATGTTTAACTACATGAGTTTAAGGAATTAGACTTGCAAAACTTGTTTTGTAGTTGAAATAAATCAAAGGATCTGTTCTAGGATTGATCCTTTAAACAAGGATATATAGTAAGACAAGACCCAGGAATCCATAGCAGGACCGATCCCTATTAGGTTAACCATTTAAAAAAAGTGCTTTTGATGTGTCTATTACTTTAGGGTTTGCATAGAAAGTTCATTAATGTCGACATAATATTTTGAACATATGATAAACTCTTATTTCTTAATGTTCAAGTATTTTCCTTGATATTTAAGCTGAGATCTCAAACCAAAATATTCCATAATATCTCTTTTGATATTCTGAATTTCATTTTCCTTGATACTTAAAGTGGGATCCCAAACCGAAATATTCCATTTTATCACTTTTGATATTCCAATATATATTCAGAATTTCCAAGTAAATAAAGCATATCTCTGAATAATATGTTAGTAAAGTATACTCGTTGTATGTTATCCAATATTGAGTTTTCATCAATGAGAGATTTCGGTATATTAGTTGGATAATAGTTGGAATTTAGTGAAAACTGAAATTTGGTATTTATTGCATATCTTTGCATATTTTTGGATTTGGAAATTCCTTGGTATCCAAACTACCTTGGTCATTATAAATAGTGAAGTACGTTCTTCTTACAAGCTTGTCCCAGAATACACGTACTTCATTTTGTAGTTAGTGTGAGGAACGCCCACTAGTATTATTCTCATGATATTCTCTCGAAGAGAAAAGTAATGTAATTAGGTGAAATCCCTTATGTACGCTTCATTTAAGTACTTTTTTTTGGGATCAAGAAGATTTTAGTAGTACCATTGGTGGGAAACTAAATCAACATTGTTGTTTTAATTTTCAATTATTGATCTGATTGACTTACGGTAAATTTGAACCTTGATTGCACCTAGTTTGTTTATTTTATTATCCTTATCTTCTGATATAAGGTCACTCGAACTAGATCAAGGATCAACGATTTCATATCTGATCTTTATTGATTGGATATTTAAAGATATGACTTGTGGTCATCCATTGTTAACAAACTTTATTTTGTGCGTGATTGATTATAAGGGAATCAAGTTATCTGTGCGGGTACAATTGAAGGCTGGAGATTTAAAGAATATAAGATTTTTTTATTAGTATTATGATATTTGTGATTATACCTCGTGCACACTTGATTGACTGGGATCCGACAAGCTCGTTTATCTTGATAGATTATTTATAATTCGTTGTATAAAACGAAGATCTATCATTTGGTGGTTCCTTCAGGATCCCAATCTAATGGATTGTGAACTAAGGTTTGATTATTTCGATAATCTTACTCTTAGTTGATTTAAACCGATACAAATGATTAAACATATTAACCTTTGTATCTCAACATATCTCTGATTAACTTGTTGATCTGTTATTAATCTAGCGATTACCAAAAACAAATTAGTTCTTTACTGTCTAGGAATACAACTCAAAGAAGTCGAGTGCTAGAAGTATTAGTTCACAGTGGGTGAAGCAACTTAAGATAATGGACTCTATTTTAGAATTCACGTGCGGAGAGCAGATTGGTAGTAGGCGCAAGGATACTAAAGGAACTGGGTAACTTGTAGTTAGTTTACTTGGTCTCAACTATACGAAGTTGGTAATAGTCTTTGCATATCCGCTTAATTATGAGAGTATTCAAAAATGGACTAGGTCCCAGGATTTTTCTGCATTTGCGGTTTCCTCGTTAACAAAATCTCGTTGTGTGATTTTACTTTAATTTTCACGTTACAATTATTGTTTTAGTTACAATAAAGTGAACATACTAGTACGTCAATCAAACACTTAGGTTTGATCCTAATAGTTAGGTTCGATCTAGATACCTATTTTATACACCAATGTTACCTTGTCGAAAACTAATCTCCTTAACAATACTTGTCTGAATTAGATTACTCAAGGTGTGTCTTATATAGGTTGATACGAAAATATTATGGTGCACTTGGTATCCTTGCCATTTCATTAAGAATACAAGCTCCACTATTATAATGACCAAGGCATATTCAGAAAACAAGAAATTAATCAAATCCAAAAATCCTACAGATATGCAATACATGTACATATTCGGTTTTGTTCTCTTCCAAATATAGTCCAACATATGTACCGAAATCTCTCTTGGATGACACAACTAATATTAGCTAGTATATATACAACATATACTTTACTAAAATATCTAAAACATATATTTTTATCCTATGTATAACATATAAATTAGACTACCAAAGTTGAAATTTAGAATATTTCAGTTATAGGATCTCACCTTGAGTATCAAGGAAAATACTTGAACCTTAAGTAATAAAATTTTATCACTTGTTCAAATATATTATGTTGACATTTTATGACTTTCCTTTCCAACAAAATGAACTTTTGGTATCATGCAAACCAAAAAGTAATAGACAAACCGAAAAAAAAACTATGCTTATACTAAGGATCTGTTATACTAGAGATCCTTGGGACCCGTCTTAGTAGAGATCCTTGGTAAGAGATCGATCATACTAGATATCATTAAGAGTGGTCCTAATAAATATCCTTGTTTAAGGGATCGGTCCTAGAAATAGATCCTTTGATTCTTTTCAACTACGAAACAAGTTTCACAAGTCTACTTACTAAACTCATGTAGTTAAACATAGTTTTTTAGGTATATAATCAACCTGAAAGTTCAACACTCTAAATAACAACGAATCATAAAATAGTGTTATATCGAATCGAAGAAGTCCAATATGTAAACTATACTTCGTAACTCCATATACCAAAGTCGTATTAAACAACTAGTATATCTTTCGTGACACTTAGATCATAATGAAATGATCAAGTAACCAATACTATAGATACATAAATAAACTTCATATGTTATGTTTTCAATCTAAGCGACTTGAAACAATATAGAAATGGGACAAGTCAAGTCTGCGTTACTAACCTCGAACGGAAGGGTTTGATATTTCGTTGATGCTGATATGTCTTCTGGTTCTTCTGAGTAACAAGAATGATTCTCAACATTTCTATTGTTCTTAGTCTAACCTAACAAAGTTGACTCTAGTCATCTAATCAAGAAGCTTCGAGTTGTAGAACTAAAATATGACAACCAAACTTGACATACCAACGCTTGGTGGGTTTAGCCGATCAATGCTCTAACAACTAAAGTTACGAGGGACTTAATACAAAAGGCGTGGAACACCTACTGCTTCAAAAAAAAAAAAAATCAACTCTGTGTTGGGGTATTTGGCGTATCTCTGTGGTAAGAGAAACAAAGCATACATTTGACACCGAAGGATCCTCTGGACAAAGGGATGACATGTTGTGAGGATAAGACTACTTCCCTCAATTAACACCAGTTAAGGTTTTGTCCGCTTTATCTGCAATACTACACCCCTCCACCAACTGCTCTCTTTTCCCACCACCACACCCCATAAATGATTTTGATATTTATAAAAGTTGAATCTGAAAGTTCAAATGCCATGAAACCCTGAAATGAGTATATAACTCTAGTCCATTATTATTCAGATACATTTAACATAACTCTGATCATGGTTATGAATTCAACCTGTATAAGGCTGGGTTTGGTAATGTTTTTTTTTTTTTACAAAAGCACTTTCAAAATCTATATATGTCAATAATTTTTGAAACTAGTGTTTGGTAAAAAAAAATTAAAGCACTTTTTATCCAAAGCACTTCCAAAATTCCTCAACTTTTAAAAGCTGGGGTGGAGGAGCTTTTAAAAGCTACAAAAGCATAAGCTTTGGTCCCAGCCAAATTTAATGCTTGATTTATCTTTTTTATCCCTATTTAATTTTATAAATGACAAGAGTTACCCTAAATTTATATATCAAATATTTTATTTCTTATATTTTGTTCTTTAAATATTATTACTTTTTATTTTCAAACTATTCTATATGCCATTTCATTTAATTTGTCAATAATAAAAATAAAAACAAATATTAAATAATTAGTTTATTTCAGGTTGATTTTTTGTTTGAAAAAATATATATATATTAAAAAGGACTAAGTAAAATAAAAAAAATTTAATAATCATAATAATAGTGAAATTTAGTAAATTTAGTATTATTTATGTATTACCAGAATATCGCTACAACGCTATTCCCGCGATATTAATAACATTTCTGCGAGAAGCCCAAACGTTTCTACAAGTATTAACAACGCTTTGACGAGATTGTTGCAAGATTCTTCAACAACATTTGGCGAGTGTCACAAAAGAGTGATGTAACGATTAATGATTAAAGATATATGAAGAATAAGTTTGCTTCACGATGGTTATAAAGTCTTCGATGGTGAAGACTGAAGTTATGGCGATGAGATCGCAAAGTAGATCCGAATTAGGGGGAAATCTTAGCTGTCTTCCACTATGTAAATCCCTATATAAAGGGCACGATAGATCCAGAAAAGGATGATGTATTTTTGAGAGATGAGAGAATTTTGAGGAAAGAGAAACTCCAGAAAGAAAGTTGTACTCCTGAGTTTTGATCTTTCTTGTAAATCTTTCTGAAAGTGAATTAATAAAAGTGTTGTTGTTTATTCACAATTATGACTTAGTTTTCATAGATTCTTGACAAGGGTGTAGTGTGGGAAATCCTGCAACTACATTTTGGCATCCAGAAACAGGGAGAATCAATTTAAGAAATGTTAAATTGCAACTTGAAGGTTTGAGAAAATTATTAGAATTGGAGAAATGGCTACAAGAAGAAGAAATACATCAGAACCACCAACGACAGTGAGAAGAAGTAAAAGACTTGCAGGTGAAGGAACATGTGAATTAGAAGAATCTTTAAGAATAAGATGAGGAAGAAATAGAACAAGAAATGAAGCAGAAAATTCAAATCAACAGCCGAATCAACAAGAACAATTGCAAAATAGGGATGTGGATTATGATAGAGTAAGCGTACACACTTGGAGGTCGGATTCAATGGAAGAAACAGAAAATCGACAATTAAGAAATGGAGAAGAAGGAGAAAGAAATCAAAGAATGGCGGGAGAATTAGTTCATGTGGGACGTGAAAATGGGACAGTAGATGATCTGAGGCAAAGA
This sequence comes from Papaver bracteatum, assembly GCA_023529315.1. Classification (NCBI taxonomy): domain Eukaryota; kingdom Viridiplantae; phylum Streptophyta; class Magnoliopsida; order Ranunculales; family Papaveraceae; genus Papaver; species Papaver bracteatum. The sequence continues at coordinate 3,798,076 of JAJJWX010002530.1, forward strand.
ACACAGGAAGAAAGGAGATTAGAGGCGGAGGCACGTGCAAATCTAACAAGACAAAATCATGAGCTAAGAATGGAGAATTTGAGGTTACAAAGGAGGTCAAGAAGTACTGTAAGATCAAATTCAAGATCATTCAGGGAAGAACCAAGGCGAAATTCCCCAATGAGAAATGTTAGAGAAGAAGTGCAAAATTTAAATGGAGAGCAACGTCATAGAGAAGAAGAGATAATTGGCGATCATTATAATCTGCGTGACAATAGAAATCAAGAAGGAAGAAACAACCAAATTGAAAAAGAGAATCCAGAGGAAGGTAGGAGGATATTGCATGGGCGAGAGAATCAAAGGAATCAAAGAATAATTGAAGAAGAGATTGAAAGATACTATACTGAACAAGCACGCCTGGCTTGCGAGAGAGAAAGATTAAGAGCAGAAGTAGAAGAGCAAGAATTTCGAGAGGCAGTACGACAAAATAACCATGAAAATCGAGAAAGAAGACGTACACAAAATCGCTATAATGATAATATTCAAGAGGAGTATGATAGGATACAAAGGAGAATAGAGAGACAGCGAAGATAAATGAGGAGAAATGAATAAATTCGCAGAGAAGAAGATAGGAAACTGCGATTTCAAGAGGATGGTGAAAGAGAAAATCGCAGAGAAAGACAGGATGATGATGAAGAAGGAGATACGCAAAGTCTCGCAAGACAAGAAAGACAAGAACGCAGAATAAGGGAAGCTGCATTAAAAAGGCCAATAGAACAAAATTCAGCTGAGAATGAGCAAATTTTGAGAGAATTAGCAGAAATGCGAGGAATGATAAGCAATAGAAGAGAAGGAGGTAGAAGGCAACTTGATGAAGCTATTGAAGAATCTGCGAGGACTCCATTTACTCAAGAAGTACAGTTAAGAGGAATACCTCCAAAATGAAATTTACCAGCATTAACCAGCATTTTTGATGGGACTACTTGTGCTGTTCAACACGTCAAATCTTATGTTAGATGTATGCTACAATGGGAGAATCATGATGCTGTGTTATGCAAGTATTTTGCATCTAGCTTAACTGGCGAGGCATTGAAATGGTTTGAGGGATTACCAAAAAATACTATAACTTCTTTTGATCATTTACAAGCTACATTATTAGGAGCGTACATCAGCAACAATTCATAGCGGCCAGGTATTGAAGATGTGTTTGGTCTAAAACAGAGATTTGGCGAGAGTCTGAAGCACTTAACTATAAGATGGAAATCAATGTGCAACGAGATGGCTGGAAGAGTGGATGAAAGATATCTGATCCTATCATTCATTAATGCAATGTTCGCGACTAATTTACTGTACATTCAGATTTTCAGAATCAAAAATATAATCACCATGACAGAATTGCGAGAACTGCAGGAAGAATACATTTCTTTGGAGGAGAAACAAAATGAGATGGAATCATACCCAATTGTGAACACCAGCTCGCTTGCGGAAAGTGGAAGTTTGCTTCCTAAAATGATAAATAATGTAGCAAGCACCTCACAATCACAACAAGAGAAAGTGGTCATTGATAACCAACAAAAATTAGTAGCGATGGGAAGTCGAGATCAGGAAGAATATGAAAGGGAGAAGAATTATTATAATCGCGGTGGTAATAATAAGATTCAAAGACTCGATCAACCTCAAGAGACTTATGGTGGACAAAGGCAGAATAATTTTAAAGGACAAGGTAATCAGAGGATAATCTGGGAATAAATTAAGATGCCTGCTCTCAATACTAGCATAGAAAAGATTTGGGAAGCTATCATTTTAATGGAAAATATACCTTCTCCGTGGAACATGGGAAAAGAACCCCATCCAAGCAATCGAAGTCAAGAATTCTGTCCTTATCATCATTTTCATGGTCACACAGTAAACGATTGTAGGAATGTGAAGAGAATAATCTTGAGGATGATTGATCAGGGAAAGTTAAATCATTTTCTAGTAGGACATCCACAATCTCAGCAATTACTGCCAGCACCAGAAACTCGTAGAGTGAATGCTGTAAAAGTAGCGGAAACATTTGTAATAGAAGTTGGAGCCAAAGCAAAGAATTTGTTTTGTAACTCTATTGTACATTCACGCAGAACTATAGAGGACTTCCATGACAATATCTTAAGCAGGGTCTTCGCGAGGGACACAAATGTTAGAGAAATATTGAATATCGCGAGATCCTCGCCATTAGAGGAGTGGCAGAAGCAAACTCTATCTTTCACTGTGCAAGATGTACTTGAGGTTGGCGAGCAGCACGATAATCCACTGGTCGTACGATTAGAGATTAATCCAAAACAGATGCAAGAAGAAGATGAAGAGAATGATAGTAAAGTTGAAGATTCTTGGGCCATCAACAGAGTCTTAATAGATACAAGGAGTTCTGTTGATATCTTATTCTATCATACCTTTAAAACCATGAGAGGAAGAGACGAAGATCTAATTCCATCAACATACAAAATCTATGGTTTTAATGGCACAACTAACAAACCAAAGGGGGAAATTGAAATGCAGATACCGTTAAAAGGAATAACTTCAAAAATCTTATTCTGTGTTGTGGACATCGAATCACCTTACATTGCCTTGATAGGAAGACCCTGGTTACACGGGATATTGGGTGTAGCATCTACTTATCACCAGTGTATCAAATTTCCTCATCCAAAAGGTGTCGGAGTTATTAAAGGAGATTGGGGAGAAAGCAAGAAATGTTATGAAATCTATATGAAGTCTTGCGAAGAAAGAGCCGAAAAGAATAGCAATTGGAAGTGAAAAATCAAGCAACGACATAAATGTGAAAGGTTAATGATTGATGCGATAGATCGAAAAGAGGATGTGAAAGCTGATGACGTGAGTCTCGCAGCAAAAGAGACAATAGTAAAACGTAGCAGAAAAGCAGAATCAGAAAATAGTAAGTAAAGAGGTAAAATGATGAACTTCAGAGAACTCTGCGAATAATTTGTTTGAAAAATATGTAATTGAACAAAATATTATGCTTGAAAGAATCGCAAAACTTTACCAAAATGATCAAAGTTATGAAATTCTATCAGAGTTACAATACTCGCGAGAAGCGCGAATAAAATTTCGCAGAGACATAAGAATGAGACGAACCTTTATGGCGGGCACCCTAGTTCGCGAATAAAATTTCGTAAGAGGCAAATGTAAGACCTAATATCACGTCATATGAGGGGGTATCTCTTGACATGACTCAGAGATAAGGTTATACCGCTGCTGGAACCCGGGTCATGCAGACGATGGGGTTAAATAAAACATATCCGGGAGAGAGATCTTGGATTTCCAACTATATATGGTTATACCCTGGTTGGACGACTGAGAATCTCTTCCAAGAAGTGCAAAGTATGACCAAGGCGCCGAGGTACACGGTTGAGCCAAGGGTGCCCGGAGCGTACGAAACTCTCTTGCCATCCTTGGTAAGTCTTGGCTGCAATGCACTTGGCCTGAAGAAAACCCCACCTAGGGTGCAGTCTTGTAACTATAAGCCATATAGGCATAAAGTACAAGAGGATGCGAACACAACTGGTTGTTGATAGATCCGGATGGGAGGAGCTAGACTTGTATGGCCGATGTTCCCTCCTTGAAGGGGCAACCATGGGGAAGATAATGGCGGCACCCTCCATTAGGGAGCTGATAAGTGTCATAAGACGGCAATGTCATGGGGCTTTATGATCGAAAGAACATTTACGCCTGTCATATTATCGCATAACGTAAATAATGCAGAGGCAACAAGCCACGAGAGCAATGTTAAGATGATATCAATGGGTTTTTACATGAAAATGTAAAGACGTCCTACGATTTCATCGCAAGACGATAATGTCACAAGGCTTTGATCTCGCGAGAGAACTTAGACTTGTCATATTGTCGCAATACAATCAAGATATAAAGATAAGACAAGATCAATGGGTCAATACATGCAAATGTAAAGACGTCCTGCGATTTTGTCGCAAAAAGAAAGAGCGTGGCAAAGTACGACCTTTAATTAGGAAGGCACACTAAGACCACAAGATTACTGCGATAATACTCGCAGATGTTACGAGAATTGCGATTTCACACAACTATTATTTGACGGTAAGATCGCCAATATTAAGGTAAATTTTGATTTTTATTTAACCTTTAATCAATTTTTATATTGCAGATGAATAATAGAGGCAAGTATGGGAATGCATGAGAACGATGAAATTATTATTCATCTATCATATAAAAATTGCATAGATACAAGCACGCAGATAATTAAAAGAATAATAGTTATATTGATTGATTAATTTGTAGAAAAAGAATTGTTTTCTGATTCTTACAGGTAGAAACAAAAGAGGCAATTTTTTTTTACAAATTAACGGAAATATTACAGAAAAAAGAGAAAGAAAAAGAAGAACTAGTTAGATCCATCGCGATCCTCCTTATCAGACTTCTATTCATCGCCAGATTCTTCCCCTTTATCATTATCATCATTATTTTCTTCTCTACCAAACTTTTCACCTTCATCATCACTATCATTTTCATCCTCATCAGAATTTTCAGCCTCGCTATCAGAAATGTCAAGACTTGAAATTACTGCAGGTACTTCTTTCGCAAGATCAGGGTATACAGAAGGAGAAATTCCATGGTCATCGCAGACCAATTTAACAGAATCATTGCGAATTACAATGAGAGATCTATTGAAGTTCGCGGTGGTGATGACAAACTGCTTCTTCAGTTGTGAATATTTGTAATTGCGAGAAGCAAGAGTGTTCGCGAGCTGATCCTTCTCTTGTTCAAGCTCCCTGATTCTTTCAAGATAACCTTTTTCAGCCTCTACAAGAATATAACAATAAGTTAGAAATTTTATAAAAGAGAATAATGAAAACAAGAAATTAGCGAGTAGAAGATTAGCTAATAACCTTCTCTGTTAGAAATCATATCTCTAATTAGAGCCGCCTATTCAACTTGAAGGCTAACATTTACACCTAAATCATTTCTTCCATTGTCAAGAACCTTCGCAGCCCAAGCAAACTCATCATCGCTATTAATAAGGAGACGAGATCGAATTTGAGTCTCCCTCGTAAGAAGATCTTCATTCTCGCGGATAAGTTTATCCCTGACCCTTTGAATGTCAAGAAGAGTTTTATGAAAATATGCTAAGGTTTTAGCTCCCTTTTTTATGGAAAGATCCTTCTCGTCAATAAGATCACTATTCTTCTGCCTTAATTTATCTATTTCTTTCTTTGAGTCAAAATAAAGGCGTCTATATTTATCAGTCAAGCCTAAATTGAATCTGTGTTCAAGTTTTAAAAGATTAAACTTGGATCTAAGTTCATCTATGGAGAGGGAGTTAATTTTATCATCTGAGAAAGTACTTAAGGAATTATTAAGGCTAGCAAGAAGAGTATGATCATCTACAGGTTCAGGGAAAGTTCAGATTTAGCATCTTGATCTGGAATTAAAGATAAGTTAAAACCTTTAAGTTTGAGTTTCTCGCGCATTCTATTGAAGGCCTTCAATTTTTTAGCACCAGCAGCAACCATTTTTAAGTATTGGAATGAAGGAAGAAGTTGAAAAGGAAGAAAGAAATCATGAGAATAATGAATGCGCAATTTACAGAAGAACAGTAAAGTTGCAGAGAAGAAGAATGAAGAAGAAAGTAAAAGAGAGAAAGATAAAAAGGAGAAGAGTATTTATAGGAGAAGAAACTTCTCGAAGAAGACGAAAGTAATTAATGCAAAGAAAATATGTGGGTGGTCAGATCGCAGCAGTTACAGAAGACGTGTCAAAAATTTATTGGAAGAAATAAACTCGTGAAAACAGCTGGCGAAGTACATAGAAACGTGTCAGAATGGGAAAGCAAAAAAGATAAGCGATTATGGCATTCTTAATTCTCATGATCTTCTCTTGTTCGCAGAAAAGACATGAGAAGAGGCAAGATGTAGTACCAGAATATCGCTACAACGCTATTCCCGCGATATTAATAACATTTCTGCGAGAAGCCCAAACGTTTCTACAAGTATTAACAACGCTTTGATGAGATTGTTGCAAGATTCTTCAACAACATTTGGCGAGTGTCACAAAAGAGTGATGTAACAATTAATGATTAAAGATATATGAAGAATAACTCTGCTTCACGATGGTTATAAAGTCAGCGATGGTGAAGACTGAAGTTATGGCAATGAGATCGCAAAGTAGATCCGAATTAGGGGGAAATCTTAGCTGTCTTCCACTATGTAAATCCCTATATAAAGGGAACGATAGATCCAAAAAAGGATGATGTATTTTTGAGAGATGAGAGAATTTTGAGGAGAGAGAAACTCCAGAAAGAAAGTTGTACTTCTGAGTTTTGATCTTTCTTGTAAATCTTCCTGAAAGTGAATTAATAAAAGTGTTGTTGTTTATTCACAATTATGACTTAGTTTTCATAGATTCTTGACAAGGGTGTAGTGTGGGAAATCCTGCAACTACAATTTATATTTATATTAGATAGTAAAAAATTGATTATTTTTAACCCCAATGGAATTGAATAAGACTATTTTCAGAGATGTCTGTTTTTTTCATTTGCTACAACAACAATGGTTGAATCTCATATTTTACCAAACACACTTTGATTTCTTTTTTAATCAGCATTAACTTTAATTATTTTTTTTACCAAACGTCTAACTGTTTTTTTCTCACAGCACATCACAACAACGCACAACAGAAAAATTCTTCTACAAAAGCTACAACAATACCAAACTAAGCCTAAGTAAGAGAAATTGAGAAATATAAGCTTATTTGAAACCCAGTTTACAAATATATATAGGCCCATTTTCTTTTCTTCAGTTTTTCAAATAAAGGGATGTTTTCTCTTTTCCATCCATATTGGTTAAGTCCCGTTAAATTTTTACTTATTTAATCTTTACTCATTGTCGCATTGACCTTCTTCATCATTTTAACGTTCGTTAATCTCGGTAAAGGATCGTTTCACCATTTTTCATGTTCGTTACATCCTCAAAAGGGTTCATCATTCGCAAGTTAAGGGTTTAGGGTTCAAGTTTTTTAATTCAAGGTTCATCATTCCCAGGTTCAGGGTTCCCAAGTTCAAGATTCAGGGTTCCCTAGTTTCAGGATTCAGGGTTCCCAAGTTATAAGGTTCAAGGTTTTTAATTGGTGGAAAATCGACCTTGCACACAGGAGATGTGGTTCGGGGGTAAAGAAGACTTTTTAATATACGAGGTAACTGCCACCTTGCATTTAACCGAAATGAATCCGTTAAAAAAAACAGTGGGACCAAGTCAAAATAGGCCTATATTCGAAAAGTTCAATAACAAAATTTGGCTTATATTTGAAAACGTAGAAAAAAACAGGCATATATTTCCAAAATTCCCTTTAAGTAATTCTAAAATGTTGATGCACGCCATTTCAAATGCTTATCCCACTACTATGTTAAAACCATGGGAATAAGAAAAAATATATATTAGCGGAAAAAACAAAAAAATTCGAGACGACAACCAGAAGAAATTAAGGTTCACAGATGATTTGGTCTTTATGTTAGTGTTGGTAATGGTATTTTTGCAGTTGATAAGGGTTAATACGTGGTATTTCATAGATATAATAAAGGGGACAAATCTTGTACAATCAATATGCCAAGATCTTAAAATAGTAAGAACTAGTCTCAACACGATCTTTTTTCCTAATTGTAAAACAAGGACAACCTAGTCAGTCTCAAAACTTCAAGATCCCAATTCAACGAGAAAATTTCCTGAATGATGTATGTCACAAAATCAAATTCAACAAAAAAATATGGTCGGATATTTTTACTCACAATTTAAACTATCTAAGTTATCTAATGTAATACTTGTGATATTTCAATTATAAAGATAAACAATATAATGCAAAAAGGAAATTTACTAGAAACAAAAAAAAAAGAGTAAAATTGCAATATTGCAAAAAAAACTCTCTGCCAGTTTGAACATAGGTATTAAGCCATTACAAACACTAGTTTACTATCGTACTTGAGACTGGAATGTAGTTGAGGCTGAATATGCCATCCAAGTTATTCATAGGCAGTTAAGTCCCTTACATCTGTTAGATCTCACAAATATCTATGCACACAATAACCCTAGTTACAGGTCTATGAGTTGCTCCATAGTTCTTCGTGAAAACTAGTACTACCCTGACTCCAACATGATATATATATATATATGATTTCCTTCAAATATTTTTTAATCAAGGTAATAGAAATTTATTTCCTTTGAGGGAGCTCCGAGTTAAAAAGATGTCAAAGAGCCTCAACAATTAAGGTTTATACTCTTCAAAGCTTATATAGATACTTAATTGATTCTACCTCATAAAATTTATCCAAGTCAAGCGTAGACCGTAATCTTGTGGAACTAGCAAGGTCGGATACTAATAACTCCTAGTAGTTTCTGTTGATCTTATTCCTCGATTGGAAGCTCTTGAATGACTGCATAACAAAAGATATGGACCTTTTGATTAAACAAAAACTACGATGCTCAAGATAAGATTTTGGATAACAAAGATCTATCAGGTAAAACATAGTCTGACTGGGATTCGTGAATCCCAAGTGAATACTTCAATATCGTAAACTTATTATGTTTCTCGACGAAATATAGGTTTATGGAGGACGACTCTTTGAAGAGAGTCCTCTACTTGTAATCTTGAATAAGGCTAGGTTCCTTAAAGTTTAAGAAAAAATTTACTTGCATACAAAGTAAGTTCGTGAACTAGTTTCCATGTTAATGAATTGCTTTGATCTCAAGTAATCTCAATATATTGGTTAAAATAGTTTTTACTTTTGTCCAAAGTTAATTTGTTTCCTTAGTTTCTAGCAATTGGGTTATTTCTTTTGATAGAAGCAGTAAAAATGGTAACCAAGTACTTCCAAAATAAAAGTACTTCTAAAGTTTTTCTACTCAATTAGCTAGTAAAAGAATTAGCCTAATCACATTAGTATGGTATGAAGAACTGAAACTTTTAATCATGCGAGAAGTTTTCCTTGTAATACAAATGAAAATATACGCGCACGTATTTTTCAATTAAGGATCATACACAGTAATAAATCTCACGAGTTAACCATATGGTCCATGAACCATCAATCCAATCGTGGAGTTCAGTCAAGTACAACTTCCTTAATATTTACGAACTAAACATGGTTCACGAACTCAAGTACTTCTTGAAGTCAACAAAACTTACCTAGGATTACATAGTTCGCGAACATGAGAAAGCAGTTCTCAAACTCTAGAAAAGTTTGGAAGTCACCAGGAAACATATCAATTTGCAGAGTTTGCGCACTCTATGCAAAATTGGATATCACTAGGAAACACTTCAAATTTCTTTGCTCGTGAACTTCCAAAAGTGGTTCGCGAATTTTAAACCAAATTCGGAGTTTTAAGATACATCTTGTACAAACATAGTTTATTGAAAAAATGAGTTGTTCTCAACCTCAAATGCAATAAGTCCTTTGAACATCCATTACCCGAGTTTGAGTTTGAGTTCGAGTTTCGATATTAACCGAGTACAAGATTGAACTTGAAACTTCTTCTTTGTATCTCATCATATACTAAAACCATACAATATAAATGGGTTGAACATAATGAGTTAAATAGGATATACCGTCTTCACATATATTTTTTGGTGAAGTTTTCGCTGATGTTTTCATGTGATTTTCAGTTTTTAATCTACAAGGGAATTCAATGATCTTTGAAACCAAATTAACTAAAATTTGTTCTAGTCCGAGAATGACTTTAATAGACAAAAATCAAGAAATAGGTTTGGTCATTTAACATTGAGAACAAGCTTGACATACCAACACGTGTGTGTTAATCGAGATGTGCTCTATCAAGTTGGTGATTGTAATTTTTGGTAGCGGTGGTCAACGTGTGGCTAGTTATGTTTTATGAGGGTTGAAGAAAATGGATTTTCCTCAAATCATTCAAGGTGGTATGGAGAACAATAAATGTTTTTGATGGTAATGAACCTTCAACAACTTATGTTGACGGCAGCATGAGGACAATTCGTGATTTTGGTAGGCTTTCCATTGGTATTGATTTGGTGATTCTCATTTTCGATAACGGCGAGCAAGGTGCGTCCACTTCTAGTTTTTGGTTGTTGAAGACGTCAGGTCTTCTTTGATTCTGTGAAGTTAGTTGAATGGTAATGAATATCATTTATTTTGGAATATTCTTCATGGGAGGATCATCGGTGTTGGGATTCGTACTACTAGTAAGTGGTAGTTAAAAAAGCGTGGGTCTAACAACCATACCCAATATTTCATTTCGGCAATCTGTATGGACTAACTCTAATATTTTTCCAAGAGAATCAACTAGACAGTCAGACTCAATCAATAAAAATACATCCAAGATTTATATCTTTGTTTCTCAATGTAATCAGCAAATCAAACAGATAGAAATCCGTGAGCCTGATTATTATGAGAAACAACTTTAACGGTACCAAAGCCCAATGTTCAAGTGTCAATCAATTTATATCAAAAACCAAAGGTTGGATTATCTAATTGATTGAGCTACGCACAACCTGTGATATTTTGTCATGTCCCTTGTTAAGGGCACCTAGAACTATGGGTGTGTTTAGTAAATTCTGGGTGTAATAATTAAATTCTGTGTGACAGGCACATATGCTTCTTAAGGTGTAACAACTCTTCTTAAGATGTAGCAACTGAATCGTTTATCTCGCACATGTACCTTCTACCCCTATATCTCCTGTAATGATACTCCTTGTGAGGTAATGAAAAACATATTGAGTTTTTTCTTCACCTCTCTGAGGTTTTTATCTCTAAATCGTCATTGTAGATCCTGAAGATTTAATAAATGTTGTCGATTGTAGTGTGGATCACTACAAGTGGTATCAGATAAGGTCTTTCCTCGGCACCAATATGGCTGACAACACCAGATTGAAGCAATTAGATGATTGCACCAAGAAATTGAGCTTGGATTTGTAGGAATTGAGTGAAGAAGTAAAAGGGGATATGTCGAACATGAAGACTGATATCGATAATCAACTGCATCTTCTACGTACTGCACAAACTTCTATGGACCAGAAATTGCAATTGATTCTTGATAGATCAGTATTTTCACAGGGTAACAATCAAGGAGGTGAGACTAATCATCCTTGGGGAGATGGGGAAATTCCTTATCCTTCATCTAGTAACCAATTCCAAGGTTATCAACATCTTCATACTCAACGATTCATTTAACATCATCAATCGGGTGAGAATCAGTTTGCTACTTACAGGCCTAAGGTTGATTTTCCATATTTTGATGGTACTAACCCTAGAGCTTGGATCCGTAAATACAGGGAATACTTCCTTCTGCATCAACTGAATGATGAACAGAAGGTACACATATCAACTCTATACTTGGATGGCAAAGCAGATGTTTGGTTCCAGGATTACCAAACAGGTAAGGGTAACTTGTATTGGGAGGATTTCATTATTGATGTATATACTAGGTTCCAAGACTTAGGCCATGAAAATTTTATAGGTGAATTTAACAAACTTGATCAAACAACTAGAGTTTTCGATTATCAGTAACGGTTTGAAGAATTGAAATCCTTGATGTTAGCTAAGAATCCCTCCCTATCCAAAGAATACTTAATATATAGTTTCATTAGTGGCTTGAAAGAGGATATTAGGTTAGTAGTGCAAATGTTTAACCCGACTACCTTACATCAAGCTATCCTACTAGCTAGAGGACAGAAGTGTATCGTAGATAGAGCTGCAAAACCCCAGCCATGATTCTCCAATAGACCATATTATGGGGGTACACATTTAACAATTCCCAACCAAACAACACATTTCACCCTATCAGTTACGGCACCAACTATTACCAGTCCTGCAACCAGCCAAAAAATGCAGCATGTGAAGAAGCTTACCTATGGTGAAATGCGTGCCAAACGAGAAAAGGGGTTATGCTACAATTGCGATGAACCCTGGATAAAAGGCCATGACTGTCGAAAGCAACAATTGTACATGATAATTGCAGATAATGAAGAAGGGTTAAACTCTAAGGAAAAGGATGATGGCTCTAGTCCAAGTATTGTAGAAGTGGATGAAGAAATGGAAATATCAGTCCATGCCCTATCAAGTACCGTCTCGCACTCTATAATTAAGATTAAAGGACAGGTGAAGACTTAAGGATTGAATATTCTAGTGGATAGCGGCAGTACCCACAGTTTTATTGATCCAACTGCTGACAAAATAAGTGGATGCACTATACTTCCAACTCAAACCTTGCAGGTTATAGTAGATGATGGAAACAAGTTGTTGAGTCAAGATCAGTATCCAGAGTTTACTTGGGTTATGCAGGGTCACTCTTTTTCTCATGACTTGCACCTTCTTGACTTAGGAGGATGTGATATGGTTCTCGGTGCAGACTAGATGCGTGAATTGAGCCCAATGCTTTTTAATTTCAAGAAGCTCACCGTTAAATTTAAACACAATGGCACTGATATTGAGTTGATTGGTCACAGGGATGAAGCGGTTAACATTTCTCTCATGATAGGAAGATATTTTAAGAAACTTCTTCGTAGTGGTGACCCAGTTTTATTTAGTCAACTATTATCTATCTCGGCTACGGCTGCATCAACTGACATTGCATCTTCAATTGCTGAAGTCTTAGATCAGTTCCCTTCTGTATTTCAAATGGAAACCTCACTTCCACCAGCAAGATCACACGATCATCACATTACCTTGGTACCCAACTCAACTCCACCGAACCACCGGCCTTACAGAGTACTATTTGTTCAGAAAGCAGTAATTGAGAAGCTAGTTCAAGAAATGCTCAACACTGGGGTAATTCAGTATAGCCACAACCCATTCTCTTCTCCGGTGCTGTTGGTCAAGAAGAAGGATGGAGATTGGCGTTTCTTCGTGGACTACCACAAGCTTAACTCCATTACTGTTAAAGATAAGTACCCCATACCCCTTATAGATGAGTTACTTGCTGAGCTACATGGCTCTATAATCTTTTCTAAGATTGACCTTCGATCTGTTTATCACCAGATTCGAGTACACCCACATGATGTGTAGAAAACGGCTTTCCGTACACACCACGGTCATTTCGAATTTCAAGTGATGCCTTTTGGGCTTACTAATGCCCCGGAAACCTTCCAATCACTTATGAATGCGATTTTTAAACCCTACCTGCGGAAATTCATTCTTGTTTTTTTTTATGACATACTAGTCTATAGTCCTGGATTAGCCTCTCATTGCATACACCTTCGTACTATATTAGCCATTCTGCAAGAACATTAACTCTTAGCTAAGCGTAGTAAATTTAGTTTTGGTCAGCACCAACTAGAATACCTAGATCATATTATTAGCGGTGAAGGGGTAGCAGCTGACAAAGCCATAATAGAATGCATGCTGAATTGTCCAAGACCTACAAAACTCAAAGGCTTGCGTGGGTTATTAGGTTTAACATGGTACTATCGCAAATTTGTTAAGGATTACGACCTTATTTGTCAACCCCTAACTGTATTGTTGAAGAAAAACAATTTCTCTTGGTCTTCAGCTGCAGAATCTGCTTTTGAACAGTTGAAGAGAGTTGTAACTACAACTCCAGTTCTCATTCTACCATATTTCGCAAAGGAGTTTGAGGTAGAAACTGATGAAAGTGATAGCGGTGTGGGTGCAGGTTTGATACAATCAGGTCGACCCATTTCTTTTTTCAGCAAAGCTATGGGCATACGCTACAAGTCACTATCCACATACAAGAAATAATTGCTGAGTATTGTGATAGTAGTACATCATTGGCGATCATTCTTATTAGGGTCTCACTTTAAAAAATTTACAGACCATCAGAGTCTTAAGTATTTTATGGATCAGAGGCTACACACCATGTTCCAGCAGAAATGGATCACCAAATTACTATGGTTTGAGTATACTCTTCACTACAAAAAAGGTTCAGAGAATCGAGTCGCAGATGCCTTATCTAGAGCACCTTGTTCATCCATGACTGCCATTCAACCAAGATGGCTTGAGGAAGTTCAATCAAGTTATGAAGATGACAAGTTAGCACAAGAACTGATTCCCCAGCTACTTCTTTCTCCAATGCATAAGGATGGATACACCTACTCTCAAGGCATACTCAAGCTCAATGGTAAAATTTACATTGGCTCTACTGGTGGGTCTCATCATAAAGTCTTAGCAGTTGTCCATTCTTCAACTATAGGCGGTCACTCCGGCATGCAAGCTTACTATCAACGAGCCAAAGCTTATTTTCATTGGATCGGCATGAAGAATGACTTAGTCACATTCATTCAGGAATGTGATGTTTGTCATCAGAACAAGGTAGAACACACTCCACCAGTCGGCCTACTCCAACCCATGCCTATCCCAGACCAATCTTAGAAGCATTTGAGTATGGATTTCATAACGGGCTTGCCGAAATCAGAGGGTATAGAGGTAATTTTGGTTATTGTCGATCGTTTCACTAAGTATAGCCATTTTACAGCTTTAATCCACCCTTATACCGCTCATTCTATAGCTAGGATTTTCTTAGACTCTATACTTAAGCTTCATGGGGTACCAGAGACAATAGTATCTAAAAGAGATGCTATATTTCTAAGTTCTTTCTGGCGTGCATTGTTCCAAGCTGATGGTACTTCTCTATATCTTATTACATCGTACCATCCGCAAACTGATGTTTAGACGGAACGTACCAATGCTTGTCTGGAGTCTTATCTCAGATGTATGTGCAGATATAGACCAGTCAAATGGGTCTCTTGGCTTTCTCTAGCAGAATGGTGGTTTAATACCACTCAAGCCTAAAGCTGACACAATTCCAGGCACTGTATGGCTATGACCTTCCTCAGTTTGGGTTGCATTATTGCTCTACTATTGGTAACCCCACTGTGAAAGACTGCCTGCACCAGCGCAAGGTTTTATCAGAAGTGTTGCAACATAATCTACTTGATGCCCAGCACCGCATCAAGCACTTAGCTGACAAGAAACGAGTGGAACGCTCATTCCAGGTTGGAGACTGGGTTTACTTACGCATGCAACCTTATCGCCAAACTATAGTCCACTTGCGTAAGAATCTTAAGCTATCAGCAAAAAAAAATGGCCCTTACTAAGTGTTGCAATGTATTGGTCAGTGATAGACGCATTTATGTGTCTAATTTATCTTAAATGTTTCGTATTGTTAGTACTTTTTGTCCTTATTATGGTGTTTTGTGTGTTTGTAGGTATTTTTTGGAAATAAAGATTGCAGGAAAATTCGACTCGAAAAGTTACTCGGAACACCCCCGGAGGACATTTGATATTCGGACTCCCACTTTGGATAAGGGGTAACCCAATTGCTGAGGGGCACCCACAGGATATTCGCACCCAAACAGCTGGATAAGGGGTGACCTTCTTCACAAATTCAAAAAAATATTTTGGCGGGAGAACGTTTCCATTCACAGGCAGATTTTTCATTCGGATTTTGGAGGAATTTTTATGCGACTCAATCGCTGAAACTTCATGGGTAGATGTGATTTGTCATAAAAAATCTATTATGGGTGATTTTATCGATCAAATTTGGCTGGATAACTTGGTTAAATCCAAACAGGGATTTGGAGGAAAAACATGAGCATGCATGAGTTGTGAGGAATTTAAATGTGGACTGCATGTTCTTGGAAGACTTAATAGATATTCATGGAGCGTGAAGAACGTATAGGAGGAAAGAAATACAGCTTCATGCACGAGGAATTGATAAAAAGGGAATTTTGGCCGTAGAGAATAATAGTGATAAATGAAGATTATTTGGGAGATATGGCGTGATTAAATGAGGCTTAGGAGTATAAATAGTGGGATCGAGGTACAAGAAAGGATTACAAAGAGATTGGGAGAGTTACAGAGCATCACAGAGTCGAGAAATCGAGTTGCATGAAAAATCTTTTCTGCTGCTGCTTACCTGAAGAACACCAAGAACAGACCACCCAAGACAGTCGTTTTCAAACACTGATAACGACACATCAGTGTGGGTTGCAGAGACAAAGTAACAGCGGCAGTTCGTCTTTATCGTTTTCTGTAACAGTGTTAGCAACAATTATAAACGTTGCAAACACCCAATTTTCATCATTTTCTCCATTTTCATCTTTGTAAATACCCTTTGAGCAATAATAATGATTTTTGAGCGTGTTTCCAACATGATGATGAGCTAATTCTCCCACAACCAAGGCAATGAGGAAGCTATTTGCGCATGAATAATTGGTAAATATTTATTTTCTCTAATTTATAATTTATAATTCACTCAATCATTGCTTTTGCAGAGTTTTTAATTGTTTGCATAATTTTCTTCATTAGTTGTGATTCAATTAGATAGGTTATGCTTTGTGTAGATAATCTATGCTTAGGGGATACAATTAATAGTTGAGAATTTGCCTGATTATTTGTGAGTTAAGAAATTAAGGGACCTAAAGATAATTAGAGTTTTGGGTTATTTACCATCATTCATTCATGTGTAATAGTGGAATCAGTGTCTTGGTTATTTTCTCATATCTTGAAATCAATTTTGATCTAAGTTTTCTTTACTTTTAAGTTTTATTAATGTAAAATCCTTTGCTTTCACAAGTCTCAACGAACTTATTTACTACAACTCAATTGAAATTCACATCAATTTTTGGCGCCGTCGACACAGACTTGTCTTTAGGATAGAGTTTTTGGATTTTTTAGGTTTTTATTTGTTTTTAGGTTTTTATTTGTTCTTCTTTACATTTTTGGGTTTTTCTCTTTGCATTATAGATTTGGAATTTGGAGCAAAAGAAAATTTGCCAAATATTTTGGTGAATATTTAAAGATTTGGAGTAAAAGGCAAAGCGAAAGGAGCGAAAGAAGAAGATTTTTTTTTATATAAAAAAAGAGAGAAAAAAAAAGAGTTTATTTTTATTTATTTATTTATAGATTGTATTAGGATTTCTCTATTCTTGTAATTTTCTTTTTATTTTTGCACTTTATTTTTGGACTTTGGACTGTGGACATTTGGACATTCTTTTATTTTTAAACCCTACGGAAGGGTAATTTAAATATTAAATTGTTTGTAGAGAGTACGGTGATTACGATATCACCTCGGCCCCTTGGGTTCGTACATGACATAGGATTCGTGGCCCGAGTCGACTTCAGCGGTTCATCCCCCGTCTGGAACGGGAGGTAAGTTTGTCGAAACACTCGCGAATCCCCTGTCAGCGAGTTACTGTATTCCTTCGTTTGCATATATGCTGAGGACTTGAATACGGCTTCTTTAATTTCCTAGTAAAGGTCAAGGACTGTCCATACAAGATAAGGGTATGGATTTTATCACCGTTCTCTTCTTGCCTTCCTTAGGAAAACGATACCTAACGCGAACCAAATCTTTAAAATTTGGAATAGAACGAGACCTATAGGGTAACGAGCTTAGTAGGAAAGTCGTTCAAAAAATATTGGTTACTCTTTTGAGCATACTTCAAAGTTCATGATGGTTTCTGTGAGTTGAATGTGTGACTGCGCCGCCTTGTAATGCGGTGAGGCCTTGGGTATCAAAGCTCCACGTATATTCCCTCGCCTCTATTCAACTTGCTTAAACTCGGATTGATTCCAGAGGGGTTTGCTCAGATTGTAACGAATTCCCTTTCGAAGGATTAGAAGTTGGTCTAGAAAACAATCTAAATGAGCCATCATGCTTTTTGTTTGCTAGAAATATCTAGGTTTTCTTTGGTGGAGTCATCCTTGTTTGTGTTTGCATAGAACTTCCCCTTATTTTAGGATTTTTTCTTTTTCTTTTTCTTTTTCTTTTCTTTTTCTAGTGTATGCCCGAAGTCATCATAGAACGGGCTTGGAAAAGAAACACTCTAAGTCGTTTGATTAGTGACAAACCTAGTAGTTATTCTTGTGAAGGCGGGGATCTCAAAGACTCTTATTTTGAGAGCCCAATTTTTGGAAACTTCATTTTTTATAATCCATCTCTTTGTGAGGAAAGTACCTATAGTACTTCAGTTGTGACAGCCATGACTACTTTGAAAGATTACATGTTCCCAACTAGGACCAACCGAGCTTCGTGCATTAAATTGCCAGCCAATACGACTAATTTTGAGATAAAACCTAGTATTCTTCATATGATCCCGATATTCTTAGGAAAAGATAATGAGAACCCTTATTTTCATATTAGGGACTTTGAGGAAATTTGTGGGATAGTTAGAATAAAAGACCTTACAGATGAAGTCTTGAAACTTAAGATGTTTCCCTTTTCCTTGAGAGATAAATCCAAGACCTGGCTGAACAACATACCATCCGAATCCATTGAAACATGGCAGGAAATGATTACAGCTTTCTATATGAAATTCTACCCTAAGCATAAAACTGCAGCTGTTAGGAAGAAAATTAGTGCTAGTGTACAACAAGAGGGAAAGTCTCTTTATAGGTTTTGAGAGAGATTCAATGATCTCCTATCCCAGTGTCCTCACCATGAATTTGATAAGATGAAACTTGTGGAGATTATTTATAATGGTTTAGACTAGTCGACTAAATCCATGGTCGAGTCTATGTGCTCTAGTGAGTTCACTAATAAAACTGATGATGATGCTTTTACATTCTTAGGAACTATCGCTGAAAAATACCAACAGTGGGAGTCTTGTGTTGAACCCCCTAAAAGATTCTTGGTCAATAGAGGTAGCACTAATATGGTAGATACAAGCTTCGAGTCAGATGCTAAGTTTTCTGCTTTGTCTAGAAGGTTAGAAGCTTTGGAAATGGGTCAGTCTAAAAATAGGTCCCTTGTTGAACCTAATAGAGCCTCTCAAGTCTCTAGTTGTGGAATAGAGCCCGATAACTCATTTTGGGAAGGTCATGTTAGTGAAGAACAATCCCATGATGTCTATAACAATGCTAGGTTTGAGAACCGTCAAAATTTTGACCCATACTCAGAGACCTACAACCCTGGTTGAAGAAACCATCCTAATTTTTCTTGGTCTAAGGGCCAGAATCAATGTCAGTCTAGTAATTCTCAGCCTCCCCCAGGTTTTGGTTATGCTAAGAACTCTTCAGGTCAACCCCTGTTTCAGAACACTTCTGATAAAAAGATCTCTACCTTAGAAGAAACTCTTACTATGTTAGCAAAGAACCATGATATGTTATCAGCTAACCACCTTAGCTTTCAACAAGAAACCAGGAAGAATTTGAAGAATAATTCTCAGACTCTTGCTAAATTAGAACTTCAAGTTGGCCAGATAGCTAAGTTTATTAGTGAGAGAGAAGAAGGAAGGTTCCCTAGTCATACTGATTCTAACCCTAAAGGAGAGAAATCGTACAATCATGTGAATTATGTTACAACCCTTAGGAGTGGAAAGAAAGTTAACAATAAGGTCTCCATGCATGAAAGTAAACATGTTGTAGTTCACCCTTCTGAGACAGAAAATGAGGAGACTGATAGAGTCTCCAAAGAGACCAATGAGGGTCATGTTGAGCCCGGCTTTGTTCCTAGAGCCCCGTTTCCCCAGCTGCTAGTTCCAACTAAGAGCGAGTCCAACTTTAAAGATATTTTGGAGGTTTTTAAGAAGGTAAATCTCAACCTACCATTGTTGGATGCGATTAATCAGATTCCCGCTTATGCCAAGTTTCTCAAGGACTTGTGTACAAGAAAGCGTAATCTTAGTGTTCAAAATAAAGCCTTCCTAGCTAGTCATGTGAGTTCTATTATTCAGAATACCACTACTCCTAAGTACAAAGACCCAGGGTCCCCTACCATTGCTTGCACAATAGGTAAATACCGTGTTGAGAAAGCGTTGCTTGACTTAGGATCCAATGTGAACTTACTCCCATACCGTGTGTACCTTAAGATAGGACTTGGTGAGATGAAACCTACCCAAATGACTCTTCAGTTAGCTGATAGGTCCGTTAAAATTCCTCATGGTATGATCGAGGATGTTCTTATAGAGGTTTACAAGTTTATTTATCCAATGGATTTTGTTATCCTAGATACCCAACCTGTCCCTGACCTAGAGAACCAGATACCGGTAATTTTAGGTCGTCCGTTTTTAGATACATACAATGCGATTATTAACTGTCAAACTGGTATTATGAATCTGTATTTTGGTAATATGACTACCCTCTGAACTAGATGACTTGAGCTACCCTCTGAACTGGTAATCTGTCTTTTTAGCTTCATATTAGTAATCTACCCTCTGAACTAGATGACTCAAGCATAGAAGAGGTGAACATGATAGGAACATTAGTCGAGGAGTCATTACCAAACACTTTGATGGAAGATCCATTAGAGAAATGCCTAGCTCAATTTGGGATCGATTTTGATGATGATGATGATGTGATTAATGAGGTGAATTCTTTGTTAGATTCAACCCCTTTGATAGACACTAGTAATGGATGGAAACCTAAGTTCGAACCTCTACCAGTTTCTGAGTCTACCCTAGTTCCTTCGTTGGAAAAGCCTCCTAAATTGGACCATAAACCATTACCAGATACCTTGAAGTATGTGTTTTTAGGCCCATCTGAAACTTTACCTGTGATTATAGCATCCGACTTGGATAGTGATCAGGAAAGTAAGCTAGTAACCGTCCTTCAAAACAACAAGGAAGCTTTAGGGTGGACCATAGCAAACATTAAGGGTATAAGTCCTACTGTTTGTATGCATCATATTTATTTAGAGGAAGATACCAAACCTTCTAGGGATATGCAACGAAGACTAAACCCTAATATGAAAGAAGTAGTTCGAACCGAGGTTCTTAAGCTGTTAGATGCAGGCATTATCTACCCTATTTCAGACAATAAGTGGGTCATCCCCGTTCAGGTTGTTCCCAAGAAATACAGTATTACTGTAGTCCATAATGATAACAATGATTTAATCCCAACCGAATGACCACGGGTTGGCATGTCTGTATTGACTATATAAAATTAAACAAGGTCACTTGGAAGGACCACTTTCCCCTTCCCTTCATCGACCAAATGCTAGAAAGATTAGCTGGACGTAGCCATTTTTACTTTTTATATGGATTCTGCGGCTATAATCAGGTTCCTATTGCCCCGGAAGACCAAGATAAAACCACCTTTACCTGTCCCTTTGGTACCTTTGCGTATAAACGCATGCCTTTTGGGCTATTTAATTCCCCTGCGACTTTTCAGCGTTGTATGTTGAGCATATTTTCTGACATGGTAGAACGGTTCTTAGAGGTCTTTATGGATGATTTTTCAGTGTTTGGTTCATCTTTCAATGAGTGCTTGCATCATTTGTCATTAGTTTTGACTAGGTGTAAGGAAAAGAATTTAGTTCTTAATTGGGAGAAATGTCATTTCATGGTTCGTTCAGGAATTGTACTAGGGCATATCGTATCTTCGAAGGTAGATAGAGCCAAAGTTGACCTTATTAAAACTTTACCGGTCCCAAAAACCGTAAGATATATTAGGTCATTCTTAGGGCATGCTGGTTTTTATCGTCGATTCATTAAGGATTTTAGATTGATTTCTAGACCTCTTTTCAATTTGCTTGCAAAAGATGCTAAGTTTGTGTTTGATGATGCTTGTTTAGAGGCTTTTGAGAAGCTTAAGACTTTACTCACTACCGCACCCATAGTCTAGGCACCCAACTGGAACCTACCCTTTGAGATCATGTGTGATGCTTCATATTATGCTATTGGTGTTGTGCTAGGTCAATGATAAAATAAGTTACTTCATGTGATTTACTATGCTAGCAAAACTCTGAATGATGCCCAGTTGAACTATACCACTACAGAGAAGGAACTATTAGTTATTGTGTTTTCCTTAGACAAGTTTAGATCCTACCTCTTAGGTTCTAAGATCGTAATCTATACTGATCATGCTGCTTTGAAATACCTTTTGTCTAAGAAGGATACCAAACTTAGATTGATTAGGTGGATCCTATTGTTACAAGAACTTTCTCCCGACATTAGGGACAAAAAGGGTACAGAAAATGTATTAGCAGACCACTTGTGTAGGCTAGTTGTTATTTCCCTTAGTGTTTCCCTTCATATAAGGGATAGCTTTCCTGATGAACAATTGTTCTCTGTTTCCCAATCACCTTGGTATGCAAATATAGTGAATTATCTTGTTACTGGTTGAATGCCCCAACATTGGGGTAAACAAGATCATTCTAGGTTTTTAGCCGAGGTTAAGTACTTCTTTTGGGATGATCCTTATTTATTTAAGTATTGTCCAGACCAGATTATTAGGAGATGTATACCTGAGAGTGACCAGTCCAGTATTATTTCCTTTTGTCATGATAATGCTTGTGGGGGTCACTTTAGTGCTAAGAAGACTGCTGCTAAGATATTGCAGTGTGGATTTTATTGGCCTTCATTCTTTAAAGACTCCCATAGTTAATGTGTTACTCGTGAACGTTGCCAGAAATTAGGAACCATTTACCGTAGGAATATGATGCCCTTGAACCCGATTTTAATTGTTGAGGTCTTTGATGTGTAGGGTATTGACTTTATGGATCCATTTCATAATTCTTTTGGTAACCTATACATCCTTGTCGCCGTAAACTATATCCCTAAGTGGATAGAGGTTGTGATTGAGTTCTTGAAAAATAATATACTTACACGTTTTGGTAAACCGCGAGCTATAATTAGTGATGGAGGGTCGCACTTTTGTAATGGAACTTTTAAGCTTTTAATGAAGAAATATGGTATTACACATAAGGTAGCTACCCCGTATCATCCAAAGACTAGTGGTCAGGTAGAGGTTTCCAATAGGGAGATAAAACGTATATTAGAGAAAACAGATAATCCTAATCGGAAAGACTGGTCGTCTAGGCTTACTGATGCCTTATGGGCTTACCGTACTGCATCTAAAACCCCCATTGGAATGTCGCCTTATCGGCTTGTTTATGGCAAGGCATGTCATTTACCTGTTGAGTTAGAACATAGAGCGTATTGGGCTATTAAGCAGCTAAATTTTTCACTCGACAAGGCAGGAGCCCAGAGGAAACTCCAGCTCAGTGAGTTGGAAGAGATTCGTATAGATGCTTACGATAGTGCTAAGGATTATAAGAACAAAATGAAACTTGTGCATGATAGAAATATTTTAAGTAAGTCATTTTCTCCTGGTCAAAAAGTTCTTCTGTATGATACCCGCTTGCATCTTTTCCCTGGGAAGTTACGCTCTCGGTGGACGGGTCTTTATTGTTCGCACTGTCTTTCCGAATGAAGTTGTTGAAATTGAGACACCAGATGGTAGTAGTTCTTCGAAGGTTAACGGTCAGAGATTGAAACCATTTTTAGAGTTATTTCCTACAAGTGATGTTGAGGAGGTCCCTCTGGAGGACCCTGTTTACCCTTGATTGACCATCGAGGCAGTTGTATGTTGTATATTATTTTTGATTTTCTCTCTCTTCACCCAGGTACTATCTTTCCAACTTCTCCTCGTGTTATTTTACTTTTGGTTTTGCTCTTTCATTATAAACATTGAGGTCAATGCTAGATTTAAGTTTGGGGGTGGGGAAGAACTTTTTAGTTGCACTTTTGAAACTTCTAGCGTCACATGGTATCCGGTTAGCTAAGTTTACATACTGTTTCTCACCGAAAAGATAGAAATTGGAATGCTATGGATAACAACCTATTGAGACATTAGAGAAAAAGACATTGAGATCCTTGAAATTTAGGAGATAACTTGTTCCTTTTAGAGGGTAACTGTGATGGACCTAACCATCCATGATGGAAAGGCAAGTAGGTCAGGAAATGCCAGAAAGATAAATCATCATTACATTCTTTTCAATAAGGCCATAGGGAAGTAGAAATTTTTATGTCAAGCAAGAAATCGAAGAGAAGAGTTAATTGTCAAGGTTCTATGAGGTTCGATAGTTTATCATCAACATTTGAAGACCGAAAAAGACGTTGTTTCCACTGAGCATTATGAGAGAGTCGAAGAAAGATACATTTGGTTGCTTTGTTAGTCCGCTTTCAATCTGGCACAAGATCTTTCCAGCACTGGTTTAACTCATCACACGTAATTAGTCCAGCTGTGTAGCAGATGTCCCTCTCATCTTTTTTTCTCTCCTAATCTTATCCATCTTTAAATAAGCGGACGCATATTACAATGTTTATCTAGATGTGTAGCGGATATCTCTTTATCTAGCAGTGCTGCGGATGTGTCTCCCTTATTCTTTAGTCAGCTCTAGAGCTGACACCTTTAATTTCTCTGGCATTCTAGTCACTTGGAGATAGGTTGAGAATTTGTATTTCCTCATAGCTCTTTGCATACTTGTGACCAATTAGAAGTACATGTTTTGTGGGTACACCTCTGGTAAACCCTCCGGAGACAACACTCCGCCACTAGGGCCACCTAGCGGTTTAACGGCTTGCTGCACGTGCTAAGTGTAGTCATTTTATTTTCTAGATTAGATTTGCTCGGGACTAGCAAATAATAAGTTTGGGGGTATTTGATAGACGCATTTATGTGTCTAATTTATCTTAAATGTTTCGTATTGTTAGTACTCGTTTTTGTCCTTATTACGGTGTTTTGTGTGTTTGTAGGTATTTTTTGGAAATAAAGATTGTTGGAAAATTCGGCTCGAAAAGTTGCTCGGAACACCCCCCGGAGAACATTTGATATTAGGACTCCCACTTTGGATAAGGGGTAACCCAATTGCTAAGGGGTACCCACAGGATATTTGCACCCAAGCAGATGGATAAGGGGTGACCTTCTTCGCAAATTCAAAAAAATATTTTGGCGGTAAAACGTTTCCATTCACAGGCAGATTTTTCGTTCGGATTTTGGAGGAATTTTTATGCGACTCAATCGCTGAAACTTCATGGGTAGATGTGATTTGTCATAACAAATGTATTATGTGTGATTTTACCGATCAAATTTGGATGGATAACTTGGTTTAATCCAAATAGGGAGTTGGAGGAAAACATGAGCTTGCACGAGTTGTGAGGAATTTAAATGTGGGCTGCATGTTCTTGGAAGACTTAATAGATATTCTGGAGCGTGAAGAACGTATAGAAGGAAAGAAATACAGCTTCATGCACGAGGAATTGATAAAAAAGGGAATTTTGGTCGTAGAGAATAATAGTGATAAATGAAGATTATTTGGGAGATATGTCGTGATTAAATGAGGCTTAGGAGTATAAATAGTGGGATAGAGGTAGAAGAAAGGATTACAGAGAGATTGGGAGAGTTACAGAGCATCACAGAGTCGAGAAATCGAGTTGTAGGAAAATTATTTTCTGCTGCTGCTTACCTAAAGAACACCAAGAACAGACCATCCAAGACAGTCGTTTTCAAACAGTGGTAACGACACATCATTGTGGATCGCAGAGACAACGTAACAGCGGCAGTTCGTCTTTATCGTTTTCTGTAACAGAGTTAGCAACAATTATAAACGTTTCAAACACCCGATTCTCATCATTTTCTCCATTTTCATCTTTTAAACACCATTTGAGCAATAATAATGATTTTTGAGCGTGTTTCCAACATGATGATGAGCTAATTCTCCCACAACCAAGGCAACGAGGAAGCTATTTGCGCATGAATAATTGGTAAATATTTATTTTCTCTAATTTATAATTTATAATTCACTCAATCACTGCTTTTGCAGAGTTTTTAATTGTTTGCATAATTTTATTCATTAGTGGTGATTCAATTAGATAGGTTGTGCTTTGTTTAGATAAACTATGCTTAGGGGATACAATTAATAGTTGAGAATTTGCCTGATTATTTGTGAGTTAAGAAAGTAAGGGACTTGAAGATAATTAGAGTTTTGGGTTATTTACCATCATTCATTCATGTGTAATAGTGGAATCAGTGTCTTGGTTATTTTCTCATATCTTGAAATCAATTTTGATCTAAATTTTCTTTACTTTTAAGTTTTATTAAATCTAAAATCCTTTGCTTTCTCAAGTCTCAACGAACTTATTTACTACAACTCAATTGAAATTCACATCAGTCAGGTAGCTTATAAACTTCAATTGCCTCCTACTTCTCGTATTCATCCAATCTTTCATGTGTCTCAATTAAAAAGGAAGGTGGGTCAAGGAGTTATTCCACAAAAAATCTTTCCATCACTTGACAGAGATAGACTGATGAAGGTTAATCCAGTTGCAGTCATAGATGCTGGGGTTATCATCAAGGGTCGTCAACAAGTTCCACAGCTTCTGGTACAATGGTCTCATGCTGCTGAAGGCAATTGATGCTGGGAAGATACAACTTTCATCACCTCTCGGTTTCCTAAATTTATACTTGAGGACAAGTGTAAGATGTAGGGATGGGCATTTGTCATGTCCCTTGTTAAGGGAACCTAGAATTATGGGTGTATTTAGTAAATTCTGGGTGTAATAATTAAATTTTGTGTGACAAGCACATGTGCTTCTTAAGGTGTAACAACTCTTCTTAGGGTGTAGCAACTGAATCGTGCATCTCGCACATGTGCCTTCTAACTAGGGTTGTCAATGGGTACCCATTACCCGGAAACGAAACCGGACCCGGTTGAAATGGGTCCGGTTCTGGGTCCTAAAGTTGGACCTAGAGCTGGCAAACAAGCCAAAATCCGCGGGTTTACCCGGCCCGACCCGTGAAAAACCCGCACTCGGCTAGGCCCGTGTCTAAACAAGCCGGGTTCGGGTTGGAGAAATAGCGGCTTGTGAGAAAACTGGTTAGCCCGGCCCTGCTTGTAAACCCGCGGGTTAAACCCATAGCCCGTGTATAGTAATAAGTTATATTTAATTTCCACCTTCAGATTATATATGATTAATCCCATTCGTTCATTTAGGATATAAAATATAAAAACCCTAGATAAGATTTCATTTCCTCCTCTTTTCTTTCTTCTCTACTGTCTCTCCGTCACAGCTGAAACTCACGTCTTCCATCTTTCTTTTTTTTCAACGAGAACAATCCAATTATTAGTGTGTTATTAAATCAGAGATTCAGAATCATCTCTAGAAAGTGAAACTCCAGATTCTTTTTTGCACAAATCTCAGATCTTATTTAGGTAAGTCATCACTTATTCATCTTTCTATCAAAGATTAATGGAAGATAATAGAAGATCGAAATTGAGAAGGATTCGAAGCTCGGGTTTGTAATTGATCTTCGATGGGTTGTTGTTTTTGAGATGGAATTTGAAATATCTAAGAATAGTTGTTGCTGTTGGTAAAGAGGGATTTGATGCCATTAATGGGTTTGGTGGTGGGTTATAGGGGTTGTTGATGTTGTTGATGTTCATGGATGGATGTGAATTTAATCAATCACCGATTCAAGGATCTCAATTTAGAACTAGTTTTGTACAAAATTACATATCTCGTGTAAAAATTGTTATCAATCCTAATATTGTACTATAATATTGGGTTTATTATAAATTTTTTGAATTGATGCTCACATGATTTCTTTTCATAGGGAAGAGATGAAGGGAATTTTTGTTGCTTTTTTTTTTCGCAATTTTGCTCGTTGTAGGCTTGTAGCATAGATCTGGTCTGGATTAACTTCACCATCCACGGTACCAGCAATGCAATTTTGTGGGTCTTTTTAGCAGCACGACTGCATGAGTATGATTAACTTTCTTTAATAACTGATTAGTGAAACATTAACGCTTAATCAGGAGTATAGGACCATACATTTAACTTAATTAAGTTTTATTTTAATTATTTAATTAAACAAGCCGGGTAACCCGTAAACCCGCAAGTTTAACCCGTTATGGGTGCGGGTTGAGGAAATGACCACCCGCGAAGAATTTCGACCCGCGGGTTTTGACCCGTGTTAACCCAAACCCGTGTAACCCGCAACGAGCCAGCCCCGGCCCGCCCGTTTGCCAGCTCTAGTTGGACCCATTAACAACTTTGGACCCGGGGGGTAATTACCCGATTGGACCCGAATCTAAACGGGTAATACCCATCGGGTACCCGCGGGTAATGGGTACCCGGTTATGCATCATTTATCATATTTTTATTAAAATTATAACTATTTTTCTAGTTTGGGCTTTGATTTTTTTTTTTGGATTTTTCTTTTTTCCTCAAATTTAAGCTTTATTTAGTACATAAATAAATAAATAATTATAAAATTTTATAAAAATAACTTAGATCAAGGCCAAAAAAGGAAAGATATCAAGTTTTCAAAGTTTTTTTTTAATAGTTTTGTTAATACCCAACGGGTACCCGGAACCGACGGGTACCCGCAATTTTTAACGGGTCCGGTTCTGGGTCCATAAATTTAAGAACCGGACCCGGAACCAACTTTTATAAGTAGGGTCCTTGTCCGGGCCTAGTGATACCCGCGATGACCCGGACCAAAGACACCCCTACTTCTAACCCTATATATCCTGTAATCTATACTTGATTAGTGCAAAATATTGCATATTTCTACACCTATTTATTGGCATTTAACTCATCTTTTGCGTTTTAAAATCAGATATTATCCCAAATTCTGTATTTTCTTTGTTTTCAAGAATAAATATTTGTATTAATTAACTTTGTGTTTTTAGGTACCAAATAAATCTTGGATGAATTGAGGAATACAGAGAACACGTTGTAGAGAACGAGAAGGCAAAGTCAATGACGAAAGAACGGAGTCATTCGGAGTTCGTATGAAGAAGTTATGGGAAAAACAAGAAAAGGGGAAAAATGGTCATTTTACAATAGAGAATACTATTGGCACCCTTACTGTTCGCTAAGGAACCCCACCATATGTTAAGAGGCAGACTGTTTCATAGCAACTGTTAAAGGCATGCAGTCTTTACTAAGGGGCATCAACTCTGTTAAGGGGAAGCCAAAGTTCAAAAAAATACTAAAGGCACCCATCTTATGAATTAGAGCACCACTTCCATCATCAACCCTGCATGTTCGACGAGTTCAGGGAAGTTCAGGTGATGGTGGTTTTCGAGTTTGCTATGATGTTCATGGCTGCCATGGTTGGGAGCGGTTAACGAAGACATCTCGGTATCGTTGATGCCATTGTAATGGGTTGTTCGTGATGAACATGTAGATGGAGTGAGTCTAGATGAGGATGGTGATTTATTGAGAGATTTGCAGTGATGGAAAGAATGATATTCTGCCATTAACGTAGTTGTGCTATGATATCGAAATGATTGTTTCTGGTGATAAGCCGAGACTGGTTCTCGGCTTGCTGTTGTCGAGATGGTAAGAACATGGAATGAGACGGAGCTCAGCTCGATGGAGAAAGCAAGTTCAAGGGAAGGTTTGCAGAATAATGATGTTGGAAAAAGCAGTCAGAGGTGTTGATGGGAATGATGGCACTAACGCCGAGGAAATGGCATGGGGATCGAGATGGTCATGACAGGCTGTTGGAGCAAGAACTGTCAGTGGAAGATGGAAATGATGAAGCTCGAAATAGAGAAGGTGATGGCTGGATGTTTCGTTGGAGTTATAACAATAATGGCAGAGGCGAGCAAGTGAAGATAGCTCAAGCTTGGTAGTGACCGTGATAATGAATGGTTGTAGTCGAGCTGGAGAACGTGAAATAATGATGACTTTCATGGCTTGCTGTAGACTGAGATGGTGAGTGATGGTGAAGCACGTTAAAAAGGAGAACGTGAGGTTAGTGGTGATGACGTGCATGTCCGGAAGAAGAGAAATGTTTTCTGTCGAGTACGGGATAGGGAGATATTGGCAGTGATGTTGAATCCGAAGAAGCGAATGATGAGAACTCGAGCTGTAGAACGTGAAACAGTGATGAGTTTCAGGACTGATGTTGGAGAACGAGTTGGAATGAAGAGCTGTGGTTAGGGCTGGTGGCTGATGATAATGCCAGAGAACGTGAACAACTCGTGCTGTTCGAGATTAAAGGGAGAAGATGGTTGATGCACGAGTTGTCGAGAGTTGCTGGAAGTAATGATGAGAACGAGCTGATGGTGAAGCACATGAAGAAACAATGAAGCATGGGTTGCTGCAAAAGCAAGAAGAAAAAATAAAGAAAATAAAAATAAAGAAATAAATAAGAAGTAGCACATATGGAAGAGTGGGTTGTTCGATTTTTTCCAGGGAACAATGCCAGGAAGAAAAGCATGGGTGTGATGTTGCCATGCACGTGAAGAAAAGAACACCCAGCATATCACATGCACACAGGGAGGCATAGGGCAGCTTGTAGGATATTTTGTCCTATAAATAGGCTTGAACTCCTCTCCCAAAAATCATCCAGTTTGGTATCCAATTCTGCTGGGTCAATTTAGTTCTTAAATTTGTTTATGTTTAATTTTCAGCATGTTCTAAAACTCTCTGCTAGGGTGTAGATGAAACCCCTTATTTTTATGTTGAGTTAATTTCATATTCAAATTATGTTCTTGTTGTGCTTAAATTGTTTTAGGATTGATAGTTAACTGTTTGATGCAATGAACCTGTGATGAGTTGTACTGTAAGAAGACAACTCATACTAGGGGTAAGTTAGTGAAAATCAGTTGAAGAAATCATCCACCTGAAATAGGATTGATAGTTAGATATTTGAGAAAGTTAACCTGTGATCAATTGTACTGTAAGAAGACAGTTGATAGTAGGGGTGAATTAGTGAGAATTGTTGATAAATCATCCACTTGAGACATTCAAGGGAAGGACAAGAGCATAGTTTGAGTTGAATTTCCTTATCATATGATTAGGTGGTGAATTCAATCACCCTAGTGCCGCTCAATCAATATTTACAACCTGTTATTGCTTTATTACTCGTTTACTACCAAATATCTTGTCGTATCGACACCCAAAAAAAAAAATTGTGTTACTCTCATTTGAATCAGTTTAGTGATATTTTGGAATCACTTCTACACCCACCAAGTCTCTGTGGGATCGACCTGTATTTGCCCTGTCTACGATAGACGTTGTGCACTTGCAGTATACATAGTAGTAGGTTACCTTTCCAAGCCTACCAAGTTTTTAGCACCATTTCCGGGGACTCGGTGGCAGTGTAGTTGTTTCTTTTGCTTCACTTTACTGATTTTTAGTTTAGTCTTGTATATATTAGCTTGCATTCGTTATTTATTTTCTTTTCTTTTCTTTACTATTCACAGTAACTATTCGCAGTCAATTACAATTGATATTGATACTCTATGATTTTTCTTTGCAACTTAGAAGACCTGACTACCTCTTTTGAGCTCACCAGGTGCTTGAGTAGCTGTTGTAAAGGCAAAGGAAAGGAAGCGAAAGGAGCGAAAGAAGAAGATTTTTTTTTTAAAGAAAAAAAAAAAGAGAAAAGAGAGAGTCTATTTATTTATTTTTAGATTGTATTATGATTTCTCTATTTTTGTAATTTTCTCTTTCTTTTGCACTTTATCTTTTTGGACTTGGACACTTGAACATTCTTTTATTTATTTTTAAAACCTACGGAGGGGTATTATTAAATATTGAACTATTTGCAGAGAAGGACGGTGATTACGATATCACCTCGGCCCCTCGAGTTCGTACATGACATAGGAGTCGTGGCCCAAGTCGACCACAAAGGTTCATCCCCCGTCTGGTACGGGAGGTAAGTTTGTCGAAACACTCGCGAATCCCCTGTTAGCGAGTTACTGTATTCCTTCGTTTGCATATATGTCGAGGACTTGAATACGACTTCTTTAATTTCCTAGTAAAGGGCAAGGACTGGCCATATAAGATAAGGGTTCGGATTTCATCAGCGTTCTCTTCTTGCCCGACTTAGGAAAACGATACCTAACACGAACCTAAGCTTTAAAATTTGGAATAGAAAAAGACCTATAGGGTAACGAGCTTAGTAGGAAAGTCATTCGAAAAATATTGGTTACTCTTTAAGCATACTTCGAAGTTCATGATGGTTTCTGTGAGTTGAATGCGTGACTGCGCCGCCTTGTATTGCGGTGAGGCCTTGGGTATCAAAGCTCCAGCAGCTTCCCTCACCTTTATTCAATTTACTTAAACTCGGATTGATTCTAGAGGGGTTTGCTCAGATTGTAATGAATTCCCTTTCGAAGGATTAGAAGCTGGTCTAGAAAACAATCTAAGTGGAGCCATCATGCTTTTTGTTTGCTAGAAATCATTAGTTTTACTGTGATGGAGTCAGCCTTATTTGTGATTTCATAGAACTTCCCTTCCTTTTAGGCTGTATGAGTGTTTTAACATGCTTGATGTACTAGCTAGGCTATGATTGTGTCTTTCAGAGACCAAACAAACCGACTAGTTAGAATCCACCCAGAAGATATAGTCGACATACCCAGTTCTGAAGTAGAAAACCCAGACCAATCTGAGACAATGGGTGAAGATAACCAAACCCGTAGTCTCAAAGACTACATGTACCCAAAAAGGGAAAGCCACCCCTCTTGCATCATTCTACCAGCTGATGTTGGTCAGTTTGAACTGAAAGCAAGCACAATTCACATGTTACCTAAGTTTAGAGGGGTTGATGCTGAAAACCCTTACCACCATGTAAGGGAATTTGAAGAAATTTGTGGGACTCTGCGTTTCAACCAAATGCCCGAAGACTCCCTCAAACTGAGACTTTTTCCTTTCTCTTTGAAAGAAAAGGCCAAGTCTTGGTTGTATGCACTACAACCACAGTCCATTGTAACCTGGGATGCTATTACGAAAGAGTTCTTCCCAAACCATAAGACTGCGACAATTCGTCAAAGTCTGAATAGTTTTGTTCAATTAGAGGGTGAAACTTTAATCAAATACCTGGAGAGATTCAATGAATTATTGCTCCAATGTCCTCACCATGGTTTTGAGAAATGGAGACTTGTGCAAATTTTGTATGAAGGTTTAGATGTCAGAACCCGAACCACAGTTGAGTCAATGTGCAATGGTCTATTTATTGACAAAACTGCTGATGAGTCTTGGACTTTCTTAATAGAAGTCGCTGAAAAGACTCAACAGTAGGAGTCCACCCGTGAATCTTTGCCTAGGACTACACCTGCATATAATGTTCATAGAATTGACTCTGATTTTGAAGGAAATGCAAAGATGGCAACCTTGGCTAGGAGAATAGAAGTGCTAGAGCTGCAGAAGAATGTAAAAACTAATTCCCCTACTCTCCGTAGCCAAATATAAATGGCCACTTGTGCCGCATGCCATAGTTCAGACCACCTAGTGGATAGTTTTTTAGACTTCCATGCATTTCAAGAGTCTAAA
The DNA here is from genome assembly GCA_023529315.1 of Papaver bracteatum. Classification (NCBI taxonomy): domain Eukaryota; kingdom Viridiplantae; phylum Streptophyta; class Magnoliopsida; order Ranunculales; family Papaveraceae; genus Papaver; species Papaver bracteatum. The sequence continues at coordinate 3,831,073 of JAJJWX010002530.1, forward strand.
ACCGAGCAAGCCAATGTTTTGTACCATAGGAAAGAGAATAACCCATATTCTCAGACCTACAACTGTAGGTACTGAATATCGCAAGATAATAGTTCACGAGTATCGTAGTAAATAAAGGAGAAAAAAGTTATAAAATGATACGATGATAAAAGTAGCGCGGAGAAATATGAAGTTTTACGAGGATGGAATAATTGTGCGAGTATAAGTTACGATACTTCGCAACTCATATACAGCTGTATAAGTTTTACTATAAATAGGAGTTCAAATGTAAAATTCGAGAGGTTCTTTTAGTGAGTGTTAGAAAATATCTAAGGAAAGAGAATAGAGAAAGTTGTAACTATTCTAGTTCCATTTAGATACTTCTTTGTAATCAATTGAGAACATTAATAAGAAAATTGTTATTCATCATCAAGAACTTCTTGAGTTTTTACTAATTCTACCGAGGGTGTAGTTGTAGGTTATTCTGCAACTACATAATTGGCGCTAGAAACAGGGATTTGAAGAATTCCTGTACCAGAAAAATGACAAGAAGAAGAAACACATCAGAACCATTAACTGAAGTAAGAAGAAGTGTAAGACTCGCAGGAGGAGAAGCAAATATAACAGGAGAACCTAGTAGGAGAAGGAGTAATCGAAGAAATCAAGCTCAACAAATAAGAGATCATGATCAAGTGAGTATACACACTTGGAGAACTAATACACCAGAAGAAGAAGATAGAGAACCACAAATCATAGAAAATGGGAGGTTGATGGGAGGAAAAATTCTTGAAAGAGAAAGGGAGATGTTAGAAACATTGAGACAAGGAATCCAAAAAGAACGAATGATCGAAGCTGAAGAACGTGCCAATTTAACAAGACAAAATCAAGAATTGAGGATGGAAAATGAGATGCTACAAAGAAGGAAATCTCAAAGTGTTGCAAGATCAAATGTTAGAACAGAAAGAGAAGGACAAAATTCACCGATAATCAATAATGAAAATAATATGCAAGAACAAGCGCAGAATCAAGGTGATAGAAATCAAGAGAATCGTTTCATTTTAATACCAAACCACGAACAAAGCATGGAGAATTTACGAACAAGACCAAATCCTAGAGAAAACAATCAGAATCGAGAGGAAGAACAGCAACTTATGGAAGAAACTGAGAGACAACAAGCAATACATCAAAACAATCACGATAATGGAGTAAGAAGACATGAAGAGGCTCGTAACAAACAAAATGTTAAGTATGAAAGAATTAAGAGAAGAATTGTAAATCAACAAACAGAAGTGGAGAGGAATGAACCAAATTCTCGAATCAGAGTACAAGCAAATCAAGAAGAAATAAATCACAGAAGAAGGAGAAATGAAGAAGAAGAAATTCCTGATATTCGCATGAGAAGAATGAGAAGAATAGAAAGGGAAGAACAAGAATTCCAAGATGCTCTGCGACTGAACAATTATGATAATTTGGAAAGAAGATATTTGCAAAATTATGCAAATGAAAACATTAATGAAGAATATGATAAAATGCGAAGGATCGCAAGGGAGGAAGCGCAAGAACGTAGAAGAAGAGAAGCTGCATTAAAAGACCAATGGATGAGAATTCTGAGGCAAATGCACGAATCTTTCGAGAAATAGCAGAAATGAGAGGGATGATAAACAATAGAAGAGGAGGAGATAGAAGGCAATTAGATGAAGCAATAGAAGAAGTTGCGAGGACTCCATTTGCTAGAGAAGTACAATTGGGAGGAATTCCACCAAAATGCAATTTGCCCACACTTACTAGTATCTTTGATGGGACTTCATGTGCTATTCAGCACATTAAAGCATACATAAGATGCATGTTACAATGGGAGAATCATGATGCTGTGTTATGCAAGTATTTCGCATCAAGTTTAACAGGGGAAGCTTTAAAGTGGTTCGAATGACTCCCTAAGAACACTATTACGTCATTCAGTCATTTGCAAGCAACTTTCCTTGGAGCATATATCACAAATCAATCTTCACGGATTGGTATTGAAGATATATTTGGTTTAAAGAAAAGAGTGGGTGAAAGTTTGAAGCATTTGGTAAGACGATGGAAGACTATGTGCAGTGATATGGCAGGGCGTGTGGATGAGAGATACTTGATTCTGTCCTTCATAAATGCGATGTTCGCAACTGAACAATTATATGTTCAAATCTTCAGAAGAAAGAATTCCATAATGATGACAGAGTTAGGAGAATTGCAAGAAGAATACATTACACTAGAGGAAAAGCAAAACAGTATGGAGTCATATCCAGTAGCAAACACTAGCAATCAAGAGGGAGGAGTAAATTTACTTCCCAAAATAATCAATGTAGTAGCAAGTACTTCGCAAACATCCTCACAAACTTCTTCGCAAATTTCAGAAGAGAAGAAAATCATTGATAGCCAGCCAAAGATGGTAGCAATGGGCAGTAGATATCAAGAAGAGTATGATAGAGAGAAGAATTTCTATAATCGAATAGGAAATAACCAAATTCCAAGACTAGATCAACAACAAGAAAATTATGGGGGACAAAGGCAAAATTATTTTGGACAAGGGAACCAGAGACAAAATTATAACAACGGTCAAGGAGGTCAAAGAATGGTAAGGGAAGAGATAAAGTTGCCACCTTTGAATACAAGTGTAGAAAAGATATGGCAAGCAATTATCCTGGTAGAGAATATACCAACTCCATGGAACATGGGAAAGGAACCACCAATGGGTCCAAGAAGTCATGAATTTTGTTCATATCATCATTTTCATGGACATTCTACAAATAATTGCCATAATATCAAGAGGATAATCTTACGAATGATTGATTAAGGAAAACTAAATCAATTTTTACTTAAGCAGACACAGTCGCAACAATTACCACAGGCTCCAGCCATAACTCGCAGGGAGAACACAACAAAAGAAAAGGGAGAAGAAATCCTACATATAGAAGTGGGATCAAAAGCAAGGAATGTTTTCTGTAATTCCATTGTTCATTCATATAAAACCATAGAGTATTTTCATGATAATGTGTTAAGCGGGGGTATATGCGAGGGACGGTGAAGGAAAGGAAGTAATGAACATCGCAAAAATTTCACGACTTGAAGATTGGAAGAAACGTGAAATTTCTTTTGAAGCCACTGAAATTCCAGAAGGTTGTGAAGCACATGATAATCCATTGGTAGTAAGATTAGCAATCTACATGAATATGGAAGAAAACGAAGATGATATGGAGGAAGAATCAATTGGTCTTAATATGATTTTGATTGATACGGGAAGTTCTGTCAATATCCTCTTCTATTCTGCTTACAAAACTATGGGGGGGAAAGATGCATATTTAATACCTTCTACTTACAGAATTTATGGTTTTAATGGAACTGCCAACAATCCCAAAGGAGAAGTGAGCATGCGAATTCCATTAAGTGGAATGCGAAATGAAATTCTGTTCTGCGTTGTTGATGTCGAATCACCATATAATGCTTTGATAGGAAGACCATGGCTTCATGGAATTCTAGGCATAGCTTCCACTCTACATCAGTGCATAAAGTTTCCTCATATGAAGGGTATTGGAATTATCAAGGGTGATTGGGCTTTGGGGGAAAGAAATGTTACGATACAGAAGTAGAAGTTTGCGAAGGAAAAACTGCTGAGAAGGAAAATTGGAGAAAAAGAGCAAAGGCTGTGAAAAGAAGTGAAAATTTAATGGCAGAGGATTAAGGAAAAAGAGAATAAAGTTACGATGATAATCATACAAGAAATTTACGATGATAATAAGGGATTGTGATTTGCGAAGAAAGAAGAAGGAAAATAATAAAACAAAAAGGTAATCAGTATGTTTACTCGTGGAAATAAGGTATGTGGCAAAACAAATTTTTTATTTCGTGATAAATTTTACGAATATTGTTTGCTCGCAGGAAATTGGGAAAAGTTACGAATTTCAGAATTTATATTCCGATTAAAATTTCATTAATTTGCGAATAAAAGACCGCAATCTGTGATCAGCCTCCAAAAAATAAAGAGAGCCGCAGAAAATTTTATACATGCAAACCTTTGTGGCGTACACCCTAGTTCGCGAAGCTATATTTCGTAAGAGGCAAAGTCCTAAAGTACGTCATTTAAGGGGGTACCTATAACGTGGCTAAGGGTAAGGAACACCACCAAGGGCCCTTAGTACATGGTAAAAATTTAGGGGTACAACCCAATAATGGGGTACCTATCCGGGTTAGACACCTTGGATTCTCACCTAATCTAGCGACATTACGCAATATAAAATGCGGTGTAAGAAGATTTAGGTTGGGCGACTAAGGCATACTGTCTTTCCCAAGAAGTGCAGAAAACGATCAAGGCGCCGAGGTACACGATTGAGTCAAGAGTGCCGGGTGAGGTTGAACCACATCTGCCACTTTTGACAAGTCTTAGAAAATGATTCACTTGGCCCAAAGATACCCCATAGGGTGCAACCTCGTAACTATAAGCCCTATAGGCAAAAAGGATAAGAGGTTGCGATCAAAAGCTGGTTGTTGGCAGAACCGGATGGGAAGAGCTAACCTTGTATGGTCGATGTATGCTTCCTTGAAGGGGCAATCAGGGGGAAGATAAAGGGCAGCACCCTCCATTAGGGAGCTGATACGTGCTATAAGACGCAAATGTCACGAGGCTTCTTGTTTGCGAAAACATAAAGGCTTGTCATATTTGTGCAACAAATGAAGTTCTGCGAGCCTTCTAAAAAAAAAAAAAGAAAGAAAGAAAGAAAAGAATAAAGAACTCGCAGAACATAACAAAGAAGTTAAGATGAGATCAATGGGTCACTACATGAAAGTGTAGAGACGTCATGCGATTTCATCGCAAGACGGCAATGTCATGGGGCTTTATGTTCGCAAGAATATTTAGGCATGTCATATTGTCGCAACACTTCCTGAAGAGGCTAAAATACTATTCAAAGAAGTTAAGATGAGATCAATGGGTTTTTTCATGAAAGTGTAAGAACGTCAGACTTGTGATTTCATCATGATAAAAGACTATAATGTCACGAGGTTGTATATGAAGTTGAAAAGAAGACAAGAATGTTCAAGACTTGTCATATTATCGAATTTTTACAAAATACAAAAAATTTCAATCAAGAAGAAAGTGTTATATTAAAAAAGAAACTTCTTATACTTCTCCATATATTGAATATTTTTCATAAACAATACTAAAAAGAGTGAAGTTACAAAACTTATTATATATACAATTCTTATAAAAAAATGAAGTGCTAATACTTCTTCAAAGTTATTTTTCAGGTGATCTATTCTCATCAAAATGATCTTCTTATCTTCAACTTCACTATCATTTTCAACTTCACTTTCAGAAGAGATTTCAAGAGATATGGAGTATCTAAGTCTTTAAGAATTTCTAAGGAAACAAACATCAAAGAAAGAGCGATTCAAAGTACAATCAAGAAGAAAGTGTACTTCTTGAGAGGAATTTCATTATCTTCAAAATGATCTTCTTCTTCAACTTCACTATCAAATCTTTGCGAGTCATCTTAGCTTCGAAAACGCTTGACATATAAACTATGGTTATGTTGGGAAATTAGAAGCTGAGATCTCAAATCAGAAATTTTCTTATTACGATTAGCAAGGATAGTTTCCAGATCGTTATTCATCTTCGCATAATTTTCTGCAGAAAGGAGAAAAATTAAGGAATTGGTTAGAAAATTACGAAGGAAAAGTAATCAAAATAATTACCATCGCAAAAATTTACCTTCTAGTTGCTTCTTATCATTAGATGCTAACCATTAATTGATTAGGCAAGAAAAAGTCAATTTCGGGATACTATAATCTTCATTTCCACCTTCATCAACATCATTATCATCATCTCCTTCGTCAAGAATAGAAAGAGTTTCCCGAATTAGAACTAAAATCCTTTAAACAAGAAAAAAAGGGTTAGAAATTTATCATCTTCATCACCAAGATATTCCTCAATATTCTCATTATAAGAAATTACATTGGAATGAGACTTGGTTGAGAGTTTTCTTCTTTTTCCTCCTCTCAACATCAATCATCTTGAAGCTTTCTTTTCCCTTTCACCAAGAATATCATCTTGACTACATTGGAATGAGCTTGAGGTAACCTTTAAACAACATCTTGAACGAAAGAGTTTGTTGTCTTTAGGTAAGAGTTTTTTAGAAGAAGTAGAACTCTTATTTTCACTGTAACAATCTCAGGAAGAAGTGGAACCTGCAAATTCAAATAAGGATAAGAAACAGAGGCAACAATATATTGTTTAGAAAAATACAAGAGTGTTTCTTACCTCATTTGAAATTAAAGGGTAACAAAAAGATAAAGAGATGGAAGTACATACATTTCTAAAAACCCAAGGTTGATAATAGCGGTTACGAAGGTTCGCAGGAAGTTCTACTATCCCAGAAATATAAGAACCTGATAATATTAAAGGGTACTTGTACCAATCTTCATCATTAGAACGACGAGGTGTCTTATTATTTCCTGAAGCATAATCAATATCGTGCATGAGAAGATCATATGTTGCTATATTAGCTTTACGATGAAGACGAACACCCCAACGATTATCTTCTTTCCTCGCAGGAATTAGTGTGTAATTTTTGAAGAAACCCTCAACTGTATAATTCGCAGCAACAATTTCTATATTTTCAAATCCAGGTTTCCTAAGATCAACGAATACAAAGATTTCCCAAAAGCGGCACGATTTGCGAATTCAACTAAGAGGCGAATACAATCACCAGTCAATTGGTAAATGGCACAAGAAAAATTGGGGTGGGAAATAATTTCATAGAATAGAGGAAAGTTAACATCATAAAGAGGAAGAGGAAGACCTGCGAGGATTTGACCTCGTGAGATTAAAATTTTCTGATCATCCCAAACATAGTTGGTAAAGAGATTCACACAAAGAGAAGATTTATTATCATAAACCTTCAATCTCAGAATGAATAAGGTCTCTATCAGCAAGTTCCGCATTAATTTGTTCAATAGTTTTCTTCTTTGGTGCCATTGAATATAAGAGGGAAAATAGAAAGGAAAAAAGATAAAAGAGATTGCAGAGGCAGAAGTGGTGAAGAAGATGAATAAGAGAACAAAAAGCAAAAACAAAGGATAATATTTATAAGAGAATTTGATGAAGATAAAAACTCATTAATACGAGTAAGCGTGAACGGTTGAAAAGAACGGTTACGAAGAAACGTGTCAAAAAGATAAGAGAAAAGTAAAAAGACGTGTTGCGAACTTGATGGGTGGTAATAACTACACTAAATTTATGAGAATAGGGATTCTCATGACATTTCTTCTTCGTATAATTGACATGAGAAGAGGCAAGATGTAGGTACTGAATATCGCAAGATAATAGTTCACGAGAATCGTAATAAATAAAGGAGAAAAGAGTTATAAAATGATACGATGATAAAAGTAGCGCTGAGAAATATGAAGTTTTACGAGGATGGAATAATTGTGCGAGTATGAGTTACGATACTTCGCAACTCATATACAGCTGTATAAGTTTTACTATAAATAGGAGTTCAAATGTAAAATTCGAGAGGTTCTTTTAGTGAGTGTTAGAAAATATCTAAGGAAAGAGAATAGAGAAAGTTGTAACTATTCTAGTTCCATTTAGATACTTCTTTGTAATCAATTGAGAAAATTAATAAGAAAATTGTTATTCATCATCAAGAACTTCTTGAGTTTTTACTAATTCTACTGAGGGTGTAGTTGTAGGTTATTCTGCAACTACAACAACCCAGGGTGGAGAAATCACCTTAAATTTTCATGGTCTAAGGGGCTTGTACAAGGGGGAATAACAAATAATAACCAAGGATACTCATATCCCAGAAACCCCCAAGTGCAACCGCACACTCAGTACCCTGCAGAGAAAAAGCCTAGCTTTGAAGAAAGTATCGGTCTGTTGACCCAAAATCTGGTACAATTTCAAAAGACAACCGACCAACGTTTCACAAGTCTAGAACTTAAAATGGTTTAAATTTGTGATGCTTTGAATGAGAGAGAGAAAGGAAAACTCCCCAGTCAGCCCCAACAAAATCCAAAGAATGTATTTTAGGCAGGTACTTCAACCTGCAATGAAACTTCACATAGCCCTGTGAATGCTATCACCACTCTTCGTAGTGGTAAAGTTGTTGAGAACAATGTAGGTGTACCACAGTCGAGTGAGTCCAAATCATACTCACTAGTGCATACAACTCCACAGAAAACACCTATTGTGGAAAACGAATCTGAGCATTCCACTGATGTTAGTGCCCATGCACCTTCTCATGTACATGTTGCTCAGTTTCCTCAAAGGTTAGTGCAGCAAAAAGGGGTCAACAATACAACGAGATGTTGGACATGTTTAAAAGAGTCAACATAAACATCCCTTTTCTCGAATCAATCAGGCAAATACCCACCTATGCTAAGTTTTTGAAGGATCTGTTCACACAAAAGCGAAAGCTTCATGTGCATAAGCGTGCCTTCCTCACTGAACAGGTAAGTTCCATAATTCAAAACAAGATTCCAACTAAGTTTAGGGACCCAGGTTGTCCAATAATCAAATGCACCATAGGCAACCATGTGGTCGAAAAGGCTTTACTAGACTTAGGATCAAGTGTGAATCTGCTGCCATACTATGTGTATGTGCAGTTAGGCCTTGGGGAGATGAAACCCACTTATGTTACGCTATAACTAGAGGACAGATCTGTGAAAACCCCTCGTGGTATTGTTGAAGATGTGTTAATCAAGGTTGATAAATTTTTCTTTCATGTAGACTTCATCGTCTTAGATACTCAACCTGTGCAAAACCCAGATAATAACATTCATGTTATTTTAGGACATCCTTTCCTGGCTACGTCCAATGCTATCATAAAATGTCGTAATGGAGTATTGAAATTGTCTTTTGGTAACATGACGGTAGAACTGAATGTTTTTAACACTAGTCAATAACCCATTGATTGTGATGATACTGATTTGCATGAGATTAACATGATTGAGAGTCGGATCCAAGACTCATTGCCTGACATTTTGTTAGTGGACCCTTTGCAAGCATGTTTAGATAACTTTGACTTAGATCTCTTTGAGTCTAAGTACATTGGTGAAATTCACTCGTTTCTTGAATCTATTCCACCCATGGATATTGCCAAATGTCAGACTGCAGTGGAACCACTTCCACTCTCTCCTGTTGAACCACCTAAGCTTGATCTGAAACCATTACCTGATACCCTGAAATATTCTTTCTTAGGGCCTTCTGATTCTGAGCCTGTGCAGTTATTCTGTGAGGAGGAGCATGACATAGGTAATGTTGAATCTTCTGTTGACACTAATGATCTTATGCATGAGAATATTATTGATGTGTCTGATTCTCTGCCTAAGTCACAGTGTGAAGTTTCTTGTGATATTCATATGCATGAAACTGAAGTTGTAGGTGATGATTGTGAACTGGGGCTTATTGATTTGTTTTATGAGCATGAGCATGATGATGTACTTATCTCTAACGTATGGAGAGTTGAATCATATAGTAACACAGATAAAAATAACTTGGAGAGTTATGATTCGATGCTACAGTAACAACGTCACTGTCTTATTATCAGCCGAGAGGTTGTCAAACCCATTTTGTGGACAACTCCAAGCTTTGGATTAGAACTGTGTGTTTCCCAAGTCCTCTTGGACTATTTTGGTGTTAAATATAATAACTTTAAGGAGCCACAGTTGGAATGCGTATATTTTCCCGTTCTTAACAAAACTCTTTTTGAGCTTGATCTTGTACATGAAATGCCTCTAAAATTACAAGATTTGGTGCTAAAAACTGCTTTGGTTGACAAGTTCTGGTTTGGGGGTAACTCTTTCACACATGCAGTCTTACTTGCACTCTCATGTTATATTTGTGTAACATTGTTGATGTGTCTGTATTCTGTCTTTTGGGTTGATCCTCAACTCTTTCGATTGTTGGTGTATGGTGAGTCATCATTGTATAACTCCCTGATATATTTGTGTGCTAACCAAACTTTTTGTCTTGCGCTCATATTGTTTTCTTTCAAAGCATTCATCCACTCATGGTTTAGCACTACCCTTTTGCATCTGGTAATCTCTTTCCTTTAAATCTGTTATGCCTTGTTCTCTTGGTATGTGTTCTTATCATCTGTTGAAACATTGAGGACAATGTTAGATTTAGGTTTGGGGGTGCGTTTTCCATTTAGAGTTTTCAGTCTTCTTATTTTTAGTTTTCTTATTAAAAAAAAAATCAAAAATATTTGCATAAAACCTCCAACTTTTAGATATCTTAGAGTCACTAGCATGCTTCTAGCTATGTTTACATAGAGAGTATGACCGAAATAACTGAAATTTGAAGTACTAGAAAACACAATCGGGTTTCTTAGTTGATTAGAGCGTTAAAGTTGGATTTAACCATGCCGGAGGGCAAATTAGATGCTGCAAAGATATTCGGTAGTAGAATTGTGATCACCCATAGTGGAGACTACCCATTTTTACATCAAGCGACGCTCCGACCTTCAATTTTTGTGACTTTCTGAAAAATCTTTTAGAGTGTGTGTCACCGTACGTCAATTCCGGGTAGGAATGGTGAGCTACCCAACTTCGTACCACTTTCAACACTATTTTTGATCTCTTGAGTGCTAATTTTGTCAATCATGAGGGTGACGTTTAAAGATGAAAACTCCTTCTTGTAAGCAATTAGCATCACTCTCTCTCTCTCAACAACATCATCAGATCCATAGAAACCGATCCTCATCAAAGAGCATAGTAACATCAGAATTAGTCCAAGGTACATGCAACAATACAGTACAAAGAGCATAATTTTATACACATTTGAAGAGGTATTTTACAAGAGAAAAGAAAAGAAAATAAGATGAGAATTAGTGAAGTTTATGAAATCAAGACAATACAAGTTGTGAAGAATTGAGTGATAAAGTCCTTCATCCATGGATTTAGTAGTTTCATTGTTTTTGTTGTTATTTTCATTTCATAATTAAAAAAAAAAATTAAAAAAAATTTAAAAAAAAAATCAGAAAAATACATAAAAATACATAAAAAAATTGTAGTTTATTTTCTTGGTTTAGTTTTGTTACCACCATGGTAAAGAGAAGAATTCATGAAGAAAATTCCAAGCAAAGGAAATTGAGGAGAAAAGTTACAAATTGTCAAGTTTCTAAGAAATTCAAGAAGTTCATCATCAACAGTTGAAGACCGAAGATTGAAGACAGTTCTATGGATGATGTGAGAGTTGTGTTGATTGCCGATCGGATGTGAAGGTAAGTGAGTACTCCCATCCTTGCTAATGGTTGATTTCCTTTCTTAGAGATCATCAGAAAAAGATTCTTTTTGTCCACAATTCTGTGGAGTCTCCAGAAATTATTTCGGAAGGTTCTCCTTCCCACCATCAACGTGTGTAGGATTTCACTCTTTATTCCTTCCTGCACACATGAGAGAGACTAAAAAAACGGTCTTTTTGAGTGTAATTATCATAAAACCCTATTGGTGAGGCAGAAGTCGAGGCTTGTGATTACTCTCGAACCCGGATTATTTCATATGGTATGGTTATTTCTCGCTCAACTCTTAAGGATGAGAATGCGTTCTTTGGTAGTTCTAACTTCGTGTTACTAGAATGCAGAAGTTCTATGTCCTCATAGCTCCTTGGATGCTTGAGACTCTTTTACGCTCTGAAGTTGGAGAAGATTTTGTGGGTACACCTCTGGTAAACCCTCACGAGACTACAACTCGTCCACTAGGGACACCTAGGGGTTTAAAGGCTTAGTGCATATGCTAAATGCATTCGAGAGACCAGCGACAGTGGTATAATTAGGATTTCTTAATTTCTGTTTCACTTGTGGACAAGTAAAATTCAGGTTTGGGGGTATTTGATGAGTGCAAAATATTGCATATTTCTACACCTATTTATTGGCATTTAACTCATCTTTTGCGCTTTAAAATCAGATATTATCCCGAATTCTGTATTTTCTCTGTTTTCAAGAATAAGTATTTGTATTAAATAACTTTGTGTTTTTAGGTACCAAATAAAGCTTGGATGAATTGAGGAAGACAGAGAACACATTGTATAGAACTAGAAGGCAAAGGCAATGGCGAAAGAACGGAGTCATTCGGAGTTCGTATGAAGAAGTTATGGGCAAAACAAGAAAAGGGGCAAAATGGTCATTTTATAATGGAGAATACTATTGGAACCCTTACTGTTCGCTAAGGCACCCCACCATATGTTAAGAGGAAGACTGTTTCATAGCAACTGCTAAAGGCAGTCAGTCTTTTACTAAGGGGCATCAACTCTGTTAAGGGGAAGCCAAAGTTCAAAAAAATACTAAAGGCACCCATATTATGAATCAGGCACCACTTCCATCATCAACCCTGCATATCCGACGAGTTCAGGGAAGTTCAAGTGATGGTGGTTTTCGGGTTTGCTATGTTGTTCATTGCTGCCATGGTTGGGAGCGGTTAACGAAGACATCTCGGTAGCGTTGCTGCCATTGTAATGGGTTGTTCGTGATGAACATACAGATGGACTGAGTCTAGATGAGGTTGGTGATTGATTGAGAGGTTTGCAGCGATGGAAAGAATGATATGCTGCCATTAACGGAGTTGTGCTGTGATAGCGAAATGATTGTTGCTGGTGATAAGCCGAGCCTGGTTCTCGGCTTGCTGTTGTCGAGATGGTAAGAACAGGGAATGAGATGGAGCTCATCTCGATGGAGAAAGCAAGTTCAGGGGATGGTTTGCAGAATAATGATGTCGGAAAAAGCAGTCAGAGGAGTTGATGGGAATGATGGCAGTAACGCCGAGGAAATGGCATGGGGATCGAGATGATCATGACAGGCTGTTGGAGCAAGAACTGCCAGTGGAAGATGGCAATGATGAAGCTCGAAATGGAGAAGGTGATGGCTGGATGTTTCGTTGGAGTTGTAGCAATAATGGCAGAGGAGAGCACGTGAATATATCTCAAGCTTGGCAGTGACCGCGATAATGAATGGTTGTAGTCGAGCTGGAGAACGTGAAACAATGATGACTTTCATGGCTTGTTGTAGAATGAGATGGTGAGTGATGGTGAAGCACATGAGAAAGGAGAACGTGAAGTTAGTGTTGATGACGTGCATGGCCGGAAGAAGAGCAATGTTTTCTGTCGAGCACGGGATAGGGAGCTGTTGGCAGTGACGCTGAATCCGATGAAGGGAATGATGAGAACTCGAGCTGGAGAACGTGAAGCAGTGATGAGTTTCAGGACTTCTTTTGGAGATCGAGTTGGAATGAAGAGTTGTGGTTTTGGCTGGTGGCTGATGATGATGCCATAGAACGTAAACAACTCGTGCTGTTCGAGATTAAAGGAAGAATATGGTTGATGCACGAGTTGTCGAGAGTTGCTGGAAGTAATGATGATCACGAGCTGATGGTGAAGCACATGAAGAAACAATGAATCATGGGTTGCTGCAAAATCAAGAAGAAAAAATAAATAAAAGAAAAATAAAGAAATAAATAAGAAAGAGCACATATGGAAGAGTGGGTTGTTCGAGTTTTTCCAGGGAACAATGCCAGGAAGAAAAGCATGGGTGTGATGTTGCCATGCACGTGAAGAAAAGAACACCTAGCATATCACATGCACACAGGGAGGCATAGGGAATCTTGTAGGATATTTTGTCCTATAAATAGGCTTGAACTCCTCTCCCAAAAATCATCCAGTTTGGTATCCAATTCTGCTGGGTCAATTTAGTTCTTAAATTTGTTTGTGTTTAATTTTCAGCATGTTCTAAAACTCTTTGCTAGGGTGTAGATGAAACCCCTTATTTTTATGTTGAGTTAATTTCATATTCAAATTATGTTCTTGCTGTGCTTAAATTGTTTTAGTATTGATAGTTAACTGTTTGATGCAATGAACCTGTGATGAGTTGTACTGTAAGAAGACAACTCATACTAGGGGTAAGTTAGTGAAAATCAGTTGAAGAAATCATCCACCTGAAATAGGATTGATAGTTAGATATTTGAGCAAGTTAACCTGTGATCAATTATACTGTAAGAAGACAGTTGATACTAGGGGTGAATTAGTGATAATTGTTGATAAATCATCCACTTGAGACCTTAAAGGGAAGGACAAGAGCATAGTTTGAGTTGAATTTCCTTAGCATAGGATTAGGTGGTGAATTCAATCACCCTAGTGCTTCTCAATCAATATTTACAACCTGTTATTGCTTTATTACTCGTTTACTACCAAATATCTTGTCGTATCGACACCCAAAAGAAATATTGTGTTACTCTCATTTGAATCAGTTTAGTGATATTTTGGAATCACTTCTACACCCACCAAGTCTCTGTGGGATCGACCTGTATTTGCCCTGTCTACGATAGACGTTGTGCACTTGCAGTATACATAGTAGTAGGTTACCTTTCCAAGCCTACCAATACTCCTTGTGAGGTAATGAAAAATATATTGAGTTTGTTCTTCACCTCTCTAAGGTTTTTATCTCTAAATCGTCAGTGCAGATCCTGAAGATTTAGTAACTGTTGTCGATTATAGTGTAGATCACTACATATTTCAATTATATAGAAAATATAATGCGGAAAATAAATAATACACACACCGGAAGTTTTGTTAACGAGGAAACCGTAAATGCAGAAAAATCCTGGGACCTAGTCCAGATTTGGACACCACACTGTATGAAGCCGCTATTGACTCTAGCCTAATACAAGTTAACTTCGGACTGAAATGTAGTTGAGCCCTAACCAATCTCACACTGATTAAGATATAGTCGCGTTCCTTACGCATCTAAATACTAGCAGGACTCTACGCACTTGATTCCCTCAGCTGATCTCACCCACAACTAAGAGTTCCTACGACCCAAAGTCAAAGACTTGATAAAAAAAATATGTCTCACACAGAAAAGTCTATTAAATAGATAAATCTTTCTCCCACAGAAATACCTACGAGTTTCTATTCCGTCATTTGATAAATTAAGGTGAACAAGAACCAATTGATAGACCGGTCTTATATTCCCGAAGAACGACCTAGTAATATCAATCACCTCACAATAACTTAACTATATGGTAGTAGAACAAGTTATTGCGGAATCACAAAGAATGAGACGAATAGCTTTGTGATTACTTTTTATATCTTACTTATCAGAGATAAATCTCAAGAAAATATTAAAGAATATAGTACTCAATACGATAGAACAAAGTAAGCAGATCACGCAACTACAGAGAAAATAGTTGGGTCTGGATTAAGAATCCCAATAAGTATTTAAATCGTTAACCTATAATGGTTTTAGGAAAAACCTAGGTTAAAGTAGAATCGAATCTAGTCGCGACTAGTATCACACAGGAGGTGTGGGGATTAGGTTTCCAAGTTGCTAGAGTTCTCCTTTATATAGTCTTCAATCAAGGTTTGATAGCTTTGGAACAAAGCAACCAATATTCACCATTAGATAAAACCTGATTTAAGATTCAAGCTAATATCTTTAAACCGTTAGATTGATCTTAGCTTGTTACACACAAATGAAATATACCTTCGTTTAGATATGGGTAACCGTACCTAAACTTGTATATTGAGTTGGCTCAATAACAGTTAACCGAAGTTAGCCATATGAACACTTTTCTCTTAACCTTGCTCATCTTAACACTTCTATATCAAATGAATCTAATTGTGTTACTCATAGAGTTGTTCAATTGTTTATATTCTCATAGAAGTATACAAAACACAATTGAAGCAAAATCGGATTGATTCGAAAGAATCATTTCATGAACATTGTAGCCACGGTTTGCAAAGATTGCATTCCTTAATTTATAAATGTATTTTTTCATGAGTATGAAATCATACTTATCCGATTTAAGAACTTGAACCACTTAAGTTTGCGAACGGGTACGCGAACTTAAGTTCCGGACATTGGTCACAAGACGAAAGTTTGAAAACGGGTACGCAAACTTGGTTCCCGAACTTCAACAGTTAAACCATTTTGCGAACGGGTATGCAAACTCAAGTACCCTGACTTAAACATTTGAATAAGTTTTCGAACGGGTATGCAAACTTCCGGTCCTGAATTCCGTCAAAACAGTTCATATACTAAGTACACAAACCATAATGTATCCAGACATGGGTTTTAGATCTTAACTCCCATTTCAATCATTGAAACATTCTTAGAAGACGGGAATAGCTGTCTCACACAAACTATTAGCTTCAAAGCAATTTTCAAGTGATCGAATGATCAATACGAAATATTCCGAGCCTACATCAAATGACTGTCTCACACAAATCATGTAAGATGTTACCAGGTAATTTTCACATGATCATCTTTTGACTTTCGTCAAGAATAATGATGAACGTGGTTAAAGCAACAAAAAAAATCCAACACATATTTCGAGAAAGATATAAGCGAGTTATACTCAGCTCGAAATATCAAATGTGCATAATGTAAAGTTTATATAGCTATACGACTTTTGTCTCAATAGGAGATAGAAAAGAATAAACTTCTGATTGATAGATGAGTTCAAGTCTCCACATACCTTTTGTTGATGAAGTTCCACAAGCTCCCCTTAGTAGTTCTTCATCTTCAATCGATGAACACCGTGAAGTTTAAAGCTCAACTACGCATTCTATCATAGTCCTAGACATAGCTATAAGTAGACTAGAAATCAAGACTTATAGTTTTGACAACTAAACTTGACAAACAAGCTTGAGATAGCAACGCTTGCGAGCTCGACCGAGCAGTGCTCTAACAGTAGTGGGATTGGTACAATCCTGGTAAAGTGAAACTTGAAGTTGAACTAAATCACCACCACATTTATGCGCTTTTTCGATTCATCTTTTGGACTTATGAGTTTTTTCTTTTTCTTTTTAGGCTAGTGTAGTGTTTTTCTTAGTTTTCTCATTTTATGTACTTGTTTTTTACTTCGTGTAAAAAATTTGTGCACGAATAAAATCTTCCCTTACAGTCAAAATAATAAAATCCAACGTATATTTATTTATTGAGGTAACTATTTTGGATGATGTCGAAAAATGTATGTGCTACAATATCTTTCCTCTTAAAGGCCTTGAACAAATATGCTCTCACGTGATGGAACCCTCGCTTCCTATTGGTCGAAATAGGCTTTTTCTAATGTAGAAGTTATAGTGAGGACACTTGGCATAACTCTATTGGTTAGGATATTAAAAATAGAGTTACACTTTGTTTACATCAAGTATTTAACCATCTGTTAGTAACTCCGTCAACAAAAAGGAAGGTGGACAATACTTCCGTGAGAATTTTAATATCATTAATTTTCTTACACCGTGTTCACACCAATTACTTAATTGTACGTTAGTAACACTGTTAAGGGGAAAAAATACATATTTTCTGCGAAAATAAATTGGAAAAATAAATAAAATTTATATCTTTTCTCCACTATTCATTTACCCCGCCACACCAAATTAAAGATGTATCGCCACTGGGCGAAACCCCGCACGCACCAAATCAAAAAGAAACGGGCACCAATCTTGTTATTCTTCAAAACTAAGAGCCAAATAGGATGGGAACTGTTAAAGGAGTTTTGCAGCTTCGTAGCCAATGTTGACACGAATGTAAGTCTCTCTCCAAATACTAATCTAAGCTTGCAGGTGCATAACTGGGGTCCACCGGAGTAATGGTGTAACTCCATCAGTAAATCTCTTTTCACTTTTCTTATTATTGTATAGAAGTACGAACTACGAAAGTAATTCTTTGTTGTCCGTTTCATAATAGACAGTAACAAACTGTAAAGTATTTTGCAAACACTAACATTTTCTTTTATTACTGTTCAATCATTGTCACCCTACAGGGAAAGAACCACACCAATGGAGCTTCACGGATTGTGGTCCAAATCTCCTCTTACCTTTACTCTTTCTTTTCCGCTTTTTCCCCCTTTCATTGTCGCATGACTCGCATCTCTCTCTTGCTCTCTTCCAGATCTTTTCCCCCTCCCCCTCTCCTCTCTTACTCTCTCCATCTCTCGTTTGTCTTACTGCAATGGACAGCAGGAACCACAACGATGGGCTTAAAACGAAAGAGGGTTTTAAACAGAGGACTGCGAAGGATTTGTTAGTTGAAGATGATGAAGAAGAAGTAAGATTGGGACTTGGTTGTACTAGTGATAAGAAAAGGAAAGGCAAGAGAAGCTGTTCAAATGAAAGAATTGGGGTTTCTTCTCCTCCTCTTTTTTCTTCTCCTTTTTGTCAAGTTGAAAAGTGTAAGGCTGATCTTACTGGTGCTAAAACTTACCATAGAAGACACAAAGTTTGTGAGCTCCACTCTAAAGCTTCTGTTGTTCTTCTTGCTGGACTTCATCAGAGGTTTTGTCAGCAATGCAGCAGGTCTATAAATCCTAACTTCATACTAGTGGATCATTATGTTCTTGTTTTCCTTATAATTCTATACTTCTGGGTTTCTTATTTCCCCAGTGACCCAGTCACTGTTTAAGTAGATTGCCCAGATCAGCTTGAGAGTTGCTTGGTTTTCAATTCCATGTGAGCTGTTTAGTTTCCATTTAAGGGTCATCCTGCAAAACTAGATGGTGTAATATGTACAAAAAATTGTGTACCTAAATGGATGTTTTACCTACACTTTAAGGCTCAGAATTCTTACCAATTATGGCCAGTTTGATTATATATTTTCCACTGCTATAGTTTGATAACCCAACCCCATTTTAGCATATTCCATTAGATAGATCATAACACGGAAATTGCTAATTTTAGTGAAGAACTGTTCCCACTTACTTTCCTAGTGTGGTACCCTGGATCTTCTGTTCCTTCTAGCGTTGATCTATTCTGTTCGGATTTGGAACGGCGTATGTTGCTTCTGTATGCAGGTTCCATGAAGTCTCCGAGTTTGATGAAACTAAAAGAAGTTGTCGCAGACGTTTAGCTGGACATAATGAAAGACACAGGAAGAGTTCTTCCGAACCCCATGGAGAAGTTTCGAGCCAACAAGGAAGAGCCCGCAGCTGGAAGGAAATCATTGCAGGCGAACTGGTGAAACCAAGAAAGTTCAAATCACTCACCCTGGAAATGCTAAACATTTTCAAAGCAGATAGGAACCTTTTGCGCATGCTCTCTCTCTTCTGTCATATTTTGATGCACTGCTGATATTGTGCATATTATGTCTGTCTATCAAAGAAGCCGAAAACATAAGATCAATCAAGACTGGAAGTAGAAATTAGATAATTGTAATAGAAGTCCAGTTTCATGTTTTATAGTACCGGCTGCCAACAGTGGGCTGTTTCTGCTTTCTGGTGAATGCATATTTATATTCCACTGAAAATTACATCCAATATTCTACAATAACCCTGCAACCAGTACCATCAGACGCCAAGTAACATCAGCAGCATGGGTAAAACAGCATGCTGATTTGCAACTTATTCACTGCCACTTCAAAATTAAGTTGGAAAATGCTATGCAGGGTCCACTTCTGAATTCTTATTATCGATTGAGGTTGATATTAAAAAATGGCTTCTCAATTACACAATGCTGAGACCAGGGATCATAATGAGCCAAGGTTATATTAGCTGACAACCAAAAAGATGCGTAAGGAATGAGCAAGTGATCTCAAAAATTACTATCCAAAAAAATTACTCAATCACGATCAGGCCTGATTCCTAGAAGTTTTGCAGTAAGCTCCCAGCTAACAATTGCTGCTGCATTTGCTGGAAATGCTCTCGCTAGTGTAGGACCCAATCCTGCATAACATCCTCTAAATCCAGTTTTTCTGTATATCTGTGGAAACCAGAAAAAGAAATCCTCACATGAAGGACTACTTGGACATATAGAAGCTCAAGAATGGTAAAAAAGAATTGTTCTTGCGTCTCTACTTCCCAAGTATTTTATTGGGAAAATTTTATCATTGTTTGCCGAGTACATTTTGACGGTCCATGCAACTAATGGTAAGTAATTTTGAATAGTAATATACGGCACGTTCAATCTCCGTGGGAATTATATGATTTCCGCTTTATATATTAAGAGTCAAAGATCGCTTCTCCCAACAAAGTGATGAGGAAAGAATGACAAGAAAATGTTTCACTATACTAAAACTAAATATAAATAACTGAAGTAGGTGACCATTACCGAGCCAAGAATCTGAAACGGATTTCGGCTAGATTTTGTATTTGGCGCGGTTTGAATCACAGTTTTTGCCACATCCACTGGCAAAACGGTCAACCAAAACTGCCAAGAGGGAGAATGAAACCATATGAGACAATATTCTTGTTGATGCCAAGTTAGGAGAAAGGATAGTGAAAATTACTTACAGCTACACCAGCGAGCCCTCCACTAACAATGCCAACCCCGACATCTGTCAACACTTTCAACTGTTGATCACGGTGTCCAGACAAGGAAGAATTCAGTTGCAACAGCATGTAGTAACGGCTATACTCGTAACAGCTAAAGAAAACAGAGTTCCCCACAGACTCCCTCAAAAAAGTTGCGGAACCTCCACGAAATATACCTTTAACCTGACAATGGTTGTTTAACATCAGCTTAAGTTGCATCGAATTCAAATTGGAAACTCATAAGTATGCTAATTTGGTTCATACCCCTTCATTCTTATAGGTCTTAGAAATGCAATCAAGGGTACTACTATATCTATCATTTCTCGAGATCAGTGAGTCAGTCCCTTGAACTTGCATTCTACACTGGAAAAGTGCAGGATCACGGGTATTAGAGAAAAAACAAAAACATATAAAATAAAAAGTCGTACGTGTATTCTGGAATTCACTTACTTTTACTAATTCTGATGGGCAGAGTATAAAACTGATTATAGATCCAACACTAGCAGCAGCAGGAATGATGGCCTGGAGTTGCGGTTTACTGCTATTTAATTCTCCCTAAAGAAGTGCAGGATGTATGATATCATGTCAAAAGATGAAACAAAAGAAGAAGGAAAAAGAGCCCAGTAGTGAGATAGTAAATAATAGCCAGTTCAGTTATTTTCCTTGTATGTGAAACCGGAAAATTACCTGAAGTGATTGCTTTAGTTGAGAATAAAGACCAAAACTTATCGAACCTTCAAATGCCATACCGAGAAAAGAAGATGTTGCACCTCGGTAAAGCCCTTTTACCTGTAAAATGTATTGATTGCTGAGTTGCCTGGAAATAACGCTTAAATGTAGAACATTGCACAAAAGAAGGAAAATGGCATATGATGACTGAGCTAGTTTAAGCGAGTCCAATCACATACCTCCAGATGAATACTATGACTGATCTAGTTCAAGTGGTCCAATCTCAGGATATCCAGTTATCATGAAATTCATTGTTATCAAAGAAGAAAAGATTAAAAATCCAAAACTAAATTGTTCATCTCCAGGTGCCAAATAGAAGTCTAGCCTACAACTTTTCTTCTAACAGTAACTGAGTTTTTGTATTCAACTATTATGGGAGCTGGAACATTTTATTCACTAACAAATAGATTTCCATTTGTACAGATTTGGTGTATATCTGTGGGATATAATTGTCATGAAATTCTTCGCCATACCATTGGGATCCTATAGTCAAGATACATATGCACACGGAAACAAGAAACAGTTTTGTTCCTCAAAGTCTTGCATGCAATTGCGCATCCAAATGAAAGCACATAAGTTTAAATTCATTTACATCTTATAAGTACAAGAAGCATACTCCTTCGTTTGTCAGAATTCTGGTGCTGCATTGCAATGCATTTTTGTACTTAACTCCATGTGTTTCAGTATTGTGTTTTTGTAGCTTCACCTGACACATAGAATTAAAAAAAATGTGAGAACCATAAATACTTCCTAGAAAGGTCCGTAAACAAGGAAGATAGTGAAACCATTGGCCCCGTTTTTAACACCATTTAATCCACTAACACAAAGGAAGAAATCAAACAGGTGCACACATATACTAACTTCAGCATTTCCTACTTTTTGTCAATTGTGTTTATCGTATTAAAACTTTTCTAAAGCAGACAAATAACCTACTAGAACTGGATCTTCAAACACATAAACCCGCATCGATCCAAACCTAAATAAGTAAAGATTGGTCTTTTGATGCCTAATAACCTAACTGTTTTGGTTATAACTTTCAATTCTTGTAACTCCTCAAACTACATTTTACTGGTATGATAAATAGAAGTACACTTGATTGTTCGATACCAATCATTGTTTCTATTTCCCCAATGAAAATTCTTTTCAATTATGTATAATTACAGAAATTCAATTTAAGTGAACTAAGATAATTTACACTGCTAAACATTAATTTCAAATTTTCAGAAATTCCCCACAATAACAAACGCATTTCTTAGAACAGAAGGAAAAAAAAACAAATTTGATTCGGATTCGGATTCGGAAAACTATGAATAACAACAGAAAAACGGCAGACCTTGACAGTGTCAAAGGGATGACCAACAGCAACTGTAGCTAACCCACCAGCTAAACCTGCAATATACTCCTTGTATGCAGACGATGTCTGGGTTTCAGTTCTCATCTCTTATCTCTATCTCTCTAAACAAACCTCCTTATTTCTTTCTCTCGAAGCAGACACAGCATCCCATCATTCACGGATGTATACTGATGATGGGGTTTATCACTATCGGCACCAGTAACAACAAATCAGAGCCTACTCCATTTTCTGCTCTATTGATACTGCGAGACACTTAATAAGCTTGAAAGAGAATAAACGTTGTTTAAGAAAAGGGTATGATCAGCTGATAATGCTAGGTTGACACTGTTTTTTGTTTTCTTGCGACTTTCCGGTGACAATTTTATATCCTTATAATAAAAGCTCAAACTTGGTCGCGGCACCGGTTTGTTATCTGTGTCGGATTGATTCAGATCTGGGGAGACCAAACTGTATTTTATTTTTTTTATTTTTTATTATAAGTCAGAACTAATATATCAATATCAAGAATACAAAACAAAGTTAGGCTAAGTTTGCCCCTAGTTAGTAATTCTCCGAATCATTCCCGAATGATTCGCGAACGTATCCGAACTGACCGAATCTGAATGATATTTCCGAACTATTTGAACTCCGAACCTAGTTCCCGGATTATATGGACCTCACGAATAATTCGCGAACGTATCCGAACCGACCGAATCCGAATAATATTTCCGAATTAAAACTCTCATAGGTAACTCTCGACCAGAGTTCCGTTGATTGGTTTTTGTTTAATTTTGTATATACTTTATATTTAAATACAATTATTCAATTAAAATTTTCTATTGGTAGTTGTTTAACCAGTATTTTATGTATTGATTTTTGTTTAAAAGTCTATAAACTCGTTTTATAATACATGTATGCGATTAAATTGTTTACTTCTTGTTAAATAATCAAGCTAAAATATTTTTTTCCATCTTATAAATCATATACAAATAAAATTAGTCTCGTAATAAGGTCATAATACTTATCAATTTATCATATATGTAAGCCGAATTTTAAGTGTCGAACTCACATTTATAAAACGAATATGCACGTACGTATGTCGTTCGAACTCATCGTCCAACAACGAACCGTTGACCGGATTTTTGACCGAATCCAACCTATATGAATCCATATAATTCCCGTACGTATGCCGTCCCGAACTACTACCCGTACCCCGAATTGCTAACTAGGTTGTTTGCCTTTGTTAGTGGTGGTCAGGATTTATATTATGAATGAAAAATGAATACTCAAGTCAAGATATGAAATTTCAAAAATTATAACGGGAGGTTCGAACTCATAACCTATTGTGTCATAAGAGTGGCCTCTAACCATTGTTCCACCTTGGTTTGAATTGATAGAAAAGATAAATCAACATTGGTGGTTTGTTCAACTTAAATACCATAATTGGTCTATTAATTAGTGTTTAACTAATTGCACATAATAAATAATTTATACATTATAAAGTGTTTTATTAATTAGTGTTTCACTAATTGCTCATAATAAATGACTAATCATTTTTTAATTATAAATATTTTCTTAATTAAGTATAATATTTATTTCTATTAATAAGTAATAAATAATATCAATAGACATTTTCTGCGACAATGAGTAGTAGAAGAGGTGGAGGCCGGAAGATTAGTGGTGGTTAAGGGCGGAGCCAAGTACAATTATATTTATTTTTGTTCTTTTATCCTAAAAATGGGATACAAAATCCATTTATCACATGTATCCAGTTTTCCAAGAATTTTTTCTCCCTCTCTCCTCAAAATAATGGCTCCGTCCCTGGTTTTTGGTGGAAGAAGTAGTGACGGTGAATGCTGGTGAGTAGTGATGGATAATATTAATTTTATGTTGTCATTACAACATTGATAACATCGTAGTGTGGAAGATGTGGTTGGTTGTTTTTTAATACTTTTGATAAAGGAATGTACCATATATTTCAGGGATGGTATCATACAAGACAATATTTTTATGATCGTAGTTGGATCACCCAAATGGTACCCCCGTTATCTTTGGTACTATATCATATAAATCATGATTTTTTAATGTTGAAATAAAATTGATTGCAATATGAAAAAAATAGATACACGGAAAAAAAAATTAATGAAACTAATCAATTGATAAATTTTTCCTCAATCTAAACCTCATAATGACATTTGTGATTGAAAATTAGAATTGCGTCCAACAACCTACATGGGATGGGCGACAGTGATGGTGGCAGTGGTAGAGTCAAAAATTGACACTGAGGAGGCCTATTTTTTTTTTTTTTAAAATGTAAACTTTGGTAGACTAAACCATAAATATATATGGACAAAGTACTATTTAAAAAATAGACTAAAAAAATTATGTAGTTATTAAAAATTTAAGGAGTTAGAGCGAGGTTAGTCAACCCTTGGCTCCGCCATGAGGTGGTGGTGGATAAAAAAAGTGGATTCATATGGTTTTATGGTAGTGGTGTGTATTGGTGAACAAAAACATATTATGCTAATTTCGTAATGCCACAAAATGTGTAACGTTATATTATAAAGTATAAAACGTGCTTGATCATTCTAATGTTAAAATAAACTCGATAAAACACAGGTCCATTTAAAAAAATTGATGAAATCAATTTCCATGTTATGTAATAACTAAACGAATGAGACACGAATCAAGATCAGAACATACGAAATTATTTATTAACGATTTATTTATGTAAAGAGTGGTCAGGATTTGTCCCTGGCAAAGATAAATTTACCGCTGGGGTTTGTTCAACTTAACCATTTTTAAACGTTTTATTAATTAGTGTCTCATTGATTGTTCATAATGATTAATTAAATTTCTATTATAAATGTCCCTTTAATAATCTAACATAAATAAATAATTTTACTAAAAACTATATTAATTCTAATGGTGGCAGTGGAAGTAGGATTAGTATAAGAGGTGACGGGTGTTTGTAAATGGTGGAGGCGGTAACATTACTATTGGTGGAAGAAATAGTGGCGGTGGATTGTTTTTATGGTGGTGGGAGTTGGTAATAGTAATGTATAATAATAGTTCTTGCTTTTTAGTGAGTTTTATTAACCAACTAAAAAAATAATCTTCACAAAACATGCAACATTGTATTGTGAAAGATGTAATTGGTTGTTTTTAGCACGATTGATAAGGACAAAAACCAAATATTTCGAGGATGATACCGGAACGTATAAGACAATATGATCATGAATGTTCCATCACCCGTATTATATAAAGGCAATCGGTGTACAACATTACCGCTCTCTCAAGTACTATTACATTATTTTTCCTTAAAGACCATCAATGTCGAGTTGTTTCACGACAACTACCTAGAAAGACAACAACTTTCACTCAATTCCCGATATAAAACCTTATTGACCGGGAAAATGTATTTGCATTCTAAAATATTTGTTTGAAAATTATGTTTGTTCATCAAAATCATCATAAAAAACTCTAAATCATAAATCTAAATTTCGCCTCCGATGTTTATAGAATATTTTTTATATTTTACATTCTCAAATCATGCGACCTCTTGATGACAAATCAATAATATCAAATTACGGATCAATATGTATAGGTTTCATTCACTGGGTTAGAAGGTAGAGTAGACACAAATGGGTAGATCACGCAAAGTAGAGCATGACTGAGAATACTTCAATAATTTGGTCAAGAGATAATGTCAAAATTTTAAGATGAACTTTCTAAGGACTAATTAGATCGGCTACGATAGGAGCTGACTAAAATATGGATTAATAATAATTTTCACGTAAGACAATTGCAAAACATAGTTTGGCTAACTCTGCCTATGTAAAGAGTGGTCAAGATTTGTCCTTCCTCAATTGCTAAGTTATGTGAGAAGAAGGTGATATCTAAGATTGAGGTAGAATTCAAATCTATTATATCCATACCATTTACAACTGGATGCCTTGAAAAAAAATTGAGGTGTTTTTATTATTATTACAGGCAAGGGATACATTGACCACACTTGCGCAAATAGCTCACTTCTCAAATGATTGGTGTTGTATGTACTGTCTAGAATGCAACGAGGAATTTGAGGAAACATGGCACCAAAAACAGTGTCCGCAGTATTTTGGATATAGTAACTTAGACCCGATGTAATACTTATGTTATTTTATTTTTTTTTAGTTTTTTCACAATCTATTTATTTAAGAAAAATGAACATTTCAAATACATAACATCAACAAAAATAAGACAGATTGCATTTGACAATAATGGCTACTAATGGTCCGGAAAGACAAAAGAAAGGAATTGTTGGGATATACAATGGATTACTTAATAAGAATGAAAGAGATATAACTATTTTGATTCTGAAATCACATAAAGTTCACAGTAGAAGATGACATCATATACATAGGTTAGTTAGTAGATTAGTTTGGTTTTTATTATGTTTTCTACTTATCTACACCATTTTGGTGGTTTTATCTACTCTTTTGAGGTTTATCTTCGCTTTATTGGCAATTCTTGGTTATTGGGTTGAGATTTAAGATCAATAGTGATGCTCTCCATGCTCTCCAACGACGAAACCTTCATCTTGGTTTTCTCCAGCGACGGAATCAACATCGGAATCTTCATCATTAACTTATCCGGCGACGGAACCTCCATATGTGGTCTTTTTGACGACAAAGCTTCATCAAAAAAAATAATATTATTCTCTGACTATTTGGAGGATCGACAACATGACCATGATAGATGAGTTAGCTGGAGCGAAATAGGAGCATGCGGAGACTTTTATGGACGATATTGATTAGTTGATTTCACGGAGATGAGCGTTGCTGACGACATATTTCCAAAAAATATTTAAACTTCCATGTTCATGTAGAGCATTATCTCATTATAATCAATGAACCTAAATAAAAAAAGTGTCTGGAAGTTAAGATTATATTTCTTTTGTTTGAGCAAATCTCCGGCGGTAAAATATTAAAGGAAAAAACAAAGAAAAAAAGAGAGAAAAATCCCAACTATTTTTATGACAAACACATATTAAATCATAAGAAGTTGATAAGTATTCGGGACACAAATTATACGATATATTAAAAATGAACCAACATCATGGCCCGTGCCGTTACGGCACGGGTTAAGGGATAGTCATTAGTATAAAACAAGGTTTGGATAAGTTTTCCTTTGTTAGTGGTGGTCAGGATTTGTATGGACAAAGATAAATCTACGGTTGTAGTTATCTTGACCACAACCTCATCTTGCACGTGTAAGTGATGGCCAAGATTTCATCTCCCAATTGATAAATCTATGGTTGTAATTTCTCCCATAAAACTAACATTTAATGACCCATTAATGGAAATCTAATATAATAAATATAGTAAATGATTAATATAATAAATACCTAACTAATTAGTGTTCCACACTAATTGATATTAAATGATTTATTAATTTCTCATAATAATGTTTGTTCACTAATTGCTCATAATAAATAATCTATCAATTTCTTTCATTATAAAATTTTTCTTAGTTAAATTAATAAATTTGTATTTCTATTAATAAATAATTTTGATAAAAATAGAAAAAATAGCAATAGATATTAGTTGCGATAGTAGGTTGTGGAAGCGGTGCCGAAGGTCGAATAAATCACTAATTTAATAATATCAGTAGATATTAGTTACGGCACGGGTTAAGCCCTATAAACACATAAATAACCACTAATCTAAGGAACAAGTACAAGAGACTTGGATCTTCCGGTAACTCATATAATAGAACACTTTATGTTTTTTTTATGCAATCCCATTAAGCAAAATCAATACTAATACTTTGTTACTTCACTTTCTTATTATTATCATCAAGAATATAAAGCACAGTTTGGATAACTTTGCTTATGTAAGTGGCGGTTCAAATTTGTCCTCACAAAAGATAAATCTAGGGATGTAATTGTTTGTTATAGGTGATGGTTGTGATTGAGATTAGAAATGCATCTAATGGAAAAAAGTTATCATGTCATTAAGATTCCATAATTCTTCATAATAAATAGTCTATTAATTAGCCATGATTATATTTTGTTAAATGTCAAACTAAAAAGGATAATATATAAATTATTCTACTAATGATGATAATAAAAGTATATTTTTATTAGCTAATACTTAGAATTAGTTTGGTATTGCTGCGAGCTTTACAAAAATGCTTTTCCGATGTACGTTATTGTGCGGATCTATGTAGAAAAAGCAATTGGTTGCCAATGTAAGTTACTGTGCAGAGCTTTGTAAAACAAAAACCCAATTGAATGATTGCAAATTATAAACTAAAGCTAAAACTATTTTAAAAAACAGACATAACTCTGAAAATATCATGTTCAACTATAGTTAGTGAGAAAATGACAAAAGCAGACATATTTCTGAAAATTGTTTATTCTATTTTATAAGTAAATTCTACTATTAGAGTACATACACAAGTAATATTAAATTTACTAGTTAGTATTATTACTAAAAAGTATTATTTTTCTAAACCACTTTTTAAAAATCCATAATCTCTTAATATTTATCGTTGAAAATAAAAGTATATTTTAGTGATATGATATAACATAAAATGTAGTTTGAAAATAAAAAATAATTATCTTTAAAGAATAAAATTTAAAAATAAAAATTGATGATCATATATAGATTCAAGGATAATTGTTGTCAGTTATAAAAAAGAAGGGATAGAATTGGAAAATAAAATATGAAACTAGGGTGAACTATAACATTTGCTTTTGAAGCTTTTAAAAGCTCCTTCTCCCCCACTTTACAAATTGATAAATTTTGGAAGTGTACACTTTATGAAATCTTTACTAAACACTAAGATGAAAAAATATTGCTATCAAAATGTTTTCAAAATACTTTTTTTTGAATGAGAAAAAAGCAGCACCAAACTTAGTTAAATTGGCTAAAACTTATATAAGTAGACCATAATGACGGTGGCAAGTATTGGTGCCCAGTGAGTAATTTCGCATCACCTCACGTATTTCTTGATAAATGGTTTAACGTTATTTTTATTCAATGATGATGGATAGCAAAGTTTATTGTTAGTAGAGATTATTGTTATTTGGTTAATTACTTAATGATTTGACTTACTAACTAATCATGATTTTATTATTTTTATGCAAAAAATAACCTCACATTTGGAAGCATAATGTCGTATAATGTGATGGCCTGACCCTCTACCGATAATGTCCTCACTAAACCACTGAGTTCATCTGACAGTATTGATTTTTCAATGGTAACCGTTGCGTTCATCTAGCAGCAGCACCCATCTCAATATTACTCAATACCGAGCATGCTTAACTATAAAGATTTTTCTCCAACTACGAAGCCAATTATGCTGAAAAGGTCTCGGTGTTAGCAAATGACAAACCATTACCTCTATTACAACTTAATTTGGAGCCGTCCTCGGGTATGGAATATGTTCAATCCTAGACTCTGGCATTTTTTCTCACTCATGAGACCCTTTCCCGACACAATTCGTCAATCATAGTCTTTCTTCCTCGACATGTAACCCGTGGTCGACTCTAATACCATTTGTAAGGACCATATATTTGCCAATACTGTCCCCACTTATTCATTGTGGTTATCCGACAGTGTAGGATTTTCAACTAAAACTGATGTGGTCATCCATTAGCAGTTTTCTGGGAGGTAGCCCATACTTAGATTACTCTCGCCCGAGGACCCATAAATTCAGTGATTTTTACTAACTCTGGATCCAACTATGTTGAAAAGGCCACAATGTTACAAAAGGACAAGCCATTACCTATATTCCATTCGATGAACTCTTCGTGCCGAATTGAATTACGAACATAATATATATGGGAATTTTGAAAAATTAGAACTACATCGTATGTGAGTAAAATGGTTACCATCGGAAATGACTTAACATTTTAAAGTATAATATTTTAAGTGAATGAATTAGATTTTAAGTATGGCATAATCATTGAAATAATAAGAGCATACAATAAGCTTGGACTTCTCCATACATAGCACCAAGGCTTTTTAGTTAAAAACCCCACACCTCTTATCCCAAGGTGGTCAAGTGGGGTTTGGTGTTTTGTGGATGGGCCGTGAGTAGTGTCTGATGGTCCATGAAGATCTTAACAATTGTTATCAGAACCCTTGGTTGGGGCTACTGTTCGAACGTAGAAGTGGTTGTGGATGTCATCCGGTTTAGGGCGCAAGTGAAATCAGACTCAATGTGAAGAAGGCAAGGCCCAAAGTTGAACTAGCGCTCAAGGTGGATTTAGTGTCTCACCCATTAACTCAGGTGGAGCAGGGTTCTAGATCGGAAAGGCAATGCTCAAGGTTGAACTGGCGCTCAAGGTGTAGTTAGTGTCTCACACATTAACTCTCAAGTAGCATGGTTCTACGTGGGCAAGGAAATTCTCAAGCTGTAGTTGGTGCTTTCCTTCTCATTAACTCAAGGTGAAGTAGGATTGTAGGGGGCATAATGACAATAATCATGATCGATGGGTAGCATATACAAATGGCAATCATATGGTGAAGTCTGATTGGACTGATGAAGTGGTTTAATATCGTCAAGGTGGAGATTATTGGATTATGTGGCGCGATAAACACTTAAGTATAACTATGGATAGTCCCACCTGGAAGAAGGAGGAGTACATGTTGAGCTTAATAAACTTGGGAATCTCCTTACATACCGCTGAGGCCTTTTATATTAAAACCACACACCTCTTATCCCAAGGTGGCCAAGTAGGGACATGATCGGTGCTATGTTTTCGGGCACATAGTAGGTTCCTATTGTCCATGAACATCCTAACATCATTCACTAAATATAAGAAAGATTCAAAAAGGTAATATCATTTCAAAAGATCGATAAGATATCTTTTTAAACTAAAAAACATATCAAATAATATATTTTTTTGGGGACAAAATATGTAAAAATTAGTTTCGATATAATTTCATTGTTGGCTTGAGGATACAACTCGAAAAATGAGAGATATAGTATGGGAGGATAAGAAGGGTAAACTTGATATTAATAAATATTATATTTGATATTCATATCTCGGAAAATGCATAACTAAATAAAAATTATGCCCGTGCCATTACGGCACGGGTTAAGACCTAGTTGTAGTACAAAGGATAGGAAAAGATAGGGAGACAGAGAGGAGAAGGATTTCCATTTATTAGGGTTCCACATATTACATAGGTATAGTACATGTAAAGAGAAACCCTTAGGCTTCTAGTTAGTCCGCACACCCATGGGTCATAGGCCCTACAACACTCCCCCTTGTGTGGTCCAATAGAACTCCGTTTGTAGTGCTTCACGGATAGTGCTTCGAATGTAGGTCTTCAAATGTCGTCCTCTTCATGATGATTTGTGCCGAAATCAGTTGCCTCATTAAAACTTTGACAAGCAAAAACCCAGTGGGATAAAACCTTGGTACAAATATTCACATGTAGTACTTTACATGTTATCTCGTACTTTACATGTAGTTCATCACATGCAATACGATCTTCAAATACCGACGAGTCTAAGTTAATCGCCTCGTTAAAACTTCGTCAGGAAAATCCATAGGGACAAAACCTGACTAAAGAAAAAGAGTACAATATTAAGCAAACTTAGAGCATAGTTAGACTCAAAAATGTTGCCTCATTAAAACCTTGACAAGGAAACCCAGTGGGACAAAACCTTGACGAAGGGAAAAGAGGAAAAGAGTATAACGTGACAGATGAAAGTAAAGCTGATCCTTTGCAGATGATCACTTTTCTTCGTTGAAGTTGATTAGTTGCCTCACAACTTCTTAGGCATAAAATCCTTCTAGAAAAGACAATATCCTTACTTGGGAAGTTAATTCCCTGTGTTTGTTGTTGTCTTATTAAAAACCTTGTTGAGTAACAAAAACCCATGGGAAAAAGTAACCTCGGTGAAGGAAAAGAGTTCAACACACCATTAGATGCTCCCCCTGATGTCGGAAAATTTTCATTAGTCTACCACAGTCAAAAGGAGTCCATCACACATTACTTTGTTGACTTGAATGTTTATAAGACCTTGTTGTTGATTCTGGAAGTTACGTTGCTTAACCGACTACCGCGTTTCATTTCTTTGATTCAAATATTTTCAGCAATATCAACACGATCTTTATGTCTTCAACGTTCAACATACTTGATGTTTTTAGTGTTGTATCGCTAAAAACCTTGTCGAGTAACAACACCCTTTGGGAAAAATAATTCTCGATCGAAGGGAAAAAGAGTACAACACATCTTCAATTTCGAAGTAAAATATTTCGACATCATATCCTTGGATACTCCCCCTAATGTCGGCATCTCCCCTGATTACTTTCAGAGTTGTTCCGACTGTTCCTATAGTCATGTACTTTTCGAAACTGAATATCGGTAATAACCTAGAAAATAGTCTATTGTATCTCCCCCTGATTACTTTCGTTGGAGAAGAGATTATTGTTCCTTCTTAATCAACAACTTTTGGATTGCACTTTCATTAGCATTCCTTTTAATGTCTTTGTAGGATAAAACAAATTTATGTCAATGGTTACTTTCAAGTACATGATTACATTCACTATTCCATTCCAATGACGTTGCATTGGCGTGGAGCTGTATCTAGCTAACAAGTTCCCTGAGGATATAAAATTTAATCGAGTACATTATTATACTAAGTAAAACAATGCATCTATTATACTTAGATATGGGAATTTCATCTCCCAATACATATTCGTCATCTTCCTTTAGACGAAATGGTCACTTACTTACATTTGAACCTCGACTAATCATAGGAGTGCTATCAGGATACATGTCTTTGTTAAATTTCCTGATAAATTTAGACATGTGCAAACTGGTGGAATAATATCCCACAAGCTCAGTACTCGTTCAAGCTTTCCCTAGATTTTTCATCTCAAATTCGGATTTTAAATAGCTTTTAAAGTCTCTTATTACATCAAGAGTACTCATCATGTCTGTACCATCGACATAAATAGCTATAATTCCAAATTAGGAACTTTCTTGTGAATACGCAATAAAAAATAACTTATTTGTCTATCCCATCCAAATCAAATAGCCACTTTGACGGGTATACCACTTCCGCCTGATTGCTTCAATCTATAAGTGAACGTTTTATCTAATTATAAACGCACTCTATGGTTTAAAGTTACTTTATTTGGGAAACAAAAGTCTATCAAGTACTTTTGTAAATATCTTTTATCTCTTGATTCTTTCAGAGATACGTAACAACCACATACATATGTTTCATTTCAAGTCCTTTTGAAATTACCAAGCTAACTAAGTAGCATAACTCTATAATGTTCATTACAAGAGAACAATTCCAGGGCTTTGTGAAAAACCTCGCGCCACAAGGCGAGTCTTTGCACTTTAAGACTATTTTCTTCTCATTATGCTTTATGACAAATTAATTATGTATGTCCAATAGGTTTTACACTTGGTTGGTTAGCACTACCACACCAAATACCCGTATAGTTGCCAAAGAACTAAGTTATACCTGGATTGTGTAGGCCAAATATGCTATTTATTTTAAATTAATCAAAATAAAGCATGGTTTAATCTCACGGTGCTCTACTTCTAGAGAAACTATTTATGGATTATATCATCACTGTGCACGCATGATCCTTCCATTGACTCATGTGCATTCTCATAATCCGTCAGGATTTCATTGTTCTCTAGAATCATTTAAAACTTCGGAGCGTCCTCCAGTTTGATTCATGGACATATTCAGAGACAATCTTATGAGATGATTTCTAATGATATAAATAAGTTGTGCCTTACTCACCTACTTCCTTTCTAGGTGAGGATTGATCAAACCAAGCGGTCTCTTCAACTTCCTTTACGGAGCCACAGCCTCAACCACACTTCCACTGAGTGTAGTTGTAACACCTTAGTCTATGGTGTATATCTCGTATTGAAGATTTGTAACTTTGCAGGTAGGTTTGCATCTGGTATATGTGATCTCATTACTTTAGCGACATCATTGTACATTCTGAAAATCGAATATTCTTTATCACTTCACATTTACATTTGTGGAGTACACGAATAAATATGAGATACAGTGGGAACACACCACGACAATCCTGTCGTTCCCTTAGAAAATAGTTTTTCTTATCTCCCCCTAACGACGGGAAGACTGTCTCATTAAAGTGATAACCCGCAAATCTAGCGATAAGAGATCTCTTGCCAAAAGTTTTAAAAATGCGGATAATTGTTGGGAACTCATTTCCAACATAACTACTTAATAGTTTTGAAGACCCATCATAGTACGATGTGGAGTCATAATGGCACATATATAGTGCAACCAAATATGCGTAAAAACACGAATGTCAGGCTTAAATCCAGTTACCAACTGGTGTGCAGAAAAGGTTGACTAATATTGGGTTCTAAAAACAAATTAAGTAAGATACGTGTAATATTGCATATCCCCAAAGCAATAAAAGATAGGTTGGTACGCATAACCTATTCCTAAGACACCATCTTTAACCTTTGATGGTAGCCTCTGCGAGACCATTGGGTATAAGATGCTCTATATTGATCCTATTAAACATGCAATATTCATCAAGTCCTTTTGATGTAAATTCTATAGCATTAATAAAGGTGGTAAGCCTTTGCACTTTGCATTGTCTGGTATGTGCTAGTAGTTTTAAAACGCAAATTTCTTGGGAACTATAACTAGTAAAAAAATTTCAAAACATTGAGTAGAGCCATAAGTCACTTTAATGGTCCGCATTCTGCATGAATATTTTTCTAAAGTTCACCTTGTTTTCTTTATAATATGGAATTTTTACCATTTGCATCTTATGATGGTCTCGATCCTGTTTTACTGAAGACTTTGTAAAAATGAGTGATATGCTTTCTTACCTAAAATCATAATGGGAATGGGGGTTGTGCATCTAGTAATTTGTAAAAACACTTATTGAGAGATATGTCTTTAGTTTGCATTCTGTCAATCTTTTTCCCATTTTCTTTCACTCAAATAAAGTGATATTTGTATGAGTTCTTTCAAAACAATCATCATGTCATAACCAAAATTTCTTTATGGTTATTCCCAAAGCATGTATGAGTCAGTTTCCAACACTTCATCATCGGAGTCGATATGATTAAATAATCCAAATATTATAGTGAATTACATTGCACTAGATTGACTCATTAGTTTCTCTAAAATATATTTCCTTCCAAATATATTAGAGACTATAAAAGATGCAATTACATTCTCATCATTTTGATGTTTCACATGATATCCATTTGCACGGGTTACTTGGGAATTTAACAAGGTGTGATTATCTCTTGGTACATCTAGAGATTTTGCGACGTCTTTATTCTATCTTGAAAAAAAATGAGCAGTGTTGCGCTCGATAAGATAGTCAATTGGCCAGGAAAAGCTCTTGTTGCCATTAAAGTTGATGTGAAAATTGGTTGTTACTATGATACACATACACATTATATTGTATATACCAACACCTATGACCAGGTGCATTTCCAACTCTTTTATTTATGATGGGAGCTAGAATTACATTTTAGCTGATCCCATGTTCAATTGATACCTATACTTTGGTGTCATTACTGCTGGGAAAATAATAATAATATTTTTTTCTCATGATATACATGTCCCTTTTCACATGCTTTATATGATTCGGTACGCCTAACCCTCATTACTTCGAGGTTCTTTCCATTTTTAATTTTGCTACATTTAGCTTAATTTGAGATTTTTTTTTATCTCAATAGGCCAAGAGAATCTCACTACACATGTCAATCACTTACTTTGGGTTGAATATATAACTAAAGATAGTTCTCTTGTTGTCATACTTCAACATGTACTGGTTCGTTAGTATCATGGATGAAGTAAATAAATGGATTTTTTTTTGACTCATATCATCTTTTGTGAGTTCTTCCACAAAAATTGGAATACATGTGATTTCAATTGAACGTATCTTTTGAAACTACCGACTCTTTAATAGTCAAGCAAGCGGATTACATCCCACAGAAAATTCAAATTCGGGTAGAAAATATCAAATACACAATAATGGTATTCAAGAACTTTTAAACCCCAAATAAATATATTTGAATCGAGTTGGTACAACCAATTGAACAAAAGATACACATCATTCAACCATAGCCAATATCATTTCAAGAGAACAAAATAACAATAAAACCAAAATTATTAATGGTCGACATCAGCAATCATAATTTAAATTGACTGATAATATATGGACTTATCTTAAGGGAAAAACAGAACTAGGTATATTCTAAAAATAAAATAAAATAAGCCCAAAGAAAAATCCAATGTGAATACACAAATTAGTTACATACCTCAAATATCGGTTCCCACTGCATATACATGAAACTGGAACAAGACACCAGAAACGTAACTGGAACATGACACCAGTCACGGGTTGGACCAGCCCGAGTTTGAACAGAACATGCCTATTTGGATCAGCTGGACTCGGTGGAATGGGTCGGGTAGCTATACCGGGTCAGATGGGTCGGGTAAGCTGGACCGAGTCGGGCGGTATGGACTGGGTCGGGTTGACATTTTCCTTTCTCCTCAGAAACGCCAACAGACGCCATTGCGTAAGAAGATTTCGTCAAATATTTCTTTTCACGAAATCTAGATCCACATATGCCTTTTTTTCATGATCCCATTTAATTGAAGAACCGAACAAACAGAGGTGGAGATTTTCCAACATCCATTCAATGATAAACAAACTTTACTTTTGCGACATCAGGAGTTCGTTCCTTTATTTTCTTGATCCGGCCACGATTAGAAATGCGATTTTGAGAAGAAAAACAAATCAACAGAAATAGCTTCCTTTTTATGTACATCGATAGTTAAAAAAATTGAATAGGAACAGTATCGGCTTAGATGATCCTCCCAAATTAGTTTTCTTTGTCCACAGATTGATGATAAAA
This sequence comes from Papaver bracteatum, assembly GCA_023529315.1. Lineage (NCBI taxonomy): Eukaryota > Viridiplantae > Streptophyta > Magnoliopsida > Ranunculales > Papaveraceae > Papaver > Papaver bracteatum. The sequence continues at coordinate 3,868,291 of JAJJWX010002530.1, forward strand.
AAAAATATTGTGTGGTTGAGCATCGTGGTGATAACGTATTGTAGAACAAAGGATAGGAAAAGATAGGGAGACAGAGAAGAGAAGGATTTCCATTGATTAGGGTTCAACAAATTACATAGGTATAGTACATGTAAAGAGAAACCCTTAGGCTTCTAGTTGGTCCGCACACCCATGGGTCATAGGCCCTACAACAATCAACATTTTCTTTTTATCTTTCTACAAATCGATTAAAAATACTTCGGTGATACATTTTTCTGGTGAAAGTCGACAATCTTACAAAAAAAAAAAAAAACCGAGAAGTAGAATACTATTATCTTCCATTTAAAAAATCAACTTTAAAAAATTAACGGTTGAAATAAAAATTGGTAGATGTGAGATTTGGTATATCTGCTAACTTTTTGTTAGAATCTAGAATTTAATATTGGGAACGTATCATCAAAATATTATGGTGGGATTGGATGCACAATCTTAAACATGGGATTTAGGGGTTTGGGAGATTTGGTGGAACTACGTTTCTCTTGGTACGTTTGGTTGCCCAAATCCTATATAATCACGTTTCCTACGGAAATCATTTTTCCAGCAAATTCTCCATATGGAGTCCGACTCCACTCCTTAAGATTTGCTGGAAAACTTATCAAGAGAGTTATAGACTCATTTCTTTTCACCCTAAAATCCCATATATACAATTTAAGATTCTAAGGATAACGTCGAAAAATGCATGGATTTTGAAACAAGGGAGTTCCAAGAGTCCTCAGGAATTTCAACTGAGTTATCAAATACACGAGGGATTTACTTGAATCCTCGGATTTAAAATTCCATGGGATTATAAATTCCTCAAAATTATAAGTTCTGCAACCAAGCAAATCATTAGTTTCAAATTCATTATCATTTGGACTCTAAAGATTAATTTGTCAAATCTCGTAAGATAGTATCCATATAAGATTACCCATTGATCCTCCTTCATTAAAAAGTCAGCAAAATTACATAGGTTATACTTTAAGCGTGAGTTTAATCTTTACATAAAAGAGCTCAAATTATTAAATAAATTTTTTCTTAATCTATCGTGGGTGGAGGGCTCCTCTTCTTTAGATTCTAGCTCGTATTTTTATACAAAAAAACTCTTATATCAACAAAATAATAAGATCTATTATGCATCATACCATATTCTGGTTTTGATTGATTCACACCCTAATTTTCTTAGGCTATATTACGTTATCTTCGATCTTGGTTGACCCACCCATTTCTCTTGTCAAATCCTTTCATCTTATTGAAATGTATCCTACCAGAACTCGACAGTTTTTTGACTCATCTCCAAATTTCATCGCCTATCGTCAGAACTATCTCACTGGAATAAGACAGTGTTTTATAGCATTCACAAACAAATCAATACCTTAAGCAACCAATTGGTGAAACTCCAGCATGCCCTTATGACGTTCTCACCTATTGATCTTGATCAAAAATTTCTAAGTCTAATTAGGTATGCAGTATGAGGGTGTTAGAGCATAGCTCGGTGGAAAGCGTTGGTATGTCAAGTTTGGTTGTCATATTTTAGTAAATCAAAAAGCATCTAAGAGTCGCTTGATTCTGTACTAGAGACAACTTCGTATAGGTTGGACTAGAAAGTATAGGAATATGGGACATATAAGTATTACTCGAAGACCTAAAGAACGTGAAGAAGTAACGAGCTACAACGACGACATCATCCTTCCTCTTGAGGTTAGTAATATTGACTTGAAATGTTTCATTCCTAACGTATGTTTCAAGTCGTATTATATTGAAAACATAACTGCGAAGCTGTGAATGAATATTTTACTCCAGTAGTGAAACATGATTATATGATCATACTATTAAGGAATTAGACTACGAAGTCAATCACTTATCTTTTTAATTTCATAGATATGACATCGACATAATCGTATGAATGCTATTGTGATTCTGTGTATCGGTAAAGGTGAAGATTTCATCCTAGGAAACAATGTTTTATATTTGTTTAAAGGAAGTATATTCATGAACTTTTTTTATGAATCGAAAGGGAAATCGCTAGGCTTATTGGTGTTAGAGCACTACTCAGTCGAACTCGCAAGTGTTGCTAAATCAAGATTGTTTGTCAAGTTTAGTTGCCAAAACTATAAGTATTGATTTCTAGTCTACTTATAGCTAAGTCTCGGACTAGGATACTAATTGTAGTTGAGCTCTAGACTCCACAGAGTTTATCATGTAAATACGAAGAACTACTCAAGGAACTGGTGTAACTTCATCGACAAAAAGGTATGTGGAGACTTGAACTTATCTATCATTCAAAAGTCTATTTATTTTATCGCCTATCTTGAGACAGAAGTCGTATTGCTATATAGACTTCGATTATACACATTTGCTATTTCGAGCCGAGTTTATCTCGCTTATCTATATATCGAAATATGTGTTGGTAAGCTTTCGCTTTGTCCAAGTTCATCTTTACTCGTGACGAATGTCTTGTTTATTATTTCAATATCTTAAAAATCACTTTGATGAAAAATAGTTTGTGAATAACAACTATATAACATCCTCTAAGAATGTTTCAATAATTGAAATGAGAGTTTAGAACATGTAACCATCTTTGGATATAAGCATAGTGTGTTTTCACATTTGTGTAAAAGTCCAAAACCGGGAACCCAAAGTATGCGTACCCGTATGTGTACTCGCGGTTGTTGGGAATCCGGGACAGTATGCGTACCCATACGCATACTGGCGGAAAGTTCACGTCCTTGAATTTATGCTGGAGTTTGAAAGTGAAAAAAAAAATCGTCCGGTTACTTAAGTATGCGTACCCGTTTGCATACTTAAGAAGGTTACTTTCTAAAATCGGTTTGTTCATGAACTAAAACATTTATATATATTAAGGAATGCAATCTTTGCAAACCGTGGCTATAATGTTCATGAATTGATCAAAGTGAATCAGAACCTATTTTTCTTCGATTGTTTCTTGTGTACTTCTATAAGATCTATGCAATTGAACAACTCTCTAACTAGTCCATTTGAGTCATTTGAACTAGTTATGGTGAAGATGAATAAGGTTGATATGAAAGTGATCATATGGCTAACCATTGCTTAACTATTGTTGAACCAACTAGGTGTACACGTTTAGGTAAGGTTACTCAAACCTAAATGAAGTCACATTTCATTTGTGTATAACAAGCTAAGTTCGATCTAAAGGTTGAAAGATATTAGCTTGAATCTAATCATGTTTTCATCTAACGGTGAATATTGAATGCTTTGTTACCAAGGTCACTTAGATTGCAAACCCTGATTTGGAGACTATATAAAGGATAACTCTAGAAACTAGGAAACCTAATCCCCAAACTTCCTGTGTGATACTAGTTGTATAATCTAGATTCAAATCTCCTTTAACCTTAGGTTTTTCTCAAGACCCTGTAGGTTAACGACTTAAAGACTTCATTGGGATTGTGAATCCATATCCAACTAGTTTCTCTATAGTTGTGTGATATGATCTTGCTGTTTGTATCATGGTTGAGTACAAACATAATATTATCTTGAGATTTATATCTCCGATAGGCAAGATATAAAAGTAGTCACAAACACCTTCGTCTCATCGTTTGTGATTCCACAATATCTTGGTTTGCTAGTCGATTAAGATTATTGTGAGGTGATTGATATTTCTAGGATGTTCTTCGGGAATATAAGTCTGGTATATCAATTGGTTCATGTTGACCTTGATTTATCAAAAGAAGGAATAAAACTCGTAGGTGTTTTTGTGGGAGACAGATTTATCTATTCCTATAGACTTTTCTGTGTGAGACATATTTTTTTATTAAAGTCTTCGACTTTGGGTCGTAGCAACTCTTAGTTGTGCGTGAGATCAGCTAAGGGAATCAAGTACGTAGTATCCTGCTGGGATCAGAGATGTAAGAAGCGCAACTGTACCTTGAATCAGTGTGAGATTGATTGGTGTTCAACTGCAGTCCAGACCGAAGTTAGTTTGTAGTAGGCTAGTGTCTGTAGCGGCTTAATACAGTTTGGTGTTCAATCTGGACTCAGTAATTATATTTTGTTATATAATTGAAATATCACAGGTTGTGCGTTGAATCGATCAATTGGTAAATCCAACCTTTGGTTGTTGATTGAAATTGATTGATCCTTGTCTTTGGTACCGTTCAAATTATTTCTCTTGTATTCAATCAGGCTCGTAGATTTTTATTTGTTTGAGTGAGGATTGAATCGATAAATTGAGATATAACTCTTAGATATACTTTTTTATTAAGATTGAGTCTGACTGTCTAGTTGATTCTCTCAAAAGTATATTGGAGTTAGTCCATACATATTGCTAAGTGAAATATTATGTGAGGTTGTTAGACCCCCGCTCTTTCAATTGGTATTGTTATTCATTGCATATCTTTGGATTACCAATATGTGTGAGTTAGTAGAACCGATCATAACTTGTTATGTATCTTGGTATAACTAATCACAATTCCTGACTTATGATTTGGTATGACTAGTTTTGATTAATTAGTGTAATCGATCCTAAGTAATCACCTGAGATGGTATGATCGATATTTGTAACTGGTGTGACCGACCCTATTAATTGGTATGACCGATCACAAAAGAGTTGTGTAATCGATCCTTATAATTGGTTTAACCGATCCTAGTGACTGGTGTGACCGATCACAAGCAATACCATGACTATATGGTAATCGGTCCTGGTAATTGACGTAACCGATCTTGGTAACTAATGTAACCAGTCTTGGTAACTTATGTGACCGATCACAAGTATTCCATATTAAGGTATAATTGATCCTAGTGATTGGTAGAACCGATTGAACCCATGAATGTGATTTGATATTTGATTAATCACATAGTTGTCTTGGAATATAGATGAACCAATTCTAAACTTGTTTGGAAGTGTGGTATAATCGATTCCAAGATTGTAATATGAAAGATGATTTACAAAGAAAAGATGTCAACATACTTTGAACACGAAAGTACCTCTTATCTTTTATTGTTCAAAGATATTCCTTAATTACTCAAGGAGATTCCGGTCCGAAATAAATTAAGAATCTTTTAATCCAGGTTGCTAGTTTTATATGCTTTAATTACCAGTGATTAAATGCATATCTATATAGAATAAAAATTAGTAATGTGCATTTACTAATTGGAGATTTTTTATTGAGAGATTTCAGAAAATATTGGACAAAGCGTTTCCTGGAATGAAAACCGATTGGCCATTTATTGCATATCTTGAGAATACTTTTGGTTTTGGAAATTCTTTGGTGTCCAAACATCCTTGGTCTATAAGTACCTAAGTTTGTGTTTATAACATACTATCCTAAGAGCTAGGCAAACTTCATCTTTTTGTTGTTTCTGGTGGAGCCGTCTATCCGGAGTGGAAAGTATCATAATTAGGAGAAATCTCTTACCACCGCTCGTTTAAAGACTTCCGCAGGATCAATAATCTATATGATTACCGTTGGTGGGAAACTAGATAATTGTAGTTTATTAGTTTTCGATTGATTTGATTAACTAATGGTTGTTGAACTTTGATTGCACCTGGTTTGTTTATTCTAGATAATCTTCTCTTCTGATATAAGATTCACTCAAACTAGATCGAAATGTCGACATGATCTTTCACTACACCAAATTTAGAGATTAGCAATCCAGATTAGAAACAGAAATAGAGTCGTTGCTAATTAGAAACTAGAAATACTTGTTGCTAAATTTTAGCAACAGCTATTTTTTGTTACTAATTTCGCAACTGCGGTCTACTGTTGCTAGTAGCAACTGTGGATATCACAAGCACGCGACTAACATGCTTCCAGGTAACACTTTTGAACTCTTCTTCCACCCATACTTTTTGTTATCTTTTAAGTCTATTGATATACTTCCACCGCCTTTGACCCCTTGACTTTGACAATTGGGATTTCTATCGAAGATATAAGAATTGGGATATCTAAAGAAGAGATGAGAATGAATCTCTTCTACCTCTCTCCCCTTCCTTTCTCATTCTTCTTCATTTCTCAGCAAAAGACTCGGAAAAAAAAAACATACCAAATAAATCATGCCTTGTTCGATCCTAGGGTTTAGATTTAAGCCCTTTCCATCTTCTGTAGTCGTCTCTATTTTATCACTGAACAAAGTAGAGGGGAGTAGTCTAGGAGGAGAAGAAACAATCTTTAGCAATGGTATGAACCCTAAATATTTTATTTTCAACAGTCTATTCATCTTCTTATGCATGTTAGTCGATGTCTGCTTCCGTTTTTGAAGTTTGATTTTATCTGTTTGCTTTCACATGAAATGTATTGGGTTTAATTGTTGTTTTTTTTGTTAGTTTTTGTGAAATTATTGGTTGTATCGTTTTGATCTCTTCACTATTATCATGTTAGGGTTTATGTTTCTGTTTGTGTCTGGGGTATGATATATGAATTGATATTTTAGTGCCTGTAAGTGGATAAATATTTGTGGATCTAGAATTGTTCATTTTTCAATTAGGAAAGTTTTTTTCTGATTGTAAATAAAGTGATATATGAATATTAGGGTTTGATTATTGGGTTGTTATGTTCAGCTGATTTCTATGTAAATCCTAGATTTTGTCTATAATCCTATTATGTATTTTAATTGTAAGGCATAAATATCTCTATGTGTTTGCTGTATTTCCAATTATATCCTGGTTTTGGTGTGGGTTCTATGGAATTGTGACTGAGATCTTCTTTGGGTGTTTATCATTTTTCTTTTTGTGTGAATGTCATGAGAATTTGCACTTACTAGATATATTAAATTGCTGCTAGTTCTAATCTGTTTCTGTCAGTCACACAAATTCCTAAGTATAAAATTCATAGAAGAGCTTCTGACTTGCTAATCCAATAGACAGGAAATACATTTGTGATCCTTTATTATGACATAAACAAATTAAAATTGTTTGTTTGATTTCCACATTGCGTAGGTTATCTTCACTTCAAATTTTAACTGTTGTTAGTGCATTGTTTATAGTTACTTGAGATGTAACCAACTATGAATTATGAAGATAATAGATTGTCAAGTTGGCAGTCTAATGCTAGTTTCATTACATTATTTGTGGCCATGTCAGATGTTGGTGCCGCACTTACTAAATGGATTTTCCTGTTTCTTTGCGAAGGGCGTACTTCAATAGGTTTCAAGTTAAATTCAAGCGAAGGAGAGGTATATGCTCATTTAGTTTTTCATGTATTTTCTTATATCTTTGGTTGAATGTAATCTGACTGTATTGTTTCATTCTAATGAGTACAGAGGGAAAGACAAATTATAGAGCCAGAATCCATCTTATTAACCAGGGCAAGAACAAGTACAACACTCATATGTACCGTTTTGTTCGTTTCACCAACAAAGACATTATTTCTCAGATCATATTTGCTACCATTACTGGTGATTTGGTAGTGTCTGCAGCTTATGCACATGAATTTCCCCGATATGGTCTCGGAGTTGGTCTCACCAACTATGTTGTCGGTAAATATTATGACCCTATTCAAAGTTCATATATATCTTTGTCAGTACTGAGCACATCCAGTAGCCACAATTCAAGGCTTGCAGAATTAACAACTTACGAAGTCCAAAGACACATACCAAATTCATAGCCCTGTAAGCTATACAAATCCGCAACTGAAAGCTCATAGAATTGGGCACTTGAGCAGTAAGAGAGTGATTCTTGAAGTTAAGTGGATGTAGATACCGAATATCACAAGGCATTAGCTTACGAACATCATGACAAATATAAGAGGAAAGAGTTACAAAACAATACGAAGATAGAGGAAGCACATGGAAGTATGAAGATTTGCGAAGATAGAATAATCGTACGAAGATGTGTTGCGATACTTCGCAACACATATACAGATGTACTAAGTTCATTATAAATAGGAGTTCAAATGTAAAATTCGAGAGGTTCTTTTGGTGAGTATTAGAAATTATCTTAGGAAAGAGAATAGAGAAAGTTGTAACTATTCTAGTTCCATTTAGATTCTTCTTTGTAATCAATTGAGAGAATTAATAAAAAAGTTGTCATTCAACATCAAGAACTTCTCAAGTTTTACTAATTCTACTGAGGGTGTAGTTGTAGGTTATTCCGCAACTACATAATTGGCGCTAGAATTCCTGTATCAGAAAAATGGCAAGAAGAAGAAATATATCAGAACCATTAACTGCAGTGAGAAGAAGTGTGAGACTTGCAGGAGGAGAAGAAAATATAACAGGAGAACCTAGTAGGAGAGGGAGTAATCGAAGAAATCAAGCTCAACAAATAATAGATCATGATCGAGTGAGTATACGCACTTGGAGAACTGATACACCAGCAGAAGAATATAGAGAACCACAAATTAGAGAAAATGAGAGGTTGATGGGAGGAACAATTCTTGAAAGAGAAAGGGAGATGTTAGAAACATTGAGACAAGGAATTCAAGAAGAACGAAGGTTTGAAGCTGAAGAACGTGCTAATCTAACAAGACAGAATCAAGAATTAAGGATGGAGAATGAGATGTTACAAAGGAGGAAATCTCAAAGTGTTGCAAGATCAAATGCTAGACCAGAGAGAGAAGGACAAAATTCACCAACAATCAATGATGAAAGTACTATGCAAGGACAAGCACAGAATCAAGTTGAAAGAAATCAAGAGAATCGCTTCATTTTAATACCAAACCACGAACAAAACATGGAGAATTTACGAACTAGGCCAAATCCTAGAGAAAACAATCAAAATGGTGAAGAAAATCAAGAAGAAGAGTCAGCTGAGAGACAACAAGCAAAAGACATCGTAACAATTACGAGAGTGGGAGCAGAAGACGTGAAAAGACTCGTAACAATCAAAATGTTGAGTATGAAAGAATTGAGAGAAGAATTGGAAATCAACGAACGTAAACAATGAGGAATGAACCAAATTTTCGAACTAAAATACGTGCAAATCAAGAAGAAATAAATCACGAAGAAGGAGAAATGAAGAAGAAGAAATTCCCGATATTCGCATGAGAAGGATGAGAAGAATAGAAAGGGAAGAACAAGAATTTCAAGATGCTCTGCAACAAAACAATTGTGATAATTTAGAAAGAAGATATTTGCAAAATTGTGCAAATGAAAACATTAATGAAGAATATGATAGAATGCGAAGGATCGCAAGAGAAGAGACGCAAGAACGTAGAAGAAGAGAGGCTGCGTTGAAGAGGCCAATGGATGAGAATTCTGAAGCAAATGCACGGATCTTTCGAGAATTAGAGGAAATGAGAGGGATGATAAACAATAGAAGAGGAGGAGATAGAAGGCAATTAGATGAAGCAATAGAAGAAGTCTGAGGACTCCATTTGCTAGAGAAGTACAATTGGGAGGGATTCCACCAAAATGCAATTTGCCTACACTTACCAGTATCTTTGATGGGACTTCATGTGCTATTCATCACATTAAAGCATACATAAGATGCATGTTACAATGGGAGAATCATGATGATGTACTATGCAAGTACTTCACATCAAGCTTAACAGGGGAAGCTCTAAAGTGGTTTGAAGGGCTTCCTAAGAACACTATTACGTCATTTAATCATTTACAATCAACTTTCCTTGGAGCATATATCACAAATCATTCCTCACGGCTTGGTATTGAAGATGTGTTTGGTTTAAAACAAAGAATTGGTGAAATTTTGAAGCATTTAGTAAGAAGATGGAAAACTATGTGCAGTGATATGGCAGGGCACGTGGATGAGAGGTATTTGATTCTGTATTTCATAAATGCGATGTTCGCAACTGAACAACTGTATGTTCAAATCTTCAGAAGAAAGAATTCCATAATGATGACAGAGTTACGAGAATTGCAAGAAGAGTAATTACACTAGAGGAAAAGCAAAACAATATGGAGTCATATCCAAAGAGCAAACACTAATAATCAAGATGCGAAGGAGCAAATTTACTTCCCAAAATAATCAATGTCGTAGCAGGTACTTCACAAACATCCTCGCAAACTTCTTCGCAAGTTTCAGAAGAGAAGAAAATCAATAATAGCCATCCAAAAATAGTAGCAATGGGTATCAAAGATCAAGAAGAGTATGATAGAGAGAGGAATTTCTATAATCGAGGAGGAAATAACCAGATCCCAAGATTAGATCAACAACAAGAAAATTATGGGGGACAAAGGAAAAATTATTTTGGACAAGGAAACCAGAAACAAAATTATAACAATGGTCAAGGAGGTCAAAGAATGATAAGGGAAGAGATAAAGTTGCCACCTTTAAATGCAAGTGTAGAAAAGATATGGCAGGAAATTATCCTGATAGAGCATATACCAACTCCATGGAACATGGGAAAGGAACCACCAATGGGTCCAAGAAGTCATGAATTTTGTTCATATCATCATTTTCATGGACATTCTACAAATAACTGCAATAATATCAAGAGGATAATCTTGCGAATGATTGATCAAGGGAAACTGGACCACTTTTTACTTAAGCAAGCACAGTCGCAACAATTACCATAGGCTCCAGTCATAACTCGCAGGGAGAACACAGTACAAGAAAAGGGAGGAGAAACCCTACATATAGAAGTGGGATAAAAATCAAGGAATGTCTTCTGTAATTCTATTGTTCACTCATATAAAACCATAGAATATTTTCATGATAATGTGTTAAGCAGGGTATATGCGAGGGATGGTGAAGGAAAGGAAGTAATGAACATCACAAAAATTTCACGACTTGAAGATTGGCAGAAACGTGAAATTTCTTTTGAAGCCACTGAAATTCCAGAAGGTTGTGAAGCACATGATAATCCATTGGTAGTAAAATTAGCAATTTGCATGAATATGGAAGAAGGCGAAGATGATATGGAGGAAGAATCAATTGGTCTTAATAGAATTTTGATTGATACGGGAAGTTCATCAATATCCTGTTCTATTCGCTTACAAAACTATGGGGGAAAAGACGCTTGATTTAATACCTTCAACCTACAGGATTTATGGTTTTAATGGAACTGCTAATAAGCCTAAAGGAGAAATAAGCATGCGAATTCCATTAAGTGGAATGCGAACTGAAATTCTGTTTTGCGTTGTTGATATCGAATCACCGTATAATGCTTTGATAGGAAGACCTTGGCTTCATGGAATTCTGGGCGTAGCTTCCACTCTACATCAGTGCATAAAGTTTCCTCATATGAAGGGTGTTGGAGTTATCAAGGGTGATTGGGATGAAGGAAAGAAATGTTACGATATAGAGGTAGAAGTTTGCGAAGGAAAAATTACTAAAAAGGAAAATTGGAGAAAAAGAGCAAGAGCTGTGAAAAGAAGTGAAAATTTAATGGCAGAAGATTAAAACATGAAAGAATAAAATTACAATGCTAATCATACATGAAATTTATGATGATAACAAAGGGTTGTGATTTGCGAAGAAAGAAGAAAGAAGGTAATCAATATGTTTGCTCGTGAAGTATAACTCATGATAAATTTTACGAATATTGTTTGCTCGCAGGAAATTTGCAAAAGTTACGAATTTCAAAATTTTTATTGCGATTAACTTTCATTAAAGAAAGACGCACACATTAACTTGCGAAGAAAAGACCGCAATCTGTGATCAGCTTTCAAAAAAGAAAGAAAGCCGCAGAAACATTACACAGGCAAACCTTTGTGGCGTACAACCTAGTTCGCGAAGCAACATTTCGTAAGAGGCAAAGTCCTAAAGTACGTCATTTAAGGGGGTACCTACAAGCATGGCTCAGGGACACCGGAACACCACCAAGACACCTGAGTACATGGAACTTTATGGGGTACAACCCAATAACGGGGTACCCATCCGGGTTAGACACCTTGGATTCTCACCTAATATTGCGACATTACGCAATATTATGCGGTGTAGCATGATTTAGGTTGGGCGACTAAGGCATACTGTCTTTCCTAAGAAGTGCAGAAAACGATCAAGGCGCCGAGGTACACGGTTGAGTCAAGAGTTCCGGGTGGGCTTGAAGCACATCTGCCATTTTTGACAAGTCTTGGCAAATGATGCATTTGGCCCAAAGATACCCCATAGGGTGCAACCTCGTAACTATAAGCCCTATAGGCAAAAAGGATAAGAGGTTGCGATCAAAAGATGGTTGTTTACAGAATCGGATGGGAAGAGCTAACCTTGTATGGTCGATGTACGCTTCCTTGAAGGGGCATCCAAGGGGAAGATAAAGGGCAGCACCCTCCATTAGGGAGCTGATACGTGCTATAAGACGCAAATGTCACGAGGCTTCTTGTTTGCAAAAACATAAAGGCTTGTCATATTTTTGCAACAACTGAATTTCTGCGAGCATTCTAAAAATATATATATATATATACAAAGAGAACTCGCAGAACATAACAAAGAAGTTAAGATGAGATCAATGGGTTATTACATGAAAGTGTAAAAACGTCATGCGATTTCATCGCAAGATGATAATGTCACGAGGTTGTATATTCGCAAGAATGTTCAAACTTGTCATATTATCGCAAATACAAAAATATTATCACAAAAGAGGTGGAAAAATAAGACCTTTACTTAGGAAGGCATGATAAGACCACATCAATTAATGAAAATTATTCCATCAATATCATTGGAGAATTTTTACAAGAGTATATATATCATGAAGTACTGAAAAAGAAGACAGCTCCGTCAATATCATTGAAGAATTTTTAAAAGAATATAAATCATGAAGTACTAAAAAAGAAGACAACCCTATTGAAGAATTTTCATGAAGATATAACAAAAGATGCGATTTTGCTCGCAATCAAAAACATATAGTTCGTATTCATTAAATTTTACGATAATTACATACTTCTTATACTTCTTCATATACTGAATATTTCTCCACAACTTGAATACTTCTTATAATTCTTCAAGAACGTCTCATATTTATTATACTTCTTCAACGGATACTTCATTTTGCGAAGGTTAAGTACTTATTATACTTCTTCATACATTGAGTAATTCTTCATAGATTGAATAATTCTTATACTTCTTCATACATTGGATAATTCTTTACGGATTGAATACTTCTTTAAAGATATTTTATACTTCTTATACTTCTTAAGGATATTTCATACCTCGTATTTCTTATACTTCAACGGGAGGATTTCTTGTTCACAATCGCAACAAGTTGAAGCTTCGTAAGTCGAATTAGGGCAGATATTCTAATACTTCCAACAATGTTTAATCATTTGAAGAGCAATAATAGGGGGAAAGGGAATACTAAGCTAAGTCTTTAAGATATATTATTTCTCTTCACATGATCAAGTTATGCGAATAAGGGAGACACGCGATCAAAGAAAAATCAAGTCATCATCGCAAAATTAAGACATTAATACGAGTTAAACTTCAAAAAGAAATTGTTGGTTGATCAAAAGTGCAAGAAAGAAGAAAATGTTGTACTCAAACAGACAATATGAAAAGAACTAGAAAAGATATACAAAAAAGAATGAAGCTATTCTTCGGGGGATTTATTCCCATCAAAATGATCTTCTTTTTCTTCTTCAGAGAGATCATCTTCAACTTCACTATCAGAGATTTCCAGATATGGGGTATCTTCAGAATTTCTTGAGAAAGGAGCGTATGGTACTTCTTAAGAGGAATTTGATTGTCTTCACAAATCTTGCGAGTCATCTTAGATCGAAAATGCTTGACATATAAACTATGGTTGTGCTGGGTAATTAGAAGTTGAGATCTTAAATCAGAAATCTTCTTCTTACGACTGGCATGAATAGTTTCCAGATCATCATTCATCTTTGCATAATTTTATGCAGCAAGGAGAGAAGTTAAGGGATTGGTTAGCAAATTACGAAAGAAAAGTAATTAAAATACTCACCATTACGAAGAATTTACCTTCTAATTGCTTTTTATCATTATGAAGAGAAGAGTTTTCAAGCTTTAGATGATTATTCTCCTCAAGAAGAGAAGAACTATCAGCTGCGATGCTCGCAGATTGTGGATTATCTTCGTGACAGGAAGTTAGTTCGGCGATATCAATACTTAAATCCTCTACTTTATGACAAAGTTTTGAATTTTCAATCTCCAACTTCTTACAAAGGTTTAAAGTTTTCTTCTCAGCAATGGAATGACGTCTTTCCCAATCTGAAGAAGCTACAGCCTAACTCTTCCAACCCGAACAAGTAAAAGGGTCGAAATTAATGGAATAAGGGAAACAAACAAGGAATAGAAAAGAAACTTACCATACTCCCTAAAGCATATAATGTAGCAGGAGAGACGAATCTTGAAATTCCATCAAGAGAGTTGTTATTGAGTACAGTAGGAACTTTGCAAGCCTTCGCAATAAGCTTATGAGCATTCGCAGTAGGAGAGTTTCCTAACCCACGAGAAGAATGGAGAAAGGCCTCAGATACACGAACCATTGCTGAAGCAAAAGTTTATGTGTTATTATAATCTTCCTCTTCACCTTCATCAGCATCATCATCATCTCCTTTATCAGAAAGGGTATCAGAATTAGAATTAAAATCCTTCTCAGGAAATTTATCATCTTCATCACCTTGATCTTCGTCAACATTCTCATTAGAAGAGATCATATTGGAATAAGCATTGGTTGAGAGTTTCTTCTTCTTCTTCCTCTCATAAACAACGTCCTCAAGTTTCCTTTTTCCTTTACGAAGAGCATCATCATCTTGACTACCAGAAGTTTGGGTATCCTTCGTAGAGTGAAGTGTTTTTTGTCTCGCAGTTAACCTTTTGGAAGAATTGGAACTCTTATTCTTACTCGCAACAACCTCAGGAAGATCATAAAGAACCTTCAAATTCAAATAAGGATAAGAAACAGAGGCAACAATATATTGTTTAAAAAGCATATAAGAGTGTTTCTTACCTCATTTGAAAATAAATAGAAGAGTAACAAGAAAATAAGGAGATGGAGGTACATACATTTTTATAAACCCAAGGTTGATAATTGCGATCACGAAGGTTCGCAGGAAGATCTACTATCCCAGAAATATAAGAGCCCGATAATGCTAAAGGGTAGTTATACCAATCTTCATCATTAGAACGACGAGGTGTTTTATTATTTCCCGAGGCATAATCAATGTCGTGCATAAGAAGGTCATCTGCTGCGATATTAGCTTTACGATGAAGACGAACACCCCAAAGTTTATCTTCTTTCCTCGCAGGAATTAATGTGTAATTTTTAAAGAAACCCTCAACTGTATAGTCTGCAACAATAATCTCCATATCTTGAAATCCAAGTTTCCTAAGATTAACTGGATACAAAGATCTTCCAGCAGCAGCACGAGTTGCGAATTCAACCAGAATGCGAATGCAATCACCAGTCAATTGATAAATGGCACATGAAAAATTGGGGTGGGAAATAATTTCATAGAATAAAGGGAGATTGACATCATAAAGAGGAAGAGGAAGACCTGCGAGGATTTGACCTCGTGAGATTAAATCTCTCTGATCATTCCAAATAAAATTGGTGAAGAGCTTCACACAGAGAGAAGACTTATTATCGTAACCATCAATTTCATAAAGAATGAGGTCCCTATCAGCAAGCTCTGCATTAATTTGTTCAATAGTTTTCTTCTTTGGAGCCATTAGATGTAAGATAGAAAATAGAAAGGAAAAGAGGTGAAAGAGATAAGAAATCGTAGTAGCAGAAAAAGGGAATAAATTGCAGAGGCAGAAGTGATGAGGAAGACGAATGGGATAAGAGAATAAAAAGAAAAAAAACAAAGGATAATATTTATAAAGAAGAGAGAATTCGATGAAGATAGAAACTCATCAATGTGATTAAACGTGAACGGTTGAAAAGAACGGTTACGAAGAAACGTGTCAAAAAGGTAATGGAAAAGAAAAAAGACGTGTTGCGAATTTAACATGTGGTGATAACTATATTAAATTTACGAGAATAGAGGTTCTCATGACATTCCTTCTTCGTATAATTGACATGAGAAGAGGCAAGATGTAGATACCGAATATCACAAGGCATTAGCTTACGAACATCATGACAAATATAAGAGGAAAGAGTTACAAAACAATACAAAGATAGAGGAAGCACAGGGAAGTATGAAGATTTGCGAAGATAGAATAATCGTACGAAGATGTGTTGCGATACTTCGAAACACATATACAGATGTACAAAGTTCATTATAAATAGGAGTTCAAATGTAAAATTCGAGAGGTTCTTTTGGTGAGTATTAGAAATTATCTTAGGAAAGAGAATAGAGAAAGTTGTAACTATTCTAGTTCCATTTAGATACTTCTTTGTAATCAATTGAGAGAATTACTAAAAAAGTTGTCATTCAAGATCAAGAACTTCTCAAGTTTTACTAATTCTACTGAGGGTGTAGTTGTAGGTTATTCCGCAACTACAGTGGAGAAGACTGGGAGATAAAAGAGTTCAATCAGTCAAGATCTCAACTTATGATCTGCAGACTCTCTACAGCAGCGGAGCGAGACTGCAGCACTATTTGCAGCAGGGCGAAAATGCCTACAACAATAGCGTTCATAGCAAGGATAGTTATAATAATAGCACCACACTACTTCAAAGGATTATCCTTCAAAGCACGCAGTTTTTGTAAGAATTCTATTTTGTGTAGGTCCATAACCTAAAGAGAGTGTAAGAATTCTATTTTGTGCAGGTCCATAACCTAAAGATACGCAGTCTCATATGGAGTTATTAGTGGACGACCAGCTGAAAGAACCTAAGGCTGGAGAGACATTCAGAGAGATTTGTTTCATGGTATTTGGAAGACATATATGAAGGTAATTGAGTTTACTACATAACTGTTTTTGTTCGCTATTAATTTCATCTGTCATCCGTATTCAGCTTTTGGGTTTTGATTAGAAGAGACGAACTAAAAAAGTTTATTATTTTACCACTGAACATATCTATTTTTTGTCATGTTTTATAGTGTTAAATCTTTCTGATCAGCAACCCATGGGACTGGCATTGCGGTAATTCTGAAGAAAATAAATAATCTTAGCATTCTATCAGGAAACGAAAACTGTAATGTCCATTGCATATATGAGGCAAGCTCTAATTGTGACCACTATGATGCTTTCACCTGCAGGATTACTTAGTGGCAGAGCTACTGAGGTTTTTAGCAGCTCCAACGTGCGACAATTGATGTTATACCAGCATAAAAGGATCTGGTATGCCTACCTGATTGAATTTTCATTCATATTAGGTTGCATGGGATAGTAACTGCTTGTAGATGTCCTAAATTGAAAGATTCTTGCTAAGGTGATAATATTATAAGCTGTTATAATTATAGAAAATCCCCTTTTTTTTTTAGTTGTTATTAAACTGTACTATTAGGTTTTGTTAAATACTGATACTTGCGCAGAATCCAACTCTTTACCTTTAGCCAAATGAATGAAGCTTCCACATGCGTACACAAAGCACAGTGCATACATATTTCTTCATTCCATTCCATGAGAACGAGGTGCAATCACTGAAACTCTAATGTCAATACATTCACTCCATCTAAGTTGTATTAGACCTTCAAATATTAATTAATTTGAGATTATTTCCAAATGCATCATTCATTTCATGACTCAAATTCACGGCCTCATAGCCTTATCCTAAAACTTTACTCTTGCAGTACTAAGGGTTCATGGGATGGAAGCACTTAAAGTTAAATTGGAGCATTGGTATTCATACTTACCCTTTTCTGTGCAATGAAAGAGTTTATGTATTTCAGCTCAAGTAAACAGTAGGGCAGGTACTTCATGTATTTGTATTTCAGTTTTTTTCTTTCTTTTTTTATTTTTTCCTAGAGTTTATATTCCCTTTAAAACATTTTGTGAGATTCCTTGATGTAATTGTTAAGTTAATAGATATTTCCAAATGATAGTTCTTGTTGCGTCATGGCTTTTGTTTTGTGTTTCATAGTTCAATTATAATTTTACATTGAATGGGAGGGTTATATGATTGAATTATCAAAAGAGGAAGAGTCGGGGCAATTGTAGGGAACTTGGGTATTGCAGGACAACTGGGGGAAAATAGATTTTGACTAGGCCAACGAAGACTTGACCTTTTTTTTTCTTGTTGCAAAATTTTAGCAATGGCCAGAATGTGTTGCTAAATCTGAACCAGAACAACCATATCATGTTCTAATAAAAATATCTCGGAATAACTCTAAAATTAGCAACAAAATAGCAACAGTTCATCTTTGTTGCTAAAATTTTGTTTCGCAACAGTTGATTTCTGTTGCGACTGCCGTTGCTGACCAAAATTAGCAACAGAGCTAGAGATGTTGTGAAAAACTGCAACAGGGTGTTTAGCAACGACAAAAATCTGTTGCAAGCCCAGACAGCAACAAATTTAATCTGTTGCTAAACATCAAATTTGGTGTAGTGTTTAGAACTGTTTGTAGATCTAAAGACATCTTGTGATAATCCATTTTTAACAGACTCCATTATGTGCGTGATTGATCACAAGATATTCAAGTGGTGTTGTGCAGGTTTTATTGAAGATTAAATAAGATTTCTTATTGGTTTCTCATATCTTTGTGTAGCACAAACCTTAATCGGTTGGGATCCAACTATAATCGGATTTATTCGATTGATTAGTTGCGTGAGATCGGTAACACCTAATAGTTCTCTTGAGATCTATTTTGATTGTTAAAAATCTGAATCTTATTACTTAGGGAATAGAGATTTGATTGATCTAACCAGGCAAAGGAGTTTATTAGTTTAAACGGAAGAGCCCTTGCATATGACTTGAGATATATTTATCTCAAAAGAATCAAGAGAGTTGTTACCAAACAAATTTGTTGTTCCTTTACTGTTTGGAATACGATCCAAAGGAATTGTTCCAGTGCGTGCACTTATTGAATGTCGAAAGCGCAGGGATACTGAAGATATTAAGTGAACTAGGGTTAGTTGCTTGGTATCAATTATACGAAGTTGGTTTAAATTTTGTATAACGGCTTAATTCGAGAGTATTCAATTCTGGTCTAGGTCCCATGGTTTTTCCGCATTTGCGGTTTCCTCGTTAACAAAATCTTGCCATGTCACTTTTCCTTTTCGCAACTATAATTATTGTTATTATAATTTAAAGTAATTACACAAACCTTAACTCCGCTTTACTTGACAGTGATTCTATAGAGTTTGGTTAAGTCTGAACATATTATCAAGTAATCACTCTTTGATTGTTGTATTGTATCCAATCTCGTATACATAGACGGTCACACAAAGTGTGAATACCGATTTGTCGTATTGGCTCGACTTTCTCCATAGACAATCACTTTCGGTAAAAGGACTTATAGGTGGATAATTTAAAGTTTGTGGTGTATTTGGGACTCAGTCCATAGACAATCACTTTTGGAGAAAGGACTTATATGTAGGAATGTTTTTAGCTTGAGGTATATTTGGGTACCCTCGCCTTTTCTGAGGGTGATAATTTGAAAAGGCGAGGGCACCCAAATATACCTCAAGCTAAAAAAATTCCTACATATAAGTCATTTCTCCAAAAGTGATTGTTTATGGACTGAGTCAAGACAATACAACAAATCGGTTCACACTTCGTGTGATTGTCTATGGATACGAGATCGAGACAATACAACAACAAAGTATGTTTACTTAATAAAAAGTTCGGACTTAACCAAACACAATAGGATTGCTATCAAGTAAATAGGAATTAACGTTTGTGTACTTTATTTTAAATTATAATAACATCAATTATAATAGCTAAAAATCTATATTATATAAGGGACAATGGTATTTTTCTATTTGGACGGAGATCTACAGTTTGGACACATAAAAGACGTCCTAGATTAAGGCACATGTTTAAGTTATTCAAGTATATTTATGGGATATAAAGAATGGTCCAGATTGAGCTACATATTTAAGATTTGCAATCTATATTTTAGGCTTATAAAGAAGGGTCCCGATTAATGCACATATTAATTTTACCTAAGATAATAAATTTAAACTTTTAATGTGCATTGGTCACTCGTTTATTTGGGAGTTATTCCTCCCATTTAATGTCAAATCGTTTTTTTTTAATTCAAAATTAAATGGCCTTTAACTTAGCTCTAAATTTAATCCTTTTTATAATCAAATTCCTTTGTCAGACGTTCATCCTTTGCATAACTCTATTCTCAAGGTATGATTCACAATTGTTTTGGTTGATTATGATAATTGTTGTTAACCTTTCCCTTTTGATTTTTTTTATAACATCAATTGATTCGTGGAGTTTTATTTCTCTTTGTTTCTTTTAATTAATATTGTATTTTTTTTATCTTAATTTTGTTTTTTCATTTGCAGTCAAAAGATACTGATCAGATATGATTGCCATCTATTCATTTTTATTCTTATGTTATTTTTTTTTTGATACCATACCATTTAATTATCTTAATTTTTTTTTCATTTGCAGTCAAAAGATACCGATCAGATATGATTGCCATATATTCATTTTTATTCTTATGTTAGATTTTTTGATACCATACCATTTAATTTGTATTTGTTTCTATTTTTTATTTTCTATGGACATAAAATTGTCCAACCAGACTTTGATTTTTGAAGGGAAAAATCAAAGGATTTACATGGAGTGAAAATAGATGACGAAGAAAACAATGGTTTCATTGTTATTCCCGTAACTCTCTTTGTTTATTTTCATTAATATTGTATTTTTTTATCTTAATTTTTTTTTTCATTTGTAGTCAAAAGATACCGATTAGATATGATTGCCATATATTCATTTTTATTCTTATGTTAGATTTTTTTTTTTTAATACCATACCATTTAATTTCTCTTTGTTTCTATTTTTTATTTTCTATGGTCAGAAAATTGTCCAACCATACTTTGACTTTTTCAGGCCAAAATCAGAGAATTTACATGGAGTGAAAATAAATGACGAATAAAAAGATGGTTTCATTGTTATGCCCTTAACTTGGGTCGGTAAATAACATTTTTAACGGTATTGCTACTGTTATTGGAGAGTTCAAACTCTTGGTTGGATTAGAGTCATTTAAATGCCGGTATCAAATGGATTAAAGTTTCTTGATTATATTTGTTATTTTTCTATAGTTCGGACAATGGTGTTTTTCTATTTGAACGGAGATCTACAGATGGACACATAAATGAAGGGAAAAATCAGAGGATTTACATGGAGTGAAAATAAATGACATAGAAAACGATGGTTTCATTGTTATGCCCTTAAGTCTCTTTGTTTCTTTTCATTAATATTGTAATTTTTTACTTTTGTTTTTCATTTGCAGTCAAAAGATACCGATCAGATATGATTTCCATATATTCATTTTTATTCTTATGTTAGATTTTTTTTTAATACCATACCATTTAATTTCTCTTTGTTTCTATTTTTTACTTTCTATGGTCAGAAAATTGTCCAACTAGACTTTGACTTCTGGTCAAAATCAGAGGATTTACATGGAGTGAAAATAAATGACGAACAAAAAGATGGTTTCATTGTTATGCCCTTAACTTGGGTCGGTAAATAAAATTTTTAACGGTATTTCTACTGTTATTGGAGAGTTCAAACTCTTAGTTGGATTAGAGTCGTTTACATGTCGGTATCAAATGGATTAAAGTTTCTTGATTATATTTGTTATTTTTCTATAGTTCAGACAATGGTGTTTTTTTCTATTTGAACGAAGATCTACAGTATGGACACATAAAAGACGGTCCAGATTAAGGCGCATATTTAAGTTATTCAATTACATTTATGACATATAAAGAA
This sequence comes from Papaver bracteatum, assembly GCA_023529315.1. Classification (NCBI taxonomy): domain Eukaryota; kingdom Viridiplantae; phylum Streptophyta; class Magnoliopsida; order Ranunculales; family Papaveraceae; genus Papaver; species Papaver bracteatum. Next base: position 3,889,935 of record JAJJWX010002530.1, read on the forward strand.
TGGTCCAGATTGATATAAGAACACAGTCAATATTTGTTTTTGAAAATAGTCAGCTATTCTAAGAATTAATGCAGATATAACACTTTATAGGGATACGAAAGAAGGTTTCCCAACTTAATTATACTTTTCAAAATTTCGAAAATAAATTGCACTAAATTTATTTTTAGCACAAAATGACAATCAATTTAAACATAGGTCATATATAATCAACACCAAAAACAACTTATAGCCCCGTGCCATTATGGCACGGGTCATATCCTAGTAAAAGTAAATGACACAACAATATTTTGTTAACGAGGAAACCGCAAATGCATAAAAACCCCGAGACATTGTCCAGAATTGAATACTCTCAGGATTAAGCCGCTATAGAAAATTAAACCAACTTCGTATAGTTGAGACCAAGCAACTAAACCTATATTTCACCTAGTTTCTTATGTATTCCCACGCCTCCGACCTGTAATAAGTCACGTACTTGGAACAATTTCTTTGGTTCATATTCCAAACAGTAAAGGAACAACAAATCTATTTGGTAGCAACTCTTTTCAACCAAGTGATGTGAGTTCGACAAAGGATCTTCTGTTTATCTCAAATAAACTCCTTCGTCAGGTTCTTAGATCTATCTTATTCTCAACTACCAAAGGTAATTGTTAAGATTTTGCAATCAATACTTTTAATCACAAAGAATTGTATTGATGTCGATCTACACAACTAATCAATCCAATCTACCACAAGGATAAACCGATTATAGTTGGATCCTCTTATACCGAAACAAGTATTGTGCACACCAAAGATTATGAACCCCAAATCAGAAATCTTCAATATCTTATTTGTCTTCAAATCTTCTTTAATCTTCAATCATCACCTGCACACAATCACTTGAATCTATTGTGATCAATCACGCACAGAACGGAGTCTGTTAACAATGGATTATCTCAAGACCGTTTTTAGATCTATAAACAGTCTAAATATCCCTGTCGAAACTTCGATCTGGTTTGAGTGAATCTTATATCAGAAGAGAAGATTCTCAAGCATAAACAAACTAGGTGCAATCAAAGTTCAACCACCGCTAGTCAATCAAATCAATCGAAAACACAAGATAAACCGCAATTATCTAGTTTCCCACCAACAGTACTAATAGAGCTTCTCAATCCCAATGAAGACTTTAAATTGAGTGGCCGTAAGAGATTTCTCCTAATTAGGTTATTCTTCTCTCTGAATAGGCGGCTTCACCAATAACAACACAACCGAGGAAGTTTGCTTTCACGAAGGATTATTTTGCTAGAAATGCAAACTTCAAGTATTTATAGACAAGGAAGTTTGGACACCAAGGAATTTCCAAAACCGAAAATATTCTCAAGATATGCAATAAATTCCAAACTCGGTTTCCATAATTCCTGGAAATGCTCCGTCCAAAATATTGACCGAAAATCTCTTTGGAAAATCTCTAACTAGTAAATACACATTATTGATTCTCATTTTCCATATATAAAACTAAAAACCTTAAATAAAAGATTCTTAACTTATTTATTTCGATACCGGGATTTTCTTCCTTTAGTTATTAAGAAATAACTTTGAACAATTGAAGATAAGCATTACTGCACATGTTCAAAGTATATCGACATCCTTACTTAGTATGTTCTCTTTCATACTTACCACCTTGAAACCGATTTTCCACAATTCCAAACAAGTTTAGAATTGTTTCATCTGACTTTCAAGAACTATGTGATTGATAAAGAACACTCAATCACAAATCATGGGTTTCACGGTTTTATCAAAAAAAGATTCGGTTCTACCTCCATGTGAGTACTGTGCATAGTCACACTGGCTTTCCAAAATTCGGTTGACTAGGTACTATGATCGGTTCCCCACATATATATGGTATCTAACTTGAATGTGTTGCACATGTCCATAGGATCGGTTCCCCTTTCTGCTATAAACTTATTGCACCTCATATAAGGATCAATTCCCCTTTGTGATGTGTTGCACCTCTTACTAGGATCGGTTCCACTTTACCCAGAGTTGGTCATACTGAAAAGGCGAGGGTACCCAAATATACCTCAAGCTATTACTTTTCCTTCCTATAAGTCCTTTCCCCGAAAGTGATTGTCGATAGAATGAGTCAAGATAATAAAAATAATCTATTCAAATTTTCGTGTGATCGTCTATGGATACGAGATCGAGACAATTCAACAACGAAGTATGTTTACTTGATACAAAGGTTCGGACTTAACCAAACTCAATAAGATTCACATATCAAGTAAATAGGAATTAACATTTGTCCAATTTACTTTAATTATAATAAAACAATTATAATGTTGAAATATAAAGTAAATGTCATAGCAATATTTTGTTAACGAGGAAACCGCAAATGCAGAAAACCCCCGGGACCTAGTCCAAAATTGAATACTCTCGGGATTAAGCCGTTATACAAAATAATACCAACTTGGTATAGTTGAGACCAAGCAACTAAACCTATAGTTCACCTAGTTCTGTTTGTATTCCCATGCCTCCAACCTATAAACAAGTCACATACTTGGACCAATTCCTTTTTTCGTATTCCAAACAGTAAAGGAACGACAAATTTGTTTGGTATCAACTCTCTTCAACCAAGTGATATGAGTTGTGCAAAGGTTCCCTTGTTTATCTTAACATAAAATCCTTTGCCATGTTCCAAGATCTATCTTATGTTCAATCACCTAAAGGCAATTGTTAAGATTAAGGCAACAACACTCTTAATCCAAAGAACTGTGTTGATTCGAATCTTCTCAATTAATCAGTCCAATTTACCAAAAGGATAAACAAATTATTAATTGGATCCTCTTTTACCAAAATAAGTATTATGCACACTAAAGATTATAAAACCAAGTCAGAAATCTTCTATCTCTTCTTTGTCTTCAAATCTTCTTAGATCTTCAATAAACACCTGCACACAATTACTTGAATCTCTTGTGATCAATCACACACAGAACGAAGTCTGTTAACAATGGATTATCAAAAGATCGTCTTTAGATCTAACAACAGTATAAAGATCCCTGTCGAAACCTTGAACTAGTTTGAGTGAATCTTATATCATAAGAGTAGATTCTCAAGCATAAACAAACTAGGTGCAATCAAAGTTCAACCACCGTTAGTTAGCCAAATCAATATGAAAACTAAAGATAAACCGCAATATCTAGTTTCCCACCAACGGGTAGCGCTAGAGCTTCTCAATCCCAACGAAGACTTTAAATTGAGAGGTCATAAGAGATTTCACCTAATTCGATTACTCTCCTCTCCGATAGGCAGCTTCACCAGTAACAAAGACAAAAGAGGAAGTTTATTGTTACGAAGGATTAGTTTGCTAGAAATGAAAACTCAAAGTATTTATAGACAAGGAAGTTTGGACACCAAGGAATTTCCAAAACCGAAAATATTCTCAAGATATTTTTCATTACTACTCCAAATTCGGCTTTCATAATTCCTGTGAATGCACTGTCCAAAAATACGATCGAAATCTCCTTGGAAAATCTTTAACTAATAAATGCACATTACTAATTCGTATTTTCCATATATAATTAAAAACCTTTAATTAAAAAGATTCTTAACTTATTTAAATTCGATCTTGGGATTTACTTCCTTCTTAGCCTTTAAGGAATATCTTTGAATAATAAAGAATAAGCATTAATTCACCGTGTTCAAAGTGTGTCGACATCTTACTCTTGTAAGTCCTTTTTCATACTTACTCACTTGAAACCGGTTTACCACACTTCCAAACAAGTTTAGAATTGGTTCATCTGACTTTCAAGAACTATGTGATTGATCAAGTAACACTCAATCACAAACCATGGGTTTAACGGTTCTACCAAAACAAGTTTCGGTTCTACCTCCATGTGAGTACTGTGCATAGTCACACTAGCTTACAAAATTTCGAATGACTAGGTACTAGGATTGGTTCCCCACATATATTTGGTATCTAACTTGTATGCATTGCACATGTCTATAGGATCGTTTCCCCCTTGCCTAAAAACGTGTTGCACATGTTCATAGGATCGGTTCCCCTTTCTTCTATAAACCTTGTTGCACCTCATACAAGGATCGGTTCCCCTTGTGATGTAATGCACCTCTTACTAGGATCGGTTCCCCCTTTCCCAATATTTTCCAGACACTCACAAACCCGATGATACCCTAGGTGATTACTTAAGATCGGTTTCACTAATAAAAGTCATATCAATACATAAGTCAGGACTCATGTGAATAGTTTTACCAAGAACACAAATAAGTCATGAGCGGTTATACTAATCACACATATTGGTCGTTCATAAGATATGCAATGAAGAACAACCTCAATAACGCCTGGCGATTTCATTTTCGGTTCACAACACATATCATGAACTTACTTCCTTAAAACACATGTAAAATTATTGTTTCATAGGATGAAATCCTCACCTCATACCCATACATAATCACAATAGCATTCATACGATTATGTCAATATCTTATATACAAAGTTTAATGGTTAAGCAAGAAACTTCATATTGTATTCCTTAATACTATATCTATCTAGAGTGTTCATGCTTCGCAGTTTTATGTTTTCAATATGCAAGAATTGAAAGATACGTTAGGGAATAAAACAGTTCAAGTCAAATATCACTAACCTCAAGTGGAAGGATAATGTTGTGGTTGTAGCTATGTACTTATTCTTATTCACTTCTTTAAGTCTCACCCTAATAATTTCAATCTAAATACTTGTAATGTCTCACCCTAATAGTTTTTTCTAAAAATGACAACCAAACTTGACATAAGTTGACTCTAGTACATTTAAATCACAAAGCGACGTACCATTAAATGATTTTAAGGTTAATAAAAGTCATAAAATATGACAACTTGTATGCAAACATGTTAGGATCGTTTCCCCCTTGCCTAAAACGTGTTGCACATGTTCATGGGTTCTTCTATAAACCTTGTTGCAGCAGGATGCTTGTGATGTAACACATAGGACACAAATCCACAAACTCGATCAAACCCGATGATCCCTAGGTGATTACTTAAGATCGGTTTCACTAATAAAAGTCATATCAATACATAAGTCGGGACTCATGTGAATAGTTTTACCAAAAACAAAACAAATCATGAGCGGTTATACTAATCACACATATTGGTTGTTCAAAAGATATGCAATGAATAACAATACCAATAACTTTGGCGATTTCCTTTTCGATTCAGAACACATATCATGAATTTACTTCCTTAAAACACATGTAAAAACATTGTTTCCTAGGATGAAATCCTCACCTCATACCCATACATAATCACAATAGCATTCAAACGATTATGTCAATATCTTATCTACAAAGTTTAATGGTTAAGCAATAAACCTTGTATTGTATTCCTTAATACTATATCTATCTAGAGTGTTCATGCTTCAGATTTTTGTTTTCAATATGCATGACTTAAAATATACGTTAGGGAATAAAACAGTTCAAGTCAAATATCACTAACCTCAAGTGGAAGGATAATGTTGTCGTTTTAGCTATTACTTCTTCACTTCTTCAAGTCCTCGCAATACTTGTAATGTATCATATCCTAATAATTTCAAGATAACATATACGAAGTTGACTTTAGTACTTTAATCAAGCAACTCTTAAATGAGTTTTAATTCACTAAAATATGACAACCAAACTTGACATTCCAACGCTTGGTGGGTTCAACCGAGTAATGCTCTAACACATACACAAATCACAAACTCGATCGTACCATCTCAGGTGATTACTTAAGATCGGTTTTACTAATAAAAGTCATACCAACTTGTATGCATTGCACATGTATCTAACTTGTATGCATTGCACATGTCTATAGGATCGTTTCCCCCTTGCCTAAAAACGTGTTGCACATGTTCATAGGATCGATTCCCCTTTCTTCTATAAACCTTGTTGCACCTCATACAAGGATCGGTTCCCCTTGTGATGTAATGCACCTCTTACTAGGATCGGTTCCCCCTTTCCCAATATTTTCCAGACACTCACAAACCCGATGATACCCTAGGTGATTACTTAAGATCGGTTTCACTAATAAAAGTCATATCAATACATAAGTCAGGACTCATGTGAATAGTTTTACCAAGAACACAAATAAGTCATGAGCGGTTATACTAATCACACATATTGGTCGTTCATAAGATATGCAATGAAGAACAACCTCAATAACGCCTGGCGATTTCATTTTCGGTTCACAACACATATCATGAACTTACTTCCTTAAAACACATGTAAAATTATTGTTTCATAGGATGAAATCCTCACCTCATACCCATACATAATCACAATAGCATTCATACGATTATGTCAATATCTTATATACAAAGTTTAATGGTTAAGCAAGAAACTTCATATTGTATTCCTTAATACTATATCTATCTAGAGTGTTCATGCTTCGCAGTTTTATGTTTTCAATATGCAAGAATTGAAAGATACGTTAGGGAATAAAACAGTTCAAGTCAAATATCACTAACCTCAAGTGGAAGGATAATGTTGTGGTTGTAGCTATGTACTTATTCACTTCTTTAAGTCCTCGCAATACTTGTAATGTCTCACCCTAATAATTTCAATCTAACATATACGAAGTTGACTCTAGTACCTTTAAATAAAGCGACTCTTAAATGAGTTTTGGTTCACTAAAATATGACAACCAAACTTGACATACCAACGCTTGGTGGGTTCAACCGAGCAATGCTCTAACACATACACAAATCACAAACTCGATCGTACCATCTCAGGTGATTACTTAAGATCGGTTTTACTAATAAAAGTCATACCAATACAAAAGTCAGGCCTTTGTGAATAGTTTTACCAAAAACACAAACAAATCATGAGCGGTTATACTAATCACACATATTGGTTGTTCAAAAGATATGCAATGAATAACAATACCAATAACGCCTGGAGATTTCCTTTTCGATTCACAAAACAAGTTCATGAATTTACTTCCTTAAAACACATGTAAAAACATTGTTTCCTAGGATGAAATCCTCACCTCATACCCATACATAATCACAATAGCATTCAAACGATTATGTCGATGTCTTATCTACAAAGTTTAATGGTTAAGCAATAAACCTTGTATTGTATTCCTTAATACTATGTCTATCTAGAGTGTTCATGCTTCGAAGTTTTGTTTTCAATATGCATGACTTAAAATATACGTTAGGGAATGAAACAGTTCAAGTCAAATATCACTAACCTCAAGTGTAAGGATGATGTTGTCGTTTTAGCTCCTTACTTCTTCACTTCTTCACTTCTTCAAGTCCTCGCAATACTTGTAATGTATCATATCCTAATACTTTCAAGATAACCTATACGAAGTTGACTTTAGTACATAATCAAGCAACTCTTAAAATGAGGTTTAATTCACTAAAATATGACAACCAAACTTGACATACCAACGCTTGGTGGGTTCAACCGAGCTATGCTCTAACAATCTCCCCCTTTGTCAATTTTAGTGACAAAACTCTTACATCATATGGATAAACAAATTACAAGAATTCATTACACATACGCTTGATTCCCGAATTTAACTGCACAATAACCTGCATTACATTCAATCCTTAAATGTCGTTGTTGAAATTATAATAACTGAGAGTATTAGCTTTGTTATTCCTATCGTGGCTCATCATAACTATAATCACATGATATGTTACTCCCACTTAGTCTATGTTTTCACTCTTTCGTTAGATAAACGTTTAAGCACCAATGTCCCTTCCCTTAGTGATACCAATCAATATAAAATCAATACCAGTATCACTTGTTTACTCCATATATTTCTCCCTCTTTTTGTCACAAAATTACAAAGAAACGAAAAAAATAAAGGACAACACGAAAGGATCTTACAAATCTCAAAATAGACTTGCAAACCTATAGAGTTAAGAACAAGGGTTCCACACACCATTTTTGATAACCAATATCAAAACCGAAACTACAAAGTAATTTGTTTTTATATGTTACCAAGGAAACAATTGCCCGAAGAAATTTTTCCTAATAATTTAGCAAACCAAAAAAAAAACTAAGCACCTTAGTTCCTTTGCTAAACCGATTGTACAAATACAATTGCTTCATTCGATAACACCAATAAAAATAACTCTATTTTTCTCATCAGGTTCTAATTATCCATATGACTTAGACCTTTTACTTTTTAAACAAAACAAGTATTAGGTTGGTTAACTAGTATTTCTTGTTAAGGCATTCGATTAGACTTGAATAACCGAAACCTCCACTTTGATAAGTCTAACTAAGATCAGAATTAACTTAGTTTCTCGTATCCGAAATCGAATTGGACTAAACAACTCATCCCGTAAACCTTTTATTTCGTTAATCCATAAACAATTCATACAAACCAAAATAAATCAACTTGCATAATTATTCACCTCAGTCGGAAGAAATTGAAACAACATAGACATTAAAGCACCGCAATTGCATCGAAATTTTGTAAGCCTAAACAATTGATACCACACAATAAAGCAAGATAACAATAGTTTTTCTTAACCGGAACCAATTGAATCACACACACATCCATACACACATAATGGAATAAAACATCAATTGTACCGAAATTTTGTCAAGCAAAAGCAATAAATATGCGCAATAAACTCAGGCATTTCTTAAACAGGAAAACAATTAACTAACAAGATTGTTACCTCAAATTTCGCATCCTCTTATCCAATATGTTTGCATCTTCTTCCAGGGAGAATCGATATCGAAATATCATTATGTTGTCATTCTTATGCAAAACAAAAGAATAACAAAAACCAACCTTTACCAGAGAAAGGTTGAAAACTAGTTTTTAACTATTGCAAGCAAAAGCTGAAAAACCACGAAAGACATATGCTTTTATGCTAAACCAAAACCGATTCAACATATTGTGACTTTTTCACATATTGTTTATATCAGAACCCCTCATGATCCTTTGATAAAGCCTACCAACATGGGTTGGAACTTAATCCCGCTAAATCAAAAAGTCACCCAAACCATAAGGGTTCACAACATTATGAGATCGAACATCAAAGTAATAAAACTGAAATCAAACATCCCATAAACATACATAACAATAAGATAAAGCATTCAAGCACATGATATGAAAATAAAAAACTATCACAAGAAAAATCATAAATCAAATAATTTTATTCATAATAGGATAGTTTTATTCATAATAGACCAAATACAATCATTGAAAGAAATCAAACATTGATGTCTATCTTTATCTCTAATCCCAATTCTTGTGACGGTTGCTTTCAAAAACTGGATTCAAATTCTTCTGAGCACTTCCCTTTTCAGTAGACAATTTGTTCATCTCAAATAACTGAGAATGAAGATTAGCTAGTGCTTCTTTTGAATCCTTTATCATCAACTCATGATATCTAATGCAACCTTTAACAATATGAATATGTTTTCTTATAGAATCTTGAGAGTTATCATGAAGAGATACATCATGAGTTTCAGTTATAACTCATGATGTCTTGGGAAGTCTAGATTAGGTTCCTAATGGAATTAGGCGCATCGACCAACCAACCTCCAACTTTATTAAAAGTGTGTGTGGCGGGTTTTGATCGATCTGATTGGTCGATGGGAGAGGAGGGCGGCAAGAGAAATATGGAGTGTGGCCGACGGCCACATGCGGAGTCTATTGGAGCGGATTGGCCGACTATGTGGCGTGGCCGCACCTCTTTCATCATTGCTCTTTATTTGCCACAATTCATCTTTTGTTTCTTGTTTTCTGGTAAGACTTTGCTCATACTGGCTCCATGGCGGATCAATTGCCTAGCTTACATAAGTTTAGATTTTGCTCCTACTAGTCCATGAAAGATCAATTTCCTAGCTTGCGTAGGTTTAGTTTTGACCAGCAGGGTCTGAGATATTGCGCACTGCGCAAAAAAACCTAATTTTTTGCAAATTAATTAGGCTAAAATTTGAATTTTGTGAGATATCACAAAATTGAACAAATTTGATAAATCTATGTGTTTGACACAAAATTCTTTAACTTTATCCTCAGAGAGCAGTTAGCGCGTCTTCTTAGTGAGTACTTTCATGCAGACCTTAATCTTGGAATTTCAGGAAATTCGTGCTACTCAACTGCGAGTGAACACTAATTGTCATGTCATATCAGTATTAAAGGTTCAGCCGAGGAACATAGCACAGGGAAGTATTCAACGAGCCTTGCATTAATGAATAATACAAGCAGGATGTTGAAACTTACAGTGTATTTGGGATTGTTGCTACATGCACCATTCTGGATAAATTTCATGTAAATATACTGAATTGTTCAATATATGTGTAAGTAAAAAAGGCCAGAGCACTCATTACTTTTAAATGGCTCTATTTCTTTGCAAAAAAGCGTCGCATTAAATACAAGGTTTTACAATTTTAGCCCTGAACTAAAAACCACCATCAACAATAATCCCAGGGGTTGAATTCATTTTAGAAGTTCAAAAATACTAAATAATAACAAGTTACTGATTAGTGTCACATCGACTTACGAAGCATATAGATAAACTATACCTTGTAACTCTATACACCAAAGTTGTATGAAGCAACTTGTATATTTTTCCTCGATACTTTGATCATAATATAATGACCCAATTTATTGATACTAGAGACAAGTAAACAAATTATACATCGTATGTTATGTTTTCAATAAATACTGACTTGAAATAACCATGATAGAAATGGAAAAGTCAAGTCTGTAGTTACTAACCTCTAACTGAAGGATGATGTGTTCGTTGATGCCGATAAGTCTTCGGTTTCTTCACGAGTAATAATAGTGAGTCTCAACATTTATAAGTTCTTTTTATAACCTAACGAAGCTGACTCTTGTATTCAAATCAAGCATCTGCAGGTTTTGGTACTAAAATATGACAACCAAACTTGACACATCAACGCTTGGTGGATTCAAAAGAGAAATGCTCTAACACTCGTCAAACTTAGTTTTGTTTTGGATTCACCAATATTCACTTACCACCATAACAGACAAAATAATGTGAACCTAAGTAAACCTTTATACACCCTGATCCCTTCGAAAAAATTACCATTTAAGTCGGACAAAATATTATAATTTAAAACACTCAAAATCCATCTCCAAATAAGGACAACAAAGTCATAATCAAATATATGACGAATTTTACCGCAACGTTAACACTTTTACAATAAACAATTCGAGGCGAATGGAATCCTGATATTACCATTTGTAGCCAATTTCTTATGCAAGATCTTCCATACTATCTATTTCCTTCTTGAATGGACTTAAAATTTCATAGCATACTAAAGACACAACTTTTATGCCTTTACTAAACTCATTAATATCTTTTAAGTTAATATCACACGTGGTGTTGGATACCAAACATGCCTATCAACTGAGTTTAATGTAATAAAACTTAAATGATCCGACGAATAATATTAGATGGAAATATGGTAACAATAAGGTTAGGAAATGACCAACGCCCAACTTGTATAATACTGATAATTGGAATAACCATATCACATCTTTCTTCCACGGTCAAACCTACATCATTTGTTGACGTAAAATATAAACTCGAAGACCAACGATCAATATAAAAATCCACCTTTACCCTGATCTTAATTAGTCATATAACTCTTGAGTTCATACGAAGCTATTGCTTTTTCTTGCCTTTCCAAATAGAAGATTTTTGAAAGCTTTTAACAATATTTTCTTCTTTAAAGAATCTTCGACGGAAAAATACCCACCAAAAAGAATTATCGTTAATTGTTTGCCAAGTTGTTTTCATCAATGGAGAGTGGTTCAAAGAGCTTATAGATTGATATTTAAACAGGTAAACCTGTTACAAGAAACTGCAAAATAATTACGAATCCAGTAAAACAAATATTACCCAAGATATAGTAAAATTTCTTCTTCAATGTCGGTCTTTAGGACACCGGTCTTAACTACACATCATCATATTTTTTTTAAGAAAAACAAATATTTTAAAGTAAATATATTGTTTCTTAAAAATTAGATATAGATATATGAATATAAATATCACCTGTTAATGTTTGTTATAATCGATGATAATTTTTAGCCGTAAAAATAAATCAATTTGTCGTATCTTCTAATACGTATAAATACATATAAATGACCAAAAAAGAATAATTTTTTTGTTAATGCTTCCACCCATTTTATTTACTTTTTGAAATTATTGCAATCGAGAATCTTAAACCATGATGACACTTTAACTAAGAAGGATTAATTGGAGTATATCGGAAATAATTGGGGGATATTTTATTGTTCATGCCGTCATGAAAAACCATGCCTATTTTGATTTCCGACATTGAAAAGTAAAATATCCTCCAATTATTTCTGGTATACCCCAATTAATCATTCTTAACTAAGGATGACATGATAAATAGATCTCCAACCTTAATCTTTCTTTGTCTCAAATGGGTTTGTCCATCAACCAAAATTGAATGCTTGTTGTGGACTTTTGATAGCAATCAAAAATAAAGTCCAATTTTGTTATTTTTTTTGCTTCTCCCTCTTATGGCGAATCTAAAACTCTTAACACTAATATATTTCGTGATTATGGGGGCTTTATCAATTAAAAATAAAATTATGTATATCTTTAATAGGGATGGCAACTACATTATCAAATCAATGTATGCTAAAGTGAACAACCCATCGAAAGTTAATTGTTCAAGGCCATTTTAAGGATTTTTGAAAAGACTTGTAAATCTCTGTACTCACAAATAATTAAACTTTTATATATATGGAAATGATTAAATAATGATCTATAAAATTTTCAAATATTTCAGATTCGTTAGTTTTGAATTGTAGTTGTAGGATTTCCTACACTACACCCTTGTCAAGAATCTATGAAAACTAAGTCATAATTGTGGATGAACAACAACACTTTTATTAATTCACTTTCAGGAAGATTTACAAGAAATATCAAAACTCAGAAGTACAACTTTCTTTCTAGAGTTTCTCTCTCCTCAAAATTCTCTCAGCTCTCAAAAGTACATCATCCCCTTCTGGATTTAGTCGAACACCCTTTAAATAGGAAAATACATAGTGGAAGACAGCTAAGATTTCCCCTTAATTCGGATCTACTCTGCGATCTCATCGCCATAACTTTAGTCTTTACTATCGCCAACTTTATTAACCATCGTGAAGCAAACTTATTCTTCATATATCTTTAATCATTAACCGTTATATCACTCTTTTGTGATACTCGCAAAATGTTGTTGAAGAATCTTGCGACGTTCTCGTCAAAGTGTTGTTAATACTTTGTAGAAATGTTTGGGTTTCTCGTAGAAGTGTCGTTTCCATCGCGAGAATATCGTTGTGGCGATATTCTGGTCCTACATCTTGCCTCTTCTCATGTCTTTTCTGCGAAGAAGATAAGATATGAGAATCTAATATGCCATAATTGCTTATCTTTTCAGATTTCTCCATCCTTCGCCAGATTGTTTTCACGATTGGGTATGATTCCATTTCATTTTGTTTCTCCTCCAGAGCAATGTATTCTTCCTGTAGTTCTCGCAATTCTGTCATGGTGATTGTATTTTTGATTCTGAAAATCTGAATGTACAGTAAATTAGTCGCGAACATTGCATTAATGAAGGATATGATCAGATATCTTTCATCCACTATTCCAGCCATTTCGCTGCACATTGATTTCCATCTTATAGTTAAGTGCTTCAGACTCTCGTCAACTCTCTGTTTTAGCCCAAACACATCTTCAATACCCGTACGCGATGAATTGTTGCTAATATATGCTCCTAAAAATGTAGCTTGTAAATGATCAAAAGAAGTTATGGTATTTTTTGGTAATCCCTCAAACCATTTCAACGACTCGCCGGTTAAGCTGGATGAAAAATATTTACATAACACAGCATCATGATTCTCCCACTGTAGCATACATCTAACATAAGCTTTGACATGTTGAACAGCACAAGTAGTCCCATCAAAAATGCTGGTTAATGGTGGTAAATTTCATTTTGGAGGTATTCCTCTTAACTGTACTTCTTGAGTAAACGGATAAGCAATAGAAGAGAAGGAGGTAGAAGGCAACTTGATGAAGCTATTAAAGAAGCTGCGAGGACTCCGTTTACTCAAGAAGTATAGTTAAGAGGAATACCTCCAAAATGCAATTTACCAGCATTTTTGATGTGACTACTTGTGCTGTTCAACATGTCAAAGCTTATGTTAGATGTATGCTACAATGGGAGAATCATGATGCTGTGTTATGTAAATATTTTGCATCCAGCTTAACCAGCGAGGCATTGAAATGGTTTGAGGGATTACCAAAAAATACCATAACTTCTTTTGATCATTTACAAGCTACATTTTTAGGAGCATATATTAGCAACAATTCATCGTGGCCGGGTATTGAAGATGTGTTTGGGCTAAAACAGAGAGTTGGAGAGAGTCTGAAGCACTTAACTATAAGATGGAAATCAATGTGCAGCGAAATGGCTGGAAGAGTGGATGAAAGATATCTGATCATATCCTTCATTAATGCAATGTTCGCGACTAATTTATTGTACATTCAGATTTTCAGAATCAAAAATACAATCACCATGACAGAATTGCGAGAACTACAGGAAGAATACATTGCTCTAGAGGAGAAACAAAATGAAATGGAATCATACCCAATCGTGAACACCATCTCGCTGGAGGAAAGTGGAAGTTTGCTCCCTAAAATGATAAATAATGTAGCGAGCACCTCGCAATAACAACAAGAGAAAGTAATCATTGATAACCAACAAAAATTAGTAGCGATGGGCAGTCGAGATCAGGAAGAATATGAAAGGGAGAAGAATTATTATAATCGCGGTGGAAATAATAAGATTCAAAGATCAACTTATCAAATATACAATATATTATTAAAAATTTACAAGGAAATATTTCTTACTTCATCCATGAAAGATTTCAGAGCTAAGAAAGTACAAGGTTTCCTGTGAGTTTGATAGCTGAGTTTCATTCTATCAATCTGAGAAAAATCAAAATAGTTAGCGAAAGTATAAAAATATGAAGAATATAGTGAACAATAATAATGCAAAGATTGAGGGGATACATACTTCTTTAGATCTTTCAGGCCAATTAAAGAACCATGTATGATATTCTTGAAGATTCACGGGCAATGCGAGAGAACCAGAGATATAATCTCCTTCAAGAAGTAATGGAAAAATAAACCACTTGTCATCGCTAGAATGGCGAGGGCCTTGATTGGTCTTTTTATGAAAATCAATATCTAACATAACAATTTTATTTTTAGCGATTTTATCTTTCTTCTGTAAGCGGAATCCCTAGCGAGGGAGATCTCTTTTCAACTAGCTCTGAGATCTTGTTAAGAGATATATCAAAACTTGTTAAGGCCATACTGAAATTTTTAACAATATATTGTATATCTTTAATCATGTTTCTTTCTGTTTTAACAATCTCCGCCTAGTTGATATACTGCTCGCGAGAATCTTTCATCAGAAATTATTTGATAAAACAAGGGACGTTCTGGGTCATAAAGTGGAACAGGGAGGCCAGCTTCAAGTTGACCTATCGATACTATAATTTGTTTGCGAGAAAGTTGATATTCAGAAAATAACTTGACAGAAAGTTTAGATTTAGAATCTTGACCTGGAATTGTTGACAACTGTTTTGTGTTTTCATAGATTTCTTAACAAGATCTCTCTCCCGGATAGGTTTTCTTTAACCCCATCATATGCATGACTCAGGTTCCAGCAGCGGTATAACCTTATCGATGAGTCATGTCAAGAGATACCCCCTCATATGACGCACTACTAGGTCTTATATTTGCCTCTTATGAAATTTTATTCGCGAACTAGGGTGCACGCCATAATGGGACAAACCTTTATGGCGTGCACCCTAGTTCGCGAATAAAATTTTGTAAGAGGCAAATGTAAGACCTAGTAGCGCGTCATATGAGGGGGTATCTCTTGACATGACTCAGCGATAAGGTTATACCGCTGCTGGAACCTGAGTCATGCAGATGATGGGGTTAAAATTGATAGCGAGAGTATCGCAATAATCTGTTGGTCTTATTATGCCTTCCTAGTTAAAGGTCTTATTTGGACAACTATGCTGAACAAGCGCGCTTGGCTTGCGAGAGAGAAAGATTAAGAGCAGAAGTAGAAAAGCAAGAATTTCGAGAGGCAGTACGACAAAATAACCATGAAAATCGAGAAAGAAGACGTACACAAAATCACTATAATGATAATATTCAAGAGGAGTATGATAGGATACAAAGGAGAATAGAGAGACAACGAAGAGAAATGAGGAGAAATGAAGAAATTCGCAGAGAAGAAGATAGGCAACTGCGATTTCAAGAGGATGGTGAAAGAGAAAATCGCAGAGAAAGACAAGATGATGATGAAGAAGGAGATACACAAATCTCGCAAGACAAGAAAGACAAGAACGCAGAAGAAGGGAGGATGCATTAAAAAGGCCAATGGAACAAAATTCAGATGAGAATGAGCAAATTTTGAGAAAATTAACAGAAATGCGAGGAATGATAAGAAATAGAAGAGAAGGAGGTAGAAGGCAACTTGATGAAGCTATTGAAGAAGCTGCGAGGAATCCGTTTACTCAAGAAGTACAGTTAAGAGGAATACCTCCAAAATACAATTTACCAGCATTAACCAGCATTTTTGATGGGACTACTTGTGTTGTTCAACATGTCAAAGCTTATGTTAGATGTATGCTATAGTGGGAGAATCATGATGCTGTGTTATGTAAATATTTTTTATCCAGCTTAACCGGCGAGGCGTTGAAATGGTTTGAGGGATTACCAAAAAATACCATAACTTCATTTGATCATTTACAAGCTACATTTTTAGGAGCATATATTAGCAACAATTCATCGCGGCCGGGTATTGAAGATGTGTTTGGGCTAAAACAGAGAGTTTGCGAGAGTCTGAAGTACTTAACTATAAGATGGAAATCAATGTGCAGCGAAATGGATGGAAGAGTGGATGAAAGATATCTGATCCTATCCTTCATTAATTCAATGTTCGCGACTAATTTACTATACATTCAGATTTTCAGAATCAAGAATACAATCACCATGACAGAATTGCGAGAACTACAGGAAGAATACATTGCTATGGAGGAGAAACAAAATGAAATGGAATCATACCCAATCGTGAACACCATCTCGCTGGCGGCAAGTGGAAGTTTTCTCCCTAAAATGATAAATAATGTAGCGAGCACCTCGCAATCACAACAAGAGAAAGTAATCATTGATAACCAAAAAAATTTAGTAGCAATGGGAAGTCGAGATCATGAAGAATATGAAAGGGAGAAGAATTATTATAATCGCGGTGGAAATAATAAGATTCAAAGACTCGATCAACCTCAATAAACTTATGGTGGACAAAGGCAGAATAATTTTAGAGGACAAAGTAATCAGAGAATAATATGGGAAGAAATTAAGATGCCAGCTCTCAATACCAGCATAGAAAAGATTTGGGAAGCTATCATTTTGATTGAAAATATACCCTCTCCATGGAACATGGGAAAAGAACCCCATCCAAACAATCGAAGTCAAGAATTCTTTCCTTACCATCATTTTCATGGCCACTCAGTAAACGATTGTAGGAATGTGAAGAGAAGAATCTTGAGGATGATTGATCAGGGAAAATTAAATCATTTTCTAGTAGGGCATCCACAATCTCAGCAATTAATTACATGACACCGAAACTCAGAGTGAATCTTTGTAAAAGGAGCAGAAACATTCATAATAGAAGTTGGGGCTAAAGCAAAGAATTTGTTTTGTAATTCTATAGTGCATTCACACAGAACTATAGAGTATTTCCATGACAATATTCTGAGCAGGGTCTCCGCGATAGACACAGATGGAAAAGAGATATTGAATATCGCGAGAGCCTCGCCATTAGAGGAGTGGCAGAAACAAACTATATCTTTCACTTCACAAGAAGTACCAGAACCTTGTGAGCAGCATGATAACCCATTGGTAGTAAGGTTAGAAATAAATCCCAAGCAAGTAGAAGAAGAAGATGATACTAAAAATGAAGATTCTTGGGCAATCAATAGAGTTCTAATAGATACAGGGAGCTCGGTTGATATATTATTTTATCATACCTATAAGACCATGGGAGGGAAAGACGAAGATCTAATTCCATCAACATACAAAATCTATGGTTTTAATAGCATAGCTAACAAACCAAAGGGGGAAATTGAAATGCAGATACCGTTACAAGGAATATCTTCAAAAATCTTATTCTGCGTCGTAGACATCGAATCACCTGACAATTCCTTGATAGGACGACCTTAGTTACATGGGATATTGGGTGTTGCCTCCACTTATCACCAATGTATCAAATTTCCTCATCCTAAAGGTGTTGGAATTATTAAGGGAGATTGGGGAGAAAGCAAGAAATGTTATGAAATCGACATAAAGTCTTGCGAAGAAAGAGCTGAAAAGAATAGCAATTGGAAGTGCAAAATTAAACAACAACAGAAATGTGAAAGGTTAATGGTTGATACAATAGAACAGTGAGAAGATGAAACGCTGCGAGACCAAGGAAGTGGAAAATTGGTGATTGATAGCGAGAGTATCGCAACTGAGAAAAGAGAAGAAAAGCGCAACAAGAGGGTTATGATGAAAGAATAGAGAGAAGATGAGGATGACAAATTAATGGTGAGAGTTTCATAAAGGAAGAAAAGGTATCAAAACTCAGCAAAGAAATGACAACAGAGAGCAGTTAGTAGAGAGGTAAAGCAATGACATTTAAGAAATTTGAAGAAAATGTGCCAGAAAGGTAAGAAATACTGGAATATTGTAAGATAAAATAGTTTAAAAATTCTTCTTTCTCTATCACAATTCATGCGAGTGTCATCGCCAGAGTAGCGAATAAAATTTCGCAGAGATTAAAAGAATGGGACAAACCTTTATGGAGTGCACCCTAGTTCGCGAATAAAATTTCGTAAGAGGCAAATGTAAGACCTAGTAGCGCGTCATATGAGGGGGTATCTATTGACATGACTCAGCGATAAGGTTATACCGCTGCTGGAACCTGAGTCTTGCAGATGATGGGGTTAAAGAAAACCTATCCGGGAGAGAGATCTTGGTTTTCCAACTATATAAGGTTATACCCTGGTTGGGCGACCGAGAATCTCTTCCAAGAAGTGCAGAGTATGAACAAGGTGTCGAGGTACATGGTTGAGCCAAGGGTGCCCGGAGCGTACGAAACTCTCTTGCCATCCTTGGTAAGTCTTGGCTACAATGCACTTGGCCTGAAGAAAACCCCATTTAGGGTGCAGTCTTGTAACTATAAGCCATATAGGAATAAAGGATAAGAGGCTGCGAACATAACTGGTTGTTGGAAAATCCGGATGGGGGAGATAGTCTTGTATGGCCGATGTTCCCTCCTTGAAGGGGCAACCATGGGGAAGATAAGGGCGTCACCCTCCATTAGGGAGATGATAAGTGTCTTAAGATGGTAATGTCATGGGGCTTTATGATCGCAAGATCATTTAGACCTGTCATATTGTCGCGTGATGAAGATTATACAAAGGCAAAAAGCCTAAAGAGAAAATGTTGAGATGATATCAATGGGTTTTTACATGAGAATGTAAAGACGTTCTGCGATTTCATTGCAAGATGGCAATGTAACGAGGCTTTGTTTTCATGAGAGAACTTAGACTTGTCATATTGTCGCAGAGATGTTGAAAAATACTGATAAGACAAGATCAATGGGTCAATACATGCAAATGTAAAGACGTCCTGCGATTTTGTCGCAGAGAAATGAAAAAGTTGGCCAAATAAGACCTTTAACTAGGAAGGCATAATAAGACCAACAGATTATTGCGGTATTGCTCGCAATATTTATGAGATTTGGCCAGTACTGAGGCATAATTTAACTCCAGTACTGAGGCATAATACATTTTTACTTCAACTAATATTTAATCTTTATGCAATTTTCTCTTATCGCAGATGAATAATAGAGGCACGTATGGGAATGCATAGAATGATGAAATTATTATTCATCTGTCATATGATAAAATTGCATTGATAAGTAACATATTTATATAGATCATTAAAAGATAACAGTTATATTGATTGTTTTGCAAAAGAGAATTATTTTCTGACTCATATAGGCAGAAGCAAAAGGAGTTTATATTGGTGAAGAAACTCGCAGTTAATTACAAAAAAGAGAAAATAATTATACAAAGAAGACAAAAGAAGAAGAAAACTAATTAGACTAATCGCCATCTTCATTGTCAGATTTCTTCTCTTCATCATTGTCAGATTTTTCTTCATCGTCAGAGTTTCCCTCTTGTTCATCATCACCAGTATTATCTTCATCGCCAGAATCCTCAGCTTCACTATCAGAGATAGTAGGTCTTGGAATTTCTGCTGGGATCTCTTCTTCTAGATCAAGATATACAGAATGAGGGATATTATGATCATCGCATACCAACTTAATGAATTTATTGCGAGTAATAACAAGAGATCTGTTAAAATTCGCAGTAGTAGCGTTGAGACGGTCCTTTAATCTTAAATACTTCTCATCGCGAGCAGTAAGTTTGGTCGCGAGTTGATGTTTCTCATCTTCAAGTTCTTGAAGTCTCTCGCGACAATTCTTCTCAGCAGCTGCGAGAACGTGGAAACGAATTAGAAGCATTATCAGGAAGAATATTAAAATGAAAAGTTAGAAAAAATTGAACAAGTTAACAACCTTCTCTTTCAGAAATCATGTTTCTAATTAAAGAAGCTTTTTCAACTTGAAGACTATCATCTACACCTAAGTCATTCCTGGCGTCGTCAAGAACCTTCGCAGCCCAAGCAAACTCGTCATCGCTATTAATGAGGAGACGAGATCGAACTTGACTCTCCCTCGCAAGAAGATCTTCATTCTGGCGTATAAGTTTATCTCTGTCCTTTTGAACATCAAGGAGAGTTTTATGGAAGTTTGCTAGGGTCTTGGATCCCTTTTTAATGGCAAGATCTTTCTCGTCAATAAGATCGCTATTCTTCTGTCTTAATCTATCTATTTCTTTCTTTGAATCAAGATAAAAGCGCCTATATTTATTAGTCAAGCCTAAATTGAATCTGTGTTCAATTTTTAAGAGATCAAATTTGGATCTAAGTTCATCTATGGAAAGAGATTTAATCTTATCATCTGAGAAATTACTTAAGGAATTATTAAGACAGGCAAGAAGAGTATGATCATCTATATGTTCAGGAAAAGTTTGAAAGAGTATAGCCTCGTCAGTAAGACCATAAATATCTGCAAGTTAAAAGTGGCCGCTCGAATAAGCTGCGATAAAATAAAAAGAATTAAAAAAGAAGGGAAATTAATCATACCATATAATTGTTGGTTAGCTTTACCAAGATCAGAGATCTTTTGCTTATTAACCGAAGCTTTAGTCTCCAGCTGTTTATTCTTCTTGCGAAGCTCAATAACTTCAGATTCTAATCTTTGTTTATCCTGGCGAAGTTTAGCAGCTTTTTCTTCAGAGCTGGCACATCTTTTATCTAAATCAGAAGCAACAACAAAAGAATCTCTTCCAACCTGCGAAAGAAGAATATAAATTGAGATCTAGCGATGAAGAAAATATATAAACAAGCTGAAAAAATAAAAACTTACCAAGGCACCAAGAGAATTCAAGAGACTAGGAGTTAGCAATTTTGATATTCCTTGGAGAGAATCATTATCCACCAGAATAGGGGCATCGCAAACTTTAGCGAGAGCTTGGGATGTTTTCTCAATAATTTCATCCTCATCATTAGAAGTCATGCTATGGGAAATATCGCTAAAAATTCTAGACAAATGAGTCATTGAAGAATCAAAATAAGAAGAATTTTTTATTGAGGGAAAACCACTAACATTAAAACCCTTGTCATTATTATCTTTATCAAGATCAACACTTGAATTTTCTGGAATTGTTTGAGGAGTTGAAGAAGAAGAAGGTTGGATTTTCCTTTTTTTCAAAGGAGGCCCGCTAGGGTCTTCATCGCAAGGAGCAGAAGGTTTCCCTTTAGGAGGAATAATATCTTTATCTTGATCGCCAGATTCTCCATCATGAAGGGTAATAAGCTTTCCTTTAGCAGAGGCAGCAGATTTTCCTTTGCGATCAGTAGAAGATTTTCCCTTGGGTTTTGGTTCTAAGGGTTCAAGTTCTTCAATCTCATGCGATCACAGATGAAGATAAGAAATAGGGGCAACAATATATTGTTAAAATTTACAAGGAAATATTTCTTACTTCATCCGTGAAAGATTTCAGAGCTAAGAAAGTGCAAGGTTTCCTGTGAGTTTGATAGCTGAGTTTTATTCTATCAATATGAGAAAAATCAAAATAGTTAGCGAAAGTATAAAAATATGAAGAAGATAGTGAACAATAATAATGCAAAGATTGAGAGGATACATACTTATTTAGATCTTTTAGGCCAATTAAAGAACCATGGCTGATATTCTTGAATATTCGCGGGAAATGCGAGAGAAACAGAGATATAATCTCCTTCAAGAAGTAATGGAAAAATAAACTACTTGTCATCGCTAGAATGGCGAGGGCCTTGATTGGTCTTTGTATGAAAATCAATATCTAACATAACAATTTTATTAATTCACTTTCAGGAAGATTTACAAGAAATATCAAAACTCAGAAGTACAACTTTCTTTCTAGAGTTTCTCTCTCCTCAAAATTCTCTCAGCTCTCAAAAGTACATCATCCCCTTCTGGATTTAGTCGAACCCTTTAAATAGGAAAATACATAGTGGAAGACAGCTAATATTTCCCCTTAATTCGGATCTACTCTGCGATCTCATCGCCATAACTTTAGTCTTTACTATCGCCAACTTTATTAACCATCGTGAAGCAAACTTATTCTTCATATATCTTTAATCATTAACCGTTATATCACTCTTTTGTGACACTCGCCAACTCTCTGTTTTAGCCCAAATTTAATCATGTTTCTTTCTAGAGAAACATGATTAAAGATATACAATATATTGTTAAAAATTTAAGAAATATTCCTTGAGATGGTGAGTTATATGATGTTGAATAGATATTTTCTGAAGTAATCTGCCTCCTGCGATGAATATATTTTTCCTGCATTCTTAAATAAAATAATTAATGTTCAATATTAATCTGTTGGTCTTATTATGCCTTCCTAGTTAAAGGTAGTAGTCTGCAAGGAATATATCAACTAGCTCTGAGATCTTGTTAAGAGAAACATGAATCATTTGTATGTGTGTTTAGTAGAACAGGATATAATTGTAAAACAATTATTTTTCAAATATAATTTTGCTAAGAACATATATATTTGCTTCCTCCTTGCAGTCTTGCCCCTCACTTCTAAAGGAGCTTTGATACGGAAAATGAGACTGGGTCCAATCTGAAAGGCATAACTCTCGCTTCATTTCAATAATGATAATACTAACTTCAAGTATTTTTACATCTACTGAAGTAAATTGGGACAGTGATAGTTGGTACCACAACATATTTTAAAGAAATGAAAAGTACCACAACGTAATATAATAGCATTTCATTTTCTCATTATACTAATTCGCCCCCAGCAAAACGTATAATACCTAATCATATCCCCAGACTTAGGGTTGCAAATGCGTAATTATATTTTTAATCCCACTGTTTAGATATGGGATTTGGGTTGTTTTTTTTTGGGTGTGATTGATTTTGGTTTTGGGAGATCAGAGTTTTCCACTTCAGGAATCACTTCATTCAGCATAATCAAGAGTTGGCACATAGATGGTTGATTTTTTTTTATATCGATAAAATAAATGGTTGTTGTAATGAAAGAGTGTGGATTTGGTCGGTAAATTTGTGATTCATGGTTTACAGTTAAAACAGTTTTAATTAGACTCATTATGGAAAATCTAAGATGGTCCTTTAAGGTTCTAATAAGAATTTACATCGTTTATGTGGGGTTCATAGGTTGAAATGACTAATTAGGATTTCCATTTGTTAGAGCATTGCTCAGTCGAACTTGCAAGCGTTGTTATCTCAAGCTTTTTTTTCAAGTTTAGTTGCCAAAACTATAAGTCTTGATTTCTAGTCTACTTATAGTTAAGTCTCGGACTAAGATAGTAAGTGTAGTTGAGCTCTAGACTCCACGGCGTTCATCATGCAAAGACGAAGAACTACTCAAGGAACTGGTGGAACTTCATCGACAAAAAAGTATGTGGAGACTTGAACTTATCTATCACTCAAAAGTCTATCTATTACATCTCATATCTTGAGACAAAAGTCGTATTGCTATATAGACTTCGATTACACACATTTGCTATTTCGAGTCGAGTTTATCTCGCTTATCTATTTCTCTAAATATGTGTTGGTAAGCTTTCGCTTTGTCCAAGTTCATATTTACTCGTGACGAAAGTCATGTTGATTATTTCAATATCTTGAAAATCACTTTGATGAAAATAGTTTATGAATAACAACTATATAACATCCTCTAAGAATGTTTCAATGATTTAAATGAGAATTTAGAACATGTAACCATCTTTGGATATAAGTATAGTATGTTTTAACATTTGTGTAAAAGTCCAAAACCGGGAACCCAAAGTATGCATACCCGTATGCTACTGGTGGTTGTTGGAAATCCGGGTAAGTATGCATACCCGAACGCATACTGGCGGAAAGTTCACGTTCGTGAATTTTTGCTGGTATTTGAAAGTGAAAAACAAACTCGTCCAGTTACTTAAGTATGTGTACCCGTTTGCATACTTAAGTAGGGTACTTTCTAAAATCGGGTTGTTCATGAACTAAAATATTTATATATTAAGGTATTCAATCTTTGCAAACCGTGACTATAATGTTCATGGATCGATTCGAGTGAATCAAACCTGATTTTTCTTCGATTGTGTATTTTATACTTGTATAAGATCTAATCAATTGAAAAACTCTCTAACTAGTTCATTTGAACTAGTTATGGTGAAGATGAATAAGGTTGATATGAAAGTGCTCATATATGGATAATCATTGGTTAACTATTGTTGAACCAACTAGGTGTACACGTTTAGGTTCGGTTACTCAAACCTAAATGAAGTTACATTTCATTTGCGTATAACAATCTAAGTTCGATCTAACTGTTGAAAGATATCAGTTGAATCTAATCAGGTTTCATCTAACAGTGAATATTGAATGCTTTGTTACCAAGGTAACTTAGATTGCAAACCCTAATTTGGAGACTATATAAAGGAGAACTCTAGCAACTAGGAAATTTTGTTAGAGCATTGCTTGGTCTAACTCACATGCGTTGCTATCTCAAGCATGTTTGTCAATGTTAGTGATCAAAACAATAAAGTCTTGATTTCTAGTCTAACGACTTAAAGACTTCATTGGGATTGTGAAGCCAGACAGATACTACTTTTCTTATAGTTGTTTGATCTGATCTTGTTGTTTCTATCGTACGAGTAAACTTGTAATAATTGGCTTGAGATTTCTATCTTCGATAGGCAAGATATAAAAGTAATCACAAACATCTTCGTCTCATCATTTGTGATTCCACAATATCTTTTTTTGCTGCGTCGATTAAGACTATTATGAGGTGATTGATAAAACTGAGTTGTTCTTCGGGAATCTAAGTATGGTTTTATTGATTGGTTCATGTTCACCTTGATTTATCAAACGACGGAACAAAACTCATAGGTTTATTATTCGGAGACGAAATTTTCTATCTTGTAGACTTTTCTGTGTGATACAAATTTGTTTATTAAAGTCTTCGACTTTGGGTTGTAGCAACTCTTGGTTGTGGGTGAGATCAACTAAGGGAATCAAGTGTGCAGTATCCTGATGGTATCATAGGTGTAGGAGCATAAATGTACCTTGGATCAATTTGAGATTGGTTGGGGTTCAACTACAGTCCAGGCCGAAGTTAATTTGGAGTAGGCTAGTGTCAGTAATGGCTTAATATAGTGTATGTTTAATGTGGACTAGGTCCCAAGGTTTTTCTGCATTTGCGGTTTCCTCGTTAAAAAAATTCTGGTGTATGTGTTATTTCTTTTCCGCATTATGTTTGTTATATAATTGAAATAATGCAGGTTATGCGTTGTTCAATCAATTAGAATATCCGACCTTATTGGTTGTTGATTTATGTAGGATCAGAATATCGCCACAATAGTATTCATACGAGATTAACAACACTTCTGCGAATATATCTGCGAATTCCTTAACGACACTTTGCGAGTATCATAAGATAAACTTAAAAGAACGACCTAACTAATGATGATACCTGAATCTGCGAGAGAAATAATGCTTGCGAGGAATTATAGCATAGCTGCTGCGATAACACGCAGGTCAGATCCGAAATTATAGGGAAGCTTAGCTGTAAATGAGCTGTCATCCACTATGTAACTACCCTATATAAAGAGAACCAATAGATTCAGAGAGAGATGGATCTTTTAGAGTGTTGAGAAAGTTTTGAGGAGAGAGAAAGTCTTAGTAAGTCGGTTGTATTCTTGATCTTCTTTATCTTCTGTAACTTTTCTAAGATCAAATTAATAAGATTGTTGTTCTTCATCATCAAATTATGTCTTGATCATTGTGGATTCTTAACAAGGGTATAGTGTAGGATTTCTTGCAACTACATTTTGGCACCCGAAACAGGGATGAATAGTTAAAAATTATAGAAAAATTGAGATAGAAAAGAAGAATTATTCAAGGGTGGGAAGATGATTGAATAAATTGGTGAAGTAGTTGAAAGAAAAATGGTTACAACTAGAGAGAATCAAAGGAAATTGGAGTGTAATATCATAACGAGAACAATGATAAACAAGTTTCATGAAATCATTAGGGGAAAAATACATAAGCGAGATTTTGAAGGGAAGAAAATCATGACGGTGGAGAAGGTGTCACCCTTGAAGGAATGGGAAAAGCAAAAAATTACATTTACAACAACAGAAATACCAAAAGAAAATTTAAGTCATACTGCTCCTTTGGTGATCACGGTATCCGTCATATCAATGAAAAAGGAAGAATCAACAAGATCTGCGAAAGAATGGGTTGTGAATAGAACTTTGGTGGACGCAGGAAGTTCTGTGGATATAATATTTTATCATGCATTCAAGAAAATGGGATATAAGGATGAAGAGATGTCTAGTCCAACTTATCATATTCATGGGTTTGGGAAGTCTTTAACAAAACCTAAAGGTGAAATAGTGATGCAAATTCCACTAGGAGAGATAAAAACGCAAATAACATTATGTGTAGTAGAGGTAGAATCACCATACAACATGCTGCTGGGGAGACCATGGATACACGCAATTAAGGCGGTGGCATCAACATTAC
The DNA here is from genome assembly GCA_023529315.1 of Papaver bracteatum. Classification (NCBI taxonomy): domain Eukaryota; kingdom Viridiplantae; phylum Streptophyta; class Magnoliopsida; order Ranunculales; family Papaveraceae; genus Papaver; species Papaver bracteatum. The sequence continues at coordinate 3,917,201 of JAJJWX010002530.1, forward strand.
ATCAGTGCATTAAATTTCCCATGCCGAGTGGAATTGGCGAGATTAGAGGATATACGGATTATGCAGAATTATGTTTTCAAATTGAAGTGAAGAATTCTGAAGAACGTGTTAAGCTGCGAAAATATCGCAGAAAGATGGCAAAAGAAAGGAAGAAAGAAGAAGAATTTGAGGTTTACATGATTAAAGCAAGAGAAGGAAGGGGAATACCTAGCGAAATTTCGCAAGAAGAAGATAGACCTGCAATAGCCGTGAAATCCTCAACACCAATGGGAGAACCTGAAGCCAGTTATACCGCAGCAGAGCCAACAAAAGAAGTAAATGTCGGAAGTGAAGAAGAGCCAAAGATGTTGAAAATCGGAACTAAAATGGATGTGGAGGAGGAAGAGCAAACTATAAATCTCCTGCGAGAATACAAAGATATTTTCGCATGGAATATGGATGAGATGCCTGGAATAGATCCATATGTTGCGTGCCATAGATTAGAGATTAACAAAGATGTGAGGCCATTTAAACAAAGAATAAGAAAAATTGCGACCACTTATCATTCCAAAATAGAAGAAGAATTGCAGAAGATGCTTGACGCAGGAATTATAAGACAAGCCAAATACCCGGAGTGGATTTCAAATATGGTGGTGGTTCCTAAGAAAAACAAGAGAATAAGAATTTGCATAGATTTTACTGATTTGAATAAAGCATGCCCTAAAGATAGTTTTCCATTGCCAGGTATTCCACAAATGGTTGAATCATCTGCGGGAAATGATAGAATATCATCATTAGATGGGTATAAAGGCTATAATCAGATTCCTCTCGCAGAAGAAGATTAAGAGCACACTGCATTCTTTGCCCCAAGAGGATTGTATTGCTACACAAAAATGCCATTTGGATTGCGAAATATAGGTGCGGCATATCAGAGAATGGTGGAGAAGGTATTTTCAAAATGGATACACAAAACTTTAGAAGTGTATGTAGATGATATGTTAATAAAGAGTAAGGAAGCTAAAAACCATGTGCAAGATTTGAAGGAAATTTTTGATCATATGCGACTCTTTAATATTAAGGTGAATCCTGAAAAATGCATTTTTGGAGTAGCGTCTGGGAAATTTTTAGTATATATTGTGTCAAAAGAATGGATGCAAGTTGATCCAGAAAAGGTGCAAGCAGTTCGCGATATACCAACACCAGCAACATTAAAGATGTACAAAAGTTGAATGGACTTTTAGCCTCGCTAGGAAGATTCATCTCGCGATCATCAGATAAATGCAAGCATTTCTTCAACATACTTAAGAAGGGTACAAAGTTCAAATGGACAGATGAGTGTGAGAAGGCTTTTCAGGGAATTAAAGAATATTTAGTAAATATATCCATTTTCCAGAAAGCAGAATCAGGAGAAGATTTATTGATATATCTTGCGACAACTTCGCATGCCTTGAGTGCGGTACTTCTGCGAGTGGACTCAGGAATATAAAAACCCATCTACTATATTAGAAAAACCTTCAATACTGCAGAGAAAAACTATTCAAAGATTGGGAAGTTAATTTTGGCATTAGTATATGCAACGTTCAAGCTCCGTATCTATTTTCAAGCGCACAAAATAAAAGTGCTAACAAGGGTAACAATTGAGTCAGTAATGAAAAATTCAAAAAGGTCAGGCAGAGTTGAAAGATGGAACGCACAAGTAGGACACTTTGAAATCAAATATGAAGTTTTAGCTTCGCCAAAATCCCAATTTGTCGCAGATTTCCTAGCAGAATTTCCCTTGGAAGATGATGAAGCTGTAGAAGAGATGATGGACGTGGAAAAAGAACATGGTAACCCAAGAGATCTTTTAACATAACCAAATAGATGGGAAATATTGGTAGATGGATCATCAAATGGAGAAGAAAATGGAGTGGGAGTCGTTTTTATCTTTCCAGAAGGGGAAAAAATGGCCTTTGCATTTCGACTAGAGTTCACATCTACTAATAATGAAACAGAATATGAGGCTGTGATACATGCTTTAAAATTTGCAATAGAGATGAAGTTAGAGAATGCCAGAATTACCAGTGACTCACAATTAGTTATTCGCCAGATCAAAGGAGAGTATACAACAAATGACCCATCTTTAAAGAAATACAAGAAACTCGTTGAAGAATTATCTGCGAAGATTCCAAGAATCAAGTGGAGGCACATATCAAGAAAGGATAACAGGCTCGCAGATGCTTTCGCATTTATATCAAGTATGATGGCAGATCCAACTGCGAGATGTATAAAAATTGAAATACTTATAACACCCTCAATCAATAAGGAAGAAGAAGAAGAGATAGATGTGATGCAAATAGAAGATGATGGCAAAGAACCAAAGGATAATGTCGCAGATTGGAGAACAGAGATTTATGCATATTTAGCGAGAGGAGAAATACCAAGAAATAGATTAGAAGCACACAAGTTAAAAAGCCGAGCAACAAATTATGAATTAAGAGATGGAATCTTATATCGAAAATCTTTTAATGGACCTTATCTCAGATGTTTGACGCGGGAAGAAGGAGAGAAAGTGTTAAAGATGTTATATAGTGGAGACGCTGTAAATCACAGCGGTGGAAGGTCTTTGGCATATAGAAAAAAAATGCAAGGTTATTATTGGCCATATATGCATGAAGATGCAAAGAATTTAGCAAGACGCTGCGAAGATTGTCAGCGATATGGAAAGAGAATACATGCACCAGGGGCAACATTAACATCCTCAACAAGTGTTTGGACTTTTGGAAAATGGGGTTTAGATATTGTAGGACCATTCATCCTAGGAACAGGGAAGAAAAGATACTTAATTTTCGCAACAGATTACTTCACAAAGTGGGAAGAAGTAAAAGCAGTGCAACATATTCGCGACAAGGATATTTTTACGTTTATATTCGAAAACATCATTTGAAGATTTGGAATTCCAGCGCAGTTGGTGTATGACAATAGAAAGCAGTTTGAGGGACAGAATATAGAAATGTTACTTAATGCATTTAAAATAAAGTGTGGAAAATCAACTCCTCTATACCCTCAAGCCAATGGACAAGCTGAGGCGACAAATAAGACGATTGCAGATATCTTAAAAAAGAAATTAGAGGGATATCACAGAACATGGTGTGAACAAGTCAAAAATGCATTTTGGGCTTACAACACAACTAGAAGAGAAGCAACTGGGATGTCACCTTTTTGTTTAACATATGGTGTCGAAGCAGTACTGCCAACAGAAGTTGTTATTCCTATGACAAAAAGAGAAGCTTGGGAAAAGAATCTTAGCGCTGGCATGATTTTAACCAAGCTTGATGAATTAGAAGAAAAGATAGAAAAGGAATTACAACATATGGAGAATTACCATCGCAGGATAGCTCGCGAGTATAACAAGCGTGTCAAGAAACGTGAATTTCAGCCAGGAGATTTGGTTCTGCGAGAAACCCCAGAATATCAGCGAGAAAGTGGAGGAAAGTTGGAGAGAAAGTGGGATGGACCATACATCATTAAAGAAATAGTAGGTACATGGGCATACAAATTAATGGATCCAGATGGAAGATATGTTGGTCAAAGACTTGGCAGACCATGGAACATATCATATCTGAAAAGATATTACCAGTAAAGATTTGAAGAGCTAAATGATTTATTGAAAGAGATTTTTTTTTTTCGCAACTGCGAGATCATAGAAGAATTTAAATGCAAATGAATAAGATGGCAATATTCGCCATAGAGACATAAGAATGGGACAAACCTTTATGGCATACACCCTAGTTCGCGAATTCTATTTCGCAAGAGGCAATGTCCTAAAGTGCGTCATAAAGGGGGTATCTCTTTGCATGACCAGGGAAAAGGTTATACCGCTGCTGGAACCTGGATCATGGAGATTTAGGGTTGTATAAAACCTATCCAGGAGAGATAACTTGGATTTCCAACTATATTATACCCTGGTTGGACGACCGAGAGTCTCTCTTAAGGATTGAAAAGTATAACCAAGGTGTCGGGGTACACGGTTGAGCCATGGGTGATCGGGATGGATGAACCTACCCTGGACATCTTTGGAAAGTCTTGGCTATGATGTGCTCGGCCCGAAGAAAACCCAACTTAGGGTGCAGTCTTGTAACTATAAGCCATATAGGCATAAAGGATAAGAGACTGCGAAAACAACTGTTTGTTTCTAGAACCAGATGGGAGAAGCTAGTCTTGTATGGCCGATGTGTACTCCTTGAAGGGGCAACTAGGGGGAAGATAAGGGTGACACCATCCATTAGGGATCTGCGTGTCAAAAAATACGGCAATGTCATGGGACTCTTTAGTATCGCAAGAACAGCTAGACCCATCATATTGTCGCGTGACAGAGATGGCAATGTCATAAGACTATATGTTCACAAGAGCATTTAGGCCTATCATATTGTCGCGTGACAAAGGAAAAAAATCCATAAGAGAAAAAGATAAGGTGAGATCAATGGTTTTTTGCATGAAAGTGTAAAGACGTACCGCGGTTTCATCGCAAAGACGGCAATGTCATGAGACTTTATTCTCGCAAGGGAACTTAGACTTGTCATATTGTCGCAGAACAATGAAAGAATAAAAGTTAAGACAAGATCAATGGGTCAATACATACAAATGTATGGACGTCCTGCGATTTTGTCGCAAACAATTGGCGAAATAAGACCTTTAACTAGGAAGGCATAATAAGACCAACAAAATAATTGTACCAATTAACTAATTTATTTTAATAAATGCATGAAGAGTTTATCCTTTACAAGGAAGATCATGAAGGGGAAAATATGGGAATTCTAAAATAAAATATCATCACCTTCCTTGTGAATATTCAGGATAACAAAAAGTTAACTGAGTTAAAAAGTGGATGCTAAAGTTACAAAAAGTATGATACTCATAAGAAAGGAAGATAAAAAGAAGACTAAGATAAAGATGACAAAAACAAAATTCAAATTTCAGAATTATTCTCGCCAGCTTCATTACTTTTGCCGGTGTTTCCGTTCTCACCAGCGTCATCCTTCTCAGCTTGTACTTCTTCTTCGCTAGTGGTTGTTTCTTTATGAGGATTTTATTCTTCTTATGAGAGGTCTTCTTGATAAATATCTTCTTCAACACTTGGATAAGTTAAATCTTCATCTATAGGAATGGGAACTTCATCATCACCTACATCCAGAGGATTAAATTTCACAAAAGGAAGAGAATGGGATATTAAAATATTGTTCACAAGTACTTCAGCACTGAGATGAGCATTGCGAAAACCGCCTCTTTCACGATTCCTTATTTCTATATTCTTGAAGTAATTGAGATAATCAAACTTTCTCCCCGCCCTATCGCGAGTGTTGGCGAGTTGATTAGAAAGTTCTTTATTTTCCTTGTGAAGTTTAGCCAGCTTCCCAGTTAGATCAGAAACAGTGGATTGGAGACTTTTTTTCAGTTTCTGTGAGAAAAGCAAATAAACAAGGAAAATATTAGATAAGAGTCTTGTGAGAAATATAATATAGGGATATAATGAAGAAATTAATAGTTGAGGCAGTCAAAATGACTACCTTCCTTCTGCGAAGTTAAGTTTTGAATTATATTAAAGAAACAATTATCCCATTGATTCATGGCGTTATCAAAATTATCTCCAACAATACCATTCAAGCGAGATCTTATACTTTCTTCCTTGGAGAGGAGATAGGTATTTTCTTTTGTCAAAGAGGCACATGATTCTTTCAATTGGTGGCAGCGATCTTTCAATGTACTGGCTTTTACACTTAGAGCAATTCTACCTTTGATAAGTTTATCTTTTTTAGCGGCAGAAGATTCAGTTATCTCTTTAAGCTCCTCTTTTAGCGAGCTAAGTGGTTTCTTTTGGTTATCACATACTTTTTGGAGAATAGTCAGTTGCTGCGAGTATAACACCATACTGCTTGAAAAACTACGTTTTTCGCGAGACAAGGTTTCATTTTCATCTGATAAAAATTTCATCTGATAAAAATTTCATCTTCAAATTAGCTTGATTTAACAAATATGAAAGGAGAGTGACTTCACCACTTACAAAACTTTGCTCTTGTACTAATTGGTTATTTTATCTGGTAAGGTTGCTTATGTGATCAATCGAATATGTATGAAGAATGTCTAATCTATTAAATTGATCCATCCAAGATTATTTTTCGACGCGAGTCTCTTCAGCGACAGATTCACATTCAAATATCTTCATTAACCAATTCTGACTTATATCTAAATACTCAAGCCAAATATGCAAAAGGGGACTGAGTACATAAAGGAGGAAAATTTGTTAAAAACAAAAAAGCAGAGGCAAGAAAATTATACCTTTCAGTTCCATGTTTTTACCGCGAAGATTCTCGCAGTCCAATGTAGAGTTGCGAAGTTTTTGATTAAGAACTTCACATTCTGAAGTTTTAACTTGGAGACTTTTCTTCAGAGCTTCAATTTCATCTTCTAGTGATGATCGCGAGGAAGATTGGCAAGAACCAAAATACTTACTCAAAGTTACGCAAACATCCTGCTTAATAGGATCAACAGAAGATTTCCTAGCGTCATCTAGAATTTCATATAACACTTGGAAAGAAGCATTTACCTCTACTGATATTTCTTCAGGAAAAGGATGAGGAGCAGAAGAAGAAGTTTTCACAATAGCGAGTTGAAGATTTGAGTCACTCGCAGTAGTTGGAATAAAAGAAGATTCTATTGGAGTAGAAGCTACGATAGGAGGAGATGAGACTTCATTTACTATAGATTCATTTGCAGAGGCATCAGTAGGGATGGGGATATTAGTGTTGACATTCTCACGAGGATAAGAAGGAGGATATGTAGAAATAATGATGTTGGTATTCTCGTAAAGAGAGGAATAAGATTCAATTTGCGAGGAAATGGGAGTAGGACTTGCACTTGTGAAAGTGGGCATTTTAATACCAATCGCTAGAGGTTTAATCTGGCGAGGACGTTTGGGAGATCTAGCGACATTTTCTTCACCCTGTGAATGATAACATAGATAAGAAACAGAGGCAACAATATTTTTATTCAGAAATTAAGTGTTTCTTACTACCTTATCATCCTTAGATCTTTTATTCTTTTCAGCAGTCTTTTTCCGAAGGTTTCTAGGGTTAGGGTTTTTAATGAAAACCTTAGTCTTTGGGGTAGTATCACTAAAAAGAAAACATAAATATGGGAATTATATAGAAGATCAAATGTCAAGGATAACATAACATGGATAAATAAAACTCATACAAGAACACATACCTTTGAGTTTCCATTAAAGCAGTAGCATAAAGATAGAAGAAAAGAAAGTTGCAGACGAAAAAGTGGAGAAGATGAAGAAATAAAAGAGAAAGAAGATACTTCTTCAACTAGGATACCCTTTTATAGATGCAGTGTTGGTGACCGGGTGATGAAAAGGTAACCGGTAAATTTAACACATATTGGCGGTTGGGCGTAAAAAATGGAACCGTGTCGGGTGGAGAAAAGGTTAAAATAATAGTTGCGGCAAATTAAAATTCTCATGATCTTTATCTTCTTCGCAGAAAAGATATGAGAAGAGGCAAGATGTAGGATCAGAATATCTCCATAATAGTATTCCTGCGAGATTAACAACACTTCTGCGAATATATCTGCGAATTCCTTAACGACACTTTGCGAGTATCATAAGATAAACTTAAAAGAACGACCTAACTAATGATGATACCTGAATCTGCGAGAGAAATAATGTTTGCGAGGAATTATAGCATAGTTGATGCGATAACACGCAGGTCAGATCCGAAATTATAGGGAAGCTTAGCTGTATATGAGCTGTCATCCACTATGTAACTACCCTATATAAAGAGAACCAATAGATTCAGAGAGAGAGAGAGAGATCTTTTAGAGTGTTGAGAAAGTTTTGAGGAGAGATAAAGTCTTAGTAAGTCGGTTGTATTCTTGATCTTCTTTATCTTCTGTAACTTTTCTAAGATCAAATTAATAAAATTATTGTTCTTCATCATCAAATTATGTCTTGATCATTGTGGATTCTTAACAAGTGTGTAGTGTAGCATTTCCTGCAACTACAATTTAAATTGATTGACACTTTGATATTGGTCTTTGGTACCATCCAAGTTATCTCTCTTTGATTAAGACTCACGAATTGTATTTGCTTGAGTAAATCAAATTAAGAGATTGAGATAATAACTCCTTGAGGTATTTTCTATTGATTGAGTCTAACTGTCTAGTTGATTCTCTAGAAAGTAACTCGGAGTTGTACATATAGATTACTAATTGAAATATTGGGTGTGGTTGTTAGACCCCCGCTTTTTCAATTGGTATCAGAGCAGGCAAACACGTTCAAGACCTTACAAGTCTGTGTTTGTGGCAATCTGAGTCTGGGGACAAGATCTCCTCTGCGCATACCAAAATGTCTCCTAAAGATTTTGATTATGTCAAGTGTCTTAGAAACAACTCAAAGGATTACTCTTTAGTAGTTTCTTCCGAATCCCGAGTTAGAAAGAATGTTTAATTTGATAATGACATTTCTTCCTCTCATGAGGCATGTGACACTCTTGCAAAATCTGAAAAGGAGCTCACCATAATTTCAAAAAATACAACTGAGATTATTGATTTTAATGATCATGATCAGCTTATTGATGAATTTGAAAAGTCTCTTGATCGAGAACATGATCTCTATAACATTGTTGTGTCCTTCTCTAAAGACATTGAGAAACTCATACAAGAAACTACTCTACAACGTGAAAATATTAGTTCTCTTGAGGAGGTTGTTAAGGAAAACTCAATTAGAGAAAAACGTTTTCTCGAGACTCATTCATCAGATCTCAACAGACTTCGTGTTGAAAAAGAGAAACTTAGCGCATCTCTTACTCTAGCCCATGAACAGTGTAAATCCTTGGAAAAGGAAAACTCTGTCTTAAGGTGAACTTCTTTTGTAACTAATTCTCATGAATTACCGCACACGAATAAGTGTTCTCCAGTAGAAGATTTTGTCAAGAAAAGTTTACATAACTTACAATCCTCTCATATGGATATGAAGTTAAGACAGGTGCCAATTGTTGCCTCTCCTCCAAGAACCTGTACTTTTTGTGGGAAAAAGAATCACTATGTTATCCATTGTTTTGCAAGAAGGAAACAAATTTCTAAGCTTCATAATTTGCTTCTCTTCACTGCCAATAGAACAAATAGTCAGTCGACTAATGCAGTGAATCACATGCCCACAAAAAACCAGAAACCTTATAAAAATAATTTATATCCTAGAAATCATTATAGGGCTCAAATGAATTCTGGCATAAGTTCTTGTGTTGCTAAGGAAAGCATTCCATGTACTTATAAGAATGTTTCTGGTAAATCTAAGTCTAGAAAATGGATGTCTATCTATTCTGATCCTCTTGTGTAGTTGCAGAATAATCTACAAATACACCCTCAATAGAATTAGTAAAAACTCAAGAAGTTCTTGATGGTGAATGATAACTTTCTTATTAATTCTCTTAGTTGATTACATAGAATTATCAAAATGGAACTAGAATAGTTACAACTTTTTCTATTCTCTTTCCTAAGATAATTTCTTACACTCCTTAAAAGAACCTCTCGAATTTTACATTTGAACTCCTATTTATAGTAAAACTTATGCAGCTGTATATGAATTTCGAAGTATCGCAATTCATCCTCGCAAAATTATTTCATCCTCGCAAAACTTCATATTTCCCCGCACTACTTCTATCATCGTATAATTTTATAACTCTTTCCTCCTTTATCTATTACGATACTCGTGAACTATTATCTTGCGATATTCAGTACCTACATCTTGCATCTTCTCATGTCAATTCTACGAAGAATAAATGATCGTGAGAACATAACCGTTACTTAGTCTTTTAGAATTTGGACACGTCTTTTGTAACCGTTCTTTTCTAGTTATTCCCTTATATAACTCCTTTATATTCTCTTCCTTTTCTTCTTCTTACTTCTGCAATTTTATCTTCTGTTCATACTCTCCATTATTGTTTTCTCTGCAATTTTTTCTTCTATTATATCTTCATGAGTTCTCCAAGGTAATTTCCTTCTATCTCCGCGCATTTCATTTGTTCTCCTCTTTAATTTCTGTATAATTTGTTATCTGATTTTGGTTTATTTCAGCAAAATAACTCCTCAGATGAAACCTCAACTAAAAAATTTAAGCCCTAATCCACGAAGAAGAAAATCTGAGAATCAAAAGTTAGTTAAAATACTTTGCCTTATTTCCTGAACAATATATTGTTGCCTTAGTTTTTAATCTACATTTTGATTCGCAGGTTGGCGAAAAAACCAAACCCTGGTAAGAGATCTCGAGTAACTAAACCCACACCATTAATTCCGATTGATGATTTCCTTCCTAAAGTTGATAAGGAATTTTCCTCTCCTCCTCGTGAAAATGCTTCTTCACACACTCCTGCCTCTACTCCATTACCTACCTTTTAATCTCCCATCAGTGTCAATTTATCAACACTTCTTCAAGATCAACCCTCGCAAAATATTTCTTCAACTTCTTCTCTTGAAAAACCTATCTTGTCCCCAAATCCTTTGAGTGCTATTTCTCCAAACAATTTGCATCTTACTCTTATTCCTTCAAATTCTTCTCCTCTTCCTCAGGAAATTCGAGATGGAATTTATTCAACTTTCCGAATGTTATCTGAGGTTTTGACCAATACTGCGAAGTCTACTAATGTTCGTTCGCAATATGAGTTTTGCGAAGTTCTAAATAATTTCGTCAATCCAGACATTTCTTCTTCACGTCAATCCTTGGAAAAAGAAATCGAATTGCTTCGCCAATCTTTGAAATCTTCTCAAGCAGAATGCGAGGATCTCCGTAAAGAAAATTATCATCTTCAAAATGATTCTCTCGACTGCGCGATTCTTCGCAAAAGAAATGATGAATTGAAAGGTATGATTACTATCTTCATATTTTCCATTTTACTTATATTCTTCATATGCTTGAAACATCCATTAAAACCCATTCCCCTTTATAGAATCCATCCAGAAATGTAGAAGATTGGTACTTCACCATGAATCAGATGCAACAAAATATCGAACCAATCATGAAAGCCTCTCAAACCAATTCTCCCATTTATCTAATCTTTACTCGTGTGCTCTTGACAACTCTGACGCTCTTTTTCAAGAGAATACTCAACTAATATATGATCGAAATTTTTTGAATGATGACATATCTCAACTTTTTTTCTTCCTTAACTAAAGCTAATTTGAGAATAGAAACCTTATTAGAAGAGAACCAAACCTTATCAGAAGAGAAATGTTCGTTTTTAAATACAATGATTGTTTCTTCGCAAGAATTAAAAACTCTTCAGAATAAATGTTGCGATCAAGAAAATCTTCTTTCTTTGTTGAAAGGTGAACTTGAGGAATTAAAGAAGTCTTCAGATCTTTGAAAGAAATTCTTTTGTTATTGAGAAGAATTCCCTTATTAATAAGAATATAGTCTTGAGTACTAAGAAGAATCAACTTGAAGAAGATTATTCGTCATTAAAAAGTCTTAATGCCAAACTTGCGAAGGATAAAAATTTACTTCTTTCTAAAGATCAAAAGCTTCAATCTCGACTTAAAGGATTAGTTGGTGATGGTTTTGATAATGCGATGAATCAGATGAAGAACTATTGTCTATCTTTAGCTCAATCTCTTACTTCGCAAAGAGAAGGTAGTCATTAAAATTTGACTGCCTCTGGTATATCTTTAAATTTCGTTATACTCGCAAATTTTATCCTTTGAATTTTGTTTTATTCGCAGAATCTGAGAACAACCTTCTTAATGCGAAAGATGGATTAGAAGCCTCCTGTTCCGAGCTTCGTAAGAAAAATACTTTGCTTTCTACCCGCTTAATCAACTCTCGTGACCGTGCTACTCGGAGATTCAACTATCTTGCTTATTCCAAAGATATCGAAGATACCAACCATCAAAAAGCTATACTTCGTGAAATTCATCTGAAAGCTCAAGTCTTTACGAATAACATTCTCTTATCAAGAGCCTTGCCTCCTGTGAAAATTACTCCTATGAAAATATCGCTGATGAAGTTGCTCGTGAGCCGACGATAGTGATTTCGATTATGAGAGTGATGATGAAGATCTTGATGACGAGAAAGAATCTATTCCTCAAGGAGATGTTCTGTTGCATATTCTTCAAAGGATGATATCTCGCAAAAGTCGAAAGATGCTAATGACCCTACTCATCTTAAAGATCCAAAGACAGAGAGTGTTGATGAAGCATGATAACATTCTTTTTTAGTTTATCATTGACTCTCCTGTCCTCCTTTCTTTTGAATTCCTTCCCTTAGTTCTTTTGTTGGTTTTCTTTTTGCGAACAATTCTATTTTTTAAGAAGTACATCTGATATTTTGCGAAGATGATTTAACCTTTCTTAAGAAGTATATCTGATATTTTGCGAAGATAATTTAACCTTTCTTTAATTAAATGTTTTCCTTATTTTTCCCCATTTGATCATATGAAGAGAAATAATATATAACTCACAGATAAAGCTTAGTATCTCCTTTTCCCCCTATTATTTCTCTTTAAATGATTAAACATTGTTGGAAGTATTAGAATATCTGCCTCAATTTATCTTACGAAGTTTCAACTTGTTACGATTGTAAATAAGAAATCCTCCTTTTTAAGTATAAGAAATAAAATATATGAAATATCCTTAATAAGTATACTACATATACAATACCTTTGAAGAAGTATTAGAAGTACTAAATCCGTCAAATGAAGAGATATAAGAAGTATTAGAAGTACTCGATCCACCAAATGAAGAGATATAAGAAGTATTAGAAGTACTCAATTCACCAAATGAAGAGATATAAGAAGTATTCAATCTGTGAATAATTACGTAACATATGATGAAGTATAATGATTACTTAACCTTCACCAAATGAAATATCCGTTGAAGAAGTATAATAAATATGAGATATTCTTGAAGAATTATAAGAAGTATTCAACTTTTGGAGAAATATTCAATATATGGAGAAGTATAAGAAGTATGTAATTCTCGTAAACTTTTACGAATATGAACTTATATGTATTTGATTGCTATCAAAATCGCATCTTTTGTTAAGTCTTCGTTAAAATTCTTCAATGATGTTGTCTTCTTTGATAGGACTTCTTGTAAAAATTCTTCAATGATATTGACAGAGCTGTCTTCTCTTCAAAACTTCATGATGTATATTCTTGTAAAATTTCTTCAATGATATCGATATTTAAGTTGTCTTCTTTTCAGATCTTCATAATGTATATACTTGTATAATTTCTTCAATGATTTTGATGTAATGAATTTCATTAATTTCTGTGGTCTTATAATGCCTTCCTAAGTAAAGGTCTTATTTTGCCACCTCTTTTGTAGTAAATTTTTGTATTTGCGATAATATGACAAGCTTTGAACATTCTTGCGAACATACAACCTCGTGACATTATCATCTTGCGATGAAATCGCAGGACGTTTTTACACTTTCATGTAATAACCCATTGATCTCATCTTAACTTCTTTGTTTCATTCTCATGAGTTCTTTTTGTATGTTTTCCTTCTCTTTTTTTTTTTTTTTTTTAGAATGCTCATGAGAACTTCATTTGTTGCACAAATATGACAAGCCTTTATGTTTTCGCAAACAAGAAGCCTCGTGACATTTGCGTCTTATAGCACGTATCAGCTCCCTAATGGAGGGTGCTGGCCTTTATCTTCCCCCTGGTTGCCCCTTCAAGGAAGCGTACATCGACCATACAAGGTTAGATCTTCCCATCCGGGATTTCGCCAACAACCAGCTTTTGATCGCAACCTCTTATCCTTTTTGCCTATAGGGCTTATAGTTTCGAGGTTGCACCCTATGGGGTATCTTTGGGCCAAGTGCATCATTTGCCAAGACTTGTCAAAAATGGCAGATGTGGTTCAACCTCACCCGGCACTCTTGACTCAACCGTGTACCTCGGCGCCTTGATCATTTTCTGCACTTCTTGGGAAAGACAGTATGCCTTAGTCGCCCAACCTAAATCCTCTTACACCGCATTTTATATTGCGTAATGTCGCTAGATTAGGTGAGAATCCAAGGTGTCTAACCCGGATAGGTACCCCATTATTGGGTTGTACCCCTAAAATTTTACCATGTACTAAGGGCCCTTGGTGGTGTTAGGTTACCCTTAGCCACGTTTATAGGTACCCCCTTAAATGACGTACTTTAGGACTTTGCCTCTTACGAAATATAGCTTCGCGAACTAGGGTGTACGCCACAAAGGTTTTCCTGTATAAAATTTTCTGCGGCTCTCTTTCTTTTTTGGAGGTTGATCACAGATTGCGGTCTTTTATTCGCAAATTAATGAAAGTTTAATCGCAATATAAATTTTGAAACTCGTAACTTTTCCCAATTTCCTGCGAGCAAATAATATTCGTAAAAATTTTCATGAGTTTTATGGATAATACCTTTTCAAATATAGTCTGTTCCAAGGTCTACCAAGCCTCAAACCCATGTCTCTCCCTTCTGGATCCATCAACCGATAAGCTCCGCTTCCTACAACTTCTTTAATAACATATGGTCCATCCCATTTTGGTGCTAATTTTCCTCCATTTTATTTTTGATATCGAGGTGTTTCTCGCATGACCAAATCACCTAGTTTATATTCACGTTCAATGACTCTCTCGTTGTATTCTCGAGCTAATCGTTCCTGATAAATCTTCATATGGTGCAACACCTTTTCTATTTTTTCTTCCAAATCATCCAATTCATTTAATATTACTCCCGCACTTAAATTTCTTTCCCAAGCTTCTTTCTTTGTTGTCGGAATTACAACCTCTGTGGGTAATACTGCTTCTACTCCATATGTTAGACAATAAGGAGACATTCCTTTTGCTTCTCTTCTAGTTGTATTGTATGCCCAAACTGCGCTAGGTACTTTCTCGCACCATCCTTTGAGATGTCCTTATAATTTCTTTTTGATTGTATCTGCGATTGTTTTATTTGTTGCTTCTGCCTGTCCTTTAGCTTGTGGATATAACGGGGTTGACTTCCCACATTTTATCCTAAAAGCACTGAGTAACATCTCTATGTTCTTCTCCTCAAATTGTTTTCCATTATCAGATACTAGTTGTGCTGGAACCCCGTACCTGCAAATGAGGTTCTCAAATATGAATGTAAAAACATCTTTATCACGAATATGCTGTACTTCTTTTACTTCTGCAAGCTTCGTGAAATAATCTGTTTCAACTATCAAGTATCTCCTTTGTCCAGATCCAGGTATAAATGGTCCAACAATATCCAACCCCCATTTACCAAAAGTCCAGCAGCTTGTTGAAGAAGTTAATGTGGCCCCTGGTGCATGAATTCTTTTACCATGTCTTTGACATTCCTTGCATCTTCGTACGAACAATTTTGCGTATGTATGCATATAAGGCCAGTAATATCCTTGTATCTTTGCTCTATATGCTAGAGATCTTCCCCCACTATGATTGCCAGCTTCTCCTCCATGTAACATCTTCAATATTTTTTTCTCCTTCTTCGCGAGTTAAGCACATGAGAGGTGGTCCATTGAAATATTTTCTATATAAAATTCCTTCTCGCAACTCATAGTTTGTTGCACGACTCTTTAATTTATGTGCTTCTAGTCTGTTCCTGGATATTTCTCCTGTTGGGAGATATGCATGAATTTCTTTTCTCCAATCTGCGATGTTGTTTGATAAATCTCTTTCTACTTCCATCGCAAACACTTTTTCAACTCATAGTTTTATGTATCCACTTCGCGAACACTTTTTCAACCATACGTTGATATGTAGCACCCGCATTCCGCAAACCAAATGGCATCTTCACATAACAATACAAACCCCTTGGAGAAAAAAAGGCAGTATGTTCTTGATCTTCTTCTGCGAGTGATATTTGATTATACCCTTTATATCCATCAAGTGAAGTGACTCTATCATGACCTGCAGTTGATTCCACCATTTGTGGTATATTTGGTAATGGAAAACTGTCTTTGGGACATGCCTTGTTTAGATCAGTGAAATCTATGCAAATTCTTATTCCTTTATTCTTTTTCGGAACAATGACCATATTCGCAATCCATTCTGGATATTTTGCTTCCCTTATGATCCCTGCATCCAACATCTTTTGTAATTCTTCTTCTATCTGTACATGATAATTTTGTGATATCTTCCTTATTCTTTGTTTGAATGGTCTTACATTTTTATCTATGTTCAATCTATGACACGCCACTGATGGATCAATTCCTGGTATCTCATCTACACTTCCTGCGAAGATATCTTTATATTCTCGCAAAAGATCAATAGTTCTTTTTTATTCTTCTTCATCCATCTTAGTTCCAATTCGCAAGAATAAAGGCTCCTCTTTACTTCCCATATTTATTTCTTTAATTGGTTCAGCTGCAACATAGCTTGGACTTTGCTCCCCCATAGGTGTTGGTTCTTTGATTATTTTTTCTGGTTCCCCTTCTTTTTCTGGAATCTCATTTGGTATACCTCTCCCTTCCTTTGCTCTTATTGTATACACTCGGAATTCTTCTTCCTTTTTTGTTTCCTTCGCAAGTTTCCTACGAAGCTGTTTCTTTCTTGCTCTTCCTCCGCATTGCGTTACTTCAATTTGATAACAAAATTTTGCACTATCAAGATCTCCTTTTATTTCTTGTATTCCATTTGGTGTAGGAAATTTGATTCTCTGATGTAATGTTGAACCAACATCTTTGATCGCATGAATCCACGGCCTTCCTATCAGCATGTTATATGGAGATTCCATATCTATCACACACAATATTACATGTGTTTCGATTTCTCCTAGTAATATTCGCAGCGTGATTTCCCCTTTAGATTTTGTTGTATATTTTCCTAATCCATGAATAAGACATTTTGAATTTGTGATTTCTTCATCTTTAATTCCCATCCCCTTAAGTGCATGATAGAATATGATATTAACAGAACTCCCTGTATCAACCAAAATTCGGTTTAATTTCCATTTTTCTACAGCTTTCTTATCTTCTAGCATGATCGGAATTGTGATCACCAATGGTGAAGTGTGGTTCAAGTCTTCATTTGGAATTTTTGCTGCTGAAAATGTGATTTTCCGCTTTTCCCATTCTTCTAAAGTTGTTATCTTTTCTTCCTCCATGATCTTTCTTCCTCTACAATCTCGCTTGTATATTTTTCCCTTCATATTACTATGAAATTCATCAATCATTGTCTTTGTGATCATATTACATTCTTCTTTTTTGCAATCTCCATCTACTGACTTCATTTGATCTTCAAATTTTCCACAATTCCCTCAAATTTAGGCTACCACAATTCTCAAGTCCATGTTTCTAGCGCCAATTATGTAGTTGCAGAATAATTTACAACTACACCCTCAATAGAATTAGTAAAAACTCAAGAAGTTCTTGATGGTGAATGATAACTTTCTTATTAATTCTCTTAGTTGATTACATAGAATTATCAAAATGGAACTAGAATAGTTACAACTTTTTCTATTCTCTTTCCTAAGATAATTTCTTACACTCCTTAAAAGAACCTCTCAAATTTTACATTTGAACTCCTATTTATAGTAAAACTTATACATCTGTATATGAATTGCGAAGTATCGCAATTCATCCTCGCAAAATTATTTCATCCTCGCAAAACTTCATATTTCCCCGCACTACTTCTATCATCGTATCATTTTATAACTCTTTATTCCTTTATATATTACGATACTCGTGAACTATTATCTTGCGATATTCAATACCTACATCTTGAACCAATTGCAAGAGGTCCTAGACTTAGTCCTCAGAGAAATCCATCTGATGGATTTATTAAGTACACCTCGTCCTATCCTTCATGGATGAAAGTCAATCGAAGAAAGGCGAAAAGCAAAAAAATCAAACCGTCTGATTATATATACAACTCCTTTCTCGATGATTATAGTGGAATTAATTTCCACTCTACTACCTGACTCCAGGTATTCGTTTCCTTTCTTTTAACTTGAGAGGTGCAAGGAAATTAATTGGGAAATACTCAAGTATATTGTATATTATCTCTCTTAAGGTTTATTTTTTTGTGCCAGCAGTCCGCGAATGTTCGCGTCCTCCTCTCGTGAGCTCTTAGGGTTTTAGAAACTGGATTTTCCTACTCTTGTTTGAAAACGCATATATACTTATTATATATTGTGTTTTGTTCCCTAAAACTGATATGGAAAACCCTGCAAGATCTCAAGAGATTGTGTGTCTTGATATGGAGGAAGTCAATCGGGAACGCGAGTCAATTCAGGAACTAGTTCTAAAGAAGATGCTTGAAAGAAAGGATCACAACTCCTATATTGATGATTCTATCAAGGATTTAACTAGTTTTTAGAACGATTCAAAGGTCGAGTTTGAAAATCTTCAATTGCAAATAAAACAACTTCTAGATGGTCAGGCCAGAACTCTTGCTAATCAGAATATTCTGATACGAAATTAAAAGAAGCTCATCATGGATTGTTCCAAAGCTAGACATCTTGCTCGAGTGGTTGATCGCAAAGTTAGTGTACTAACTCACGAACATGGTGTTTCCACGGTCAAGAGAATAAAGTAAATCAATGATACATTCTTTGATGGTTTCATTGAAAGATATGAGGTTCTCAATGAACTCTGATTTCTCAGTTTGCGTAGTAAATCTTCTACTTTTCTCTTTTATTTAGAAGAATGACTAGTGTTTTGGAATAGCCATTATTGTGATTACACACATCTATGTCCAAAGTTTTCATCTTCTTGTTTTTAGATTTATTAGTTTAAATTCTAAACTTGTTTGGAAGATGATGGTTGCAGTATTAATCTTTTTGATTTTATATATTGCAATATTTTGATGGGATATGTTTGTTTATGTCCGTGAAATTAATTGTCCCATATTTTGTCAAAAGTAAAGTCGTTCGTGAATTGATATGAAAAATATTGATAAAAGGATGAATAGACTTTTGACAAACACAAAAGTTAAGCATATATTGTCAATTGTTGATGTAAGATAGGTTAAAATCTTTTGTGATTCAAGGATTATGTCTAATGTGTGTCACTGTGCAAATGGTGATGGAAACATAGAATGAATCCTTGTGTATTCCGCAGTAATTGGTCTTCCCTGATCTATATTTTGTGTATTAATGTGAGACTCCGTATTTTGTCTTATGTTGAGCACTAGACAACCAAGTTGATTATTTTTGTGATTAAATTAGTTGTGTTCGGTAAGGTACTTTACGTCGAGTATATTGGACGGAATTAATCATCTTGTATGGTTATTTAGTTATGACTCTGTAAGTTTTTCTCATGTCTGAGCATGGTTGACTGAGTTGGTTATTTTTATGATTAACTTAGTCATCGCTCCATAGATTTTCTTATGTGAGTATAAACAATTGAATTGATTACTTTTGTGATTAGTTGAATTGTGTATTCCGGTTAGATTAATTATGAGTTCTCTTGTGAATAATCTAATCGAGTTATTAAGTCTCCATAAGTTTACTTATGTTGAGCACATTTAATCAAATTAATCTTGGCTCGCTTTGGTTAATATGATTGAATATTTCTTGTTGGTTTCCAAATTCATACTCGCATGCAATTTGTTGAGTCTAAATAAATCTTTATTTTCTTTTGAAATTAAGGTCGCTCTTTTTGTTCCTTTGGGAATGACATATTATGGGGGAGAGTTCTTTTGAACTTATGCTTAATTTCCAAATCTTTGTGGGTAGTGCGGCTGTGGAATATTAGAGGGGTTATCTTGTATCTTTATAAACTCCTTGATGAATGCATTTAGCTTCGGATTTATGATTGCATCTAAACAATATGATATACAATTACCTTTGGTCATGAAATGTCTCTTACAAAAATTTCATTAGGATCCCGTTCTTGTACCTTTGCTAATTTTATTGACAAAAAGGGGGAGAATTAATATGTATTTCACACTACAAATACATATGGTTTTCGAATCATTATGTAAGGGGGGGTGGTTTCCATGTGAGATGGAGTATTGACTAAGGGGGAGTGAAGTATCACCATAGTATTGTTGTTGAAGTTGTGATGCAATTGGACTTTGACGATGTGTAATAATACTATGACACTGTATAACAATGATTGAGAAACACTTCTTTTCTCATTGTTATAGCTATGGATTTTCAACAATGATGATGCTAAACTTACAACCTTTGGGATCATTGTACTACTTGGAAGTGACAAAGATTTCGAGTATTGTAAAATATTAGACATGTGGAGTAGGAGCTACAAAGTTTATTTATATATTTTTTGTATTTCATATGTATTAATAGTTTTGCCACTAAAATTGACAAAGGGGGAGATTGTTAGAGCATTGCTCGGTCGAATTCGCATGCGTTGCTATCTCAAGCATGTTTGTCAATGTTAGTGATCAAAACTATAAAGTCTTGATTTCTAGTCTACCATAGCTAAGGTCTCGGACTAGGATAGAAAGTGTAGTTGAGCTCAAGAACTCCATGGTAATCATCATACAAGACGAAGGACTACTCAAGGATCCAGTGGATATTCATCGACTAAAAGGTATGTGGAGACTTGAACTTATATATCACTCAAAAGTCTATCTTCTCTATCTCCTATCTTGAGACAAAGTCGTATTACTATATAGACTAAGATTATACACATATGATATTTCGAGCTGAGTATATCTCGTTTATATATTTCTCGAAATATGTGTTGGTAAATCTTTCACTTTAGCCAAGTTCATCTTTACCTAATGACGAAAGTCATGTTATGTTTCAATCATTTTGTAAATCGCTCTGACGAAAAATAGTTTGTCAATAACAACTATATAACGTCCTTTTGGAATGTTTTAATGATTGAAATGAGGGTTTAGACAATATAATCATTGGAGGATATAAGCATTATTGTGGTAACAAATATAAGTATAAGTCCTTATTGCTTGAACCGAAGTTTGCGAACTTTGTTGATCAAGTGAAACTGGAGTAGTACGTGATCTCAGTCTGCGAACTCAGCATACAAGCTCAGTCTGTGAACCTAGTCCACGAATTGGCGTAGTTCTCGAACCCAAGAATTTCTTCTGGAGTTTGTGAACTCCGTACGCGAACTTGAGTAGGTTATGTCTAAAAACGATATTTGTGAACTTATCTTAATAAACTAAGGAATTCTATTTCAAACCATGGCTTTATAGTTCATGAATTGATTCAAGAGAATCACATCGTTTTTGCTTCAATTATATCTTGTGTAGTACATAAAGATCTACGCAATTGAACAACTCTCTAACTAGTTCATTTGAGTCATTTGGACTAGTTATGGTGAAGAAGAATATGGTTAGGGCTGCACATGGGACGGTACAGCCCGGTTCTCTTATGGAACCGGTCCCTGTACTTGGTGTTGACCGGTACCCCATTTTGAGGACCGGTACCTGTACTTGTACCTGGTGTTGTCCCGGTCCTTCGGTACCGGTCCGGTACAAGCCGGTACCGGTTTTTTTTACCTGCACATCCACCTTCATTACAGTGGCCACCAACATCAATTTATAATGAACACATCAAGATTATATACATACTTAAAACTGCTGAGATTAAACAGATGGAAAAATTTCGATCATATATACACATACAAATGCTAAGATTGGAGTCATTCATGACTACCAAAACTCAAATTACAAAATAAAACACAATTAAAACAAATTATCTCTTCCAAGTCTTCTAATCCTCAACTGAATCTTCTCAAATCGAACCAATAATTCAAACCCATTCTTGAATGAGACCATACCATCACCCAGTTATCTTCAATTTAATCAATTTTCCATTAACAACAACTTCCTTCAAAACCCTAACCTTCAATTCTAGAAACCCATTTGAAACAACCATCGAAATCATGGTATAAAATTCCAACTCAATCTCAAACAAAGCATAAATCAAACATTCAATTAATTATAAGGTATATAAATTTTACAAATCAGTAATACATGAACCCTAAATTTGTTAGAAATAGAACTGCTATTCCCAAAATCAATTGAACACAAGCTATTGTACCCAAAATCAATTACGTGATAATCAAAAGTAGAAGTGATAGAGTGGTGATGGTGGTCGTACTTCACAGATGACAGATCTATGCTATTCGTCAGTCCATTGAAATTCGTTGTTGATGAAAAAAAAAAGATCATAGATATTCATGTTAGTGAGAAGAAGGTAGTGGTGGAGCCGTGGAGGTGAAGAAAAACTTGAACTTGAAGAATTGAATCTAAGAATTGTGAAGTTGTTTTTGTTTCAGTTGAGAGAAAAGAAGAAGACGAGTGAGAGAATGAGAAACTAATATTCTGAGTATGTGATGGAGAAAGAGATGAGTGAGTTACAAAAACCTAATGTGAACGGCTATGATTCAATTAATCCAAGGGTTAAAAATAAACCGGTAATTTGGTCCGGTACATACCAGGAATTCTAGCAGAACCGGTCCCTGTACCTGGTGTTGGCCGGTTCTTAATCCCCAGTCCCGTTCCCTGTACCGGCTACACTGGTCCCAGTCCGGTACCGGTTTTTTTTGGCCGGTTCAAATCCGGTACACCGGGTACACCGGGTTATTTGTGCAGCCTTAAATATGGTTGATATGAAAGTTATCATTTGGCTAACCTTTTGGTTAACTAGTGTTGAACCAACTAATGTACAAGTTTGGGTACGGTTACACGGACCTAAAATCATCTAGTACATGTGTGTATAACAAGCTAAGTTTTCGATCTAACGGTTGATAAATATTATCTTGAATCTAATCAGGTATTCATCTAAGGATGAATATTGAATGCTTTGTTAGCAAGCTAACATTGATTGCAAACCATGATTTGAAAGACTATATAAGGGAGAAATCTAGCAACTAGGAAACCTAATCCCCACATATTCTATGTGATACTAGTTGTGCTACGCTAGAGTCGATTCACCTTTAACCTTTGGTTTTCTTCTTCTAAAACCAGGTTAACAACTTAAATACTTCATTGGGATTGTGAAGCCAGACTGATACTACTTTTCTTGTAGTTTTGTGATCTGATCTTGTTGTTTCTATCGTACGAGTACAATTGTAATAATTGGCTTGAGATTTCTATCTCCTATAGCCAAGATATAAAAGTAATCATAAACATCTTCGTCTCATCATTTGTGATTCCACAATATATTTTTTCGCTGCGTCGATTAAGACTATTGTGAGGTGATTGATAAAACTGATTTGCTCTTCGGGAATATAAGTCTGGTTTTATTGATTGGTTCTTGTTCAACTTGATTTATCGAAATGCGGAACAAAACTCATAGGTTTATTTGTGGGAGACAGACTTATCTATCTTGTAGACTTTTGTGTGATACATATTTGTTTATTAAAGTCTTCGACTTTGGGTCGTAGCAACTCTTGGTTGTGGTTGAGATCAACTAAGGGAATCAAGTGTGTAGTATCCTGCTGGTATCAGAAGCGTAGGAGCATAACTGTACCTTGGATCAATGTGAGATTGGTTGGGGTTCAACTACAGTCCAGACCGAAGTTAATTTGGAGTAGGCTAGTGTCTGTAGCGGCTTAATACATTGTATGTTTAATCTGGACTAGGCCCCGGGGTTTTTCTACATTTGTGGTTTCCTCGTTAACACAATTATGGTGTATGTGTTATTTCTTTTTCGCATTACATTTTGTTATATAATTGAAATAACGCAGATTGTGCGTTGTTCAATCAATTAGAATATATGACCTTATTGGTTATTGATTTAAATAGATTGACACTTGGATATTGGTATTTGGTTCCATCCAAGTTATCTCTCTTGGATTAAGACACGCGAATTTTATTTGCTTGAGTAAATCAAATTGAGAGATTGAGATAATAACTCCTTGAGATATTTTCTATTGATTGAGTCTATATGTCTAGTTGATTCTCTAGAAAGTAACTCGGAGTTTCCATACATATTTCTAATCGAAATATTGGGTGTGGTTGTTAGACTCCCGCCTTTTCAAACCTAATCCCCACGCCTCATGTATGATAAAGTTGTATAAGCTAGAGTCGATTCTCCTTTAACCTTAGGTTTCTCTCGTGACCTTGTAGGTTAACGACTTAAAGACCTCAATGGGATTGTGAAGCCAGACCCAACTATTTTCTCTGTAGTTGCGTGATCTGATCTTTTTGTTTCTATCGTGATTGAGTACAATTGTAAGATTGGATTGAGATTTATATCTGCGATAAGCAAGATAGAAAAGTAGTCACAAACACCTTCGTCTCATCGTTTGTAATTCCACAATATCTTATTTAACTAGTCGATTAAGATTATTATTAAGTGATTGATATTTCTAGGCTGTTCTTCGGGAATATAAGTCTGGTATATCAATTGGTTCTTGTTCACCTTGATTTATCAAAAGACGGAACAAAACTCGTAGGTTTTCCTGTGGGAGACATATTTGTTTATTAAAGTCTTCGACTTTGGGTCATAACAACTCTTAGTTGCGGGTGAGATCATCTAAGGGAATCAAGTTCTTAGTATCCTACTGGGATCAGAAAAGTAAGGAGTGCAATTGTACCTTAAATCAGTATGAGATTGATTAGGGTTCAACTACAGTCCATGCCGAAGTTAGTTTGTAGTAGGCTAGTGTTTGTAGCGGCTTAATACAATGTGGTGTTCAATCTGGACTAGGTCCCGGGGTTTATCTGCATTTTCGGTTTCCTCGTTAACAAAACTTCTGGTGTTTGTGTTATTTATTTTCTACATTATGTTTTGTTATATAACTGAAATATCACAGGTTGTCCGTTGAATCGATCAACTGGTAAATCCAACCTTTGGTTGTTGATTGAAATTGATTGATCCTTGAACATTGGTCTTTGGTACCATTCAAGTTATTTCTCTTGTATTCAATCAGGCTCGCAGATTTCTATTTGTATCAGTGAGGATTGAATCGAGAAATTGAGATATAACTCTTTGATATACTTTTTTATTAATATTGAGTATGACTGTCTAGTTGATTCTCTTAAAACTATATTGGAGTTAGTCCATACAAACTGCTAAGAGAAATATTGGGTGAGGTTGTTAGACCCCCGCTTCTTCAATTGGTATCAGCGCAAGAAAACACGTTAAAGACCTCATAATTTTATTTTTGTAGCATTCTGATTATTATGGAGGAGTCTATCTCTAATAACTTACCAGGTCAGAAATTACCAGATGATATTCAAAGATTGAATTCACCTGAGAGAACTGCCACATCTAAGTCAATATCTAAATATTCTCTGAATGTAGAAACTGTTGATTGGGAAACACGCTTAGAAGAATAGTTGGATAAACTTTCTGATGAAGTCCATTAAGATTTTGATAGAGATGTTGATGAGGAAGTCTCAGAGTATGTTAAGTTTTTTGATTCATTGAAAATGAAAAAGATTACAACTTCACATGTCACACCTCTCCTGACTCCTATCTGTCGAGAAAACAAGAAATTGAAAAGGATTTACGGAGGTCTTTATAGTTGGAATCGCTCTTGCGAATCGATCCTCAAAGATACCAGGGAAAACCTGAGTAGAAAGTCACTTGAACGTGATCATGTTTATCAAAAATACTTCTTGTTAGAAGAGAAACTTGCAGAAATTAAAGGAAGGATTAACTCGCTCTTGATAAAATCAAGAGAAGGCGTGTATCTCACTCGAGAAAAATGCCTTGAGGCTGATTTAGATGTTGCTCTTGATAAAATAAAGATATTGGAAGATGGCTTGAAAAAGTTCAATACTTTTTCAAGCAAATTAACCACTATGCTAGGAGCAAGTAAAAATCATCGTGATACACGAGGATTGGGATATAAGGGAATAGATGCTCCAATTACTAGCAAAGAGGTAAAATTTGTCAAGGCTAGTGATTCTTCTCAATAAAAGGTTTCCACTGATGGAAAAAGTGAAATACCTTCACCGGCAGTTAAGGTTCTGTTTATGGGAGAAAATCGCCTCTGCCGAATTTGGTAAATTCGATGATGGAGAGACTGGTTTAAACCCTTAAACAAATGTGCTGCACGTGAGCACTTTTGATTCGAGATATCAATCTGTACAACTCTGGCCTAAACCAAGAAGATGGCCGTTCCATATTTGCTTTGGTCACAAAATGGAGGAAAAGGGTTGGTTTTGGGAGGATAGCGAAGAAGGTTGATGAGACCAGAGAGTTCTGGCTAGGTAGTATCTCGACTTGTATCAGAAGTGTAGAAGCTTGCAGAATCTTGATAGTGATGGAAGCTTTTGAGAGAGCTTGCAAAGTTGATATCTGATAGTGTTGTATTTTTCCTGACCAAGACTTGTGTGTTTTGGAACAATAGGTGAAACCTATTTATACAAGTGAGATTGAACGTACCCTGGCCTCATTAAGGAATTGAGTAAATGTGCTAATTAAAACAGAGGAGGTGGAAACTATTGGCTTTATGGTGAAAAACGTTTTCACCATAAATTTCCTTATTTAATTGACCGTATTAATTCCTTGCATGCCTTGCTTTATTGCGAGCGTAGTGTACGCTGCACGCTGTGACCGCCAAACCAAAACCCCAAGAAAGCATCCCCCAGTTTGTGTTGATGTCTCGAGAGTTGGGCGCAAGTGGCAATGCCAAAGTTGCTAGTGAAGCGTTGCGGCATGTGCGGGATGTCTCGACCGCAAGTTGTACTTTGAGTGCGGATGGCAATGTCAAAGTCGCTTGGTGGAGCATTTGGCATGTGCCAATGGCATGTGCGGAATGCCTTGGCCGAAAGTTGTAGTTTGAGTGCGGATGGCAATGCCAAAGTCGCTTGGTGGAGCATTTGGCATGTGCCAATGGCATGTGCGGAATGCCTTGGCCGCAAGTTGTAGTTTGAGTGCGGATGGCAACGCCAAAGCCGCTAGGTGGAGTATTTGGCATGTGCCAATGGCATGTGCGGAATGCCTTGGAAATTGGATAGCAGGTTGTGAATAGAGAGTGGCTAGTGGTGACATGTCGGTATGTGCCAATGGTACATACGGCCACTTTGGCCAAGCTGCGGGCGCTACTTTAGAATAGCGGCTTGGAATAAAAAGTGGCTAGTGGTAACGTGTTGGCATGTGCCAATGGCACATACGACCACCTTGGCCAAGCTACGGGCGCTACTTTGGAATAGCGGCTTGGAATAAAAAGTGGCTAGTGAGCGTTTTGGAATGTGCGGATGGCACGCGTAGCCAAGCTGCAAGGTAGAGCTTGCGGTTTATGGTTTTGAAACCCTAATTGGCGTCCTTCACTAAAACCATTGTAGAATTCTCATACGAACTCGGATTTTGACGGTCAGCCTGTCCATCTAACTGGAAAAGAATTTCCTATACCCGATCGCGGGAGTATTTAGGTTTTGAGGCATATTAGGGTGTGAAAACAGCCTGTAAGTAAAAATCAGTAAGAGAAAGTGGCTAGCGGTGCGTTTGGCATGTGCTAATGGCACACACGGCTATTGGGCCAAGTTGTGGGAGCTAGCTGGGCATAGCGGTTTGAAAATAGGAATTGGATAGCAGTACGTGTTGGCATGTGCCAACGGCACACACAACTATTGGGCCAAGTTGTGGGCGCTAGCTTGGCATAGCGTCTTTGAAAATAGAAATTGGATAGCGACGCGTGCTGGCATGTGCCAATGGCACGCACGAACATGTTGGCCTAGGTTGCACGGTTTGCAAGCCTAGGGCGCTACTTTGGCATGTGCCAGTGGCATAACGACTTGGAAAATGGCTAGTGGTGCATGTTAGCATGTACCAATGGCACACACGGTCATGTTGGACTAGGTTGCACGGTTTTCAAGCCTAGGGCGCTACTTTGGCATGTGCCAATGGCATAGCGACTTAGTTTGGCATGGTTGTAGTATGCAGCTTGGTTTTGGCGTCTTTCCATGGTGCACAGTATGCGGCTTGGTTTTGGCGTCGTAGCCGTGGTGCGCAGTATGCGGCTTGGTTTTGGCGTCTTAGCCGTGGTGAGCAGTGTGCGGCTTGGTTTTGGCATCGTAGCCGTGGTGCGCAGTGTGCGGCTTGGTTTTGGCATCATAGCCGTGGTGCGCAGTGCATGGCTTGGTTTTGGCGTCGTAGCCGTGGTGCCCAGTGTGCGGCTTGGTTTTGGCGTCGTAGCCGTGGTGCGCAGTATGCGGCTTGGTTTTGGCGTCGTTGCCATGGTACGCAGTATGCGGCTTGGTTTTGGCATCGTTGCCATGGTGCGCAGTATGCGGCTTTGTTTTGGCATCGTTTCCATGGTGCGCAGTATGCGGCTTGGTTTTGGAATTAGGGTTCTGTGTCGAAAACCCTGATCTGGTATTTTGAAAAAATACCCCTATTAATTATCGACACCTGAATTAAATGGTTTTTAGTTAATGTGTTGCTGGTAACACTAGGTCATGGGGTTTTACAATTTTACCCCTTATCTAAAATCCACCAACGACATTAAGTCCCCTTCTTAGCTCGGAACAGGGGCTTTGTTGCGAGGTAAGCATAAGATGGTGCCAAGACAAGATCTGAAAGATAAACTGGGTTTATCTGACCTTTTTTCTGAGATGCGAACTGGATTGGGAATCCTTGTCCTTGGCAGTTTTTTGCATGTAGCGAGAGGTCGGCACGACTTAGCGGAAATAGACGACTGGGAAGCAGTGAGCTGCTGGCGCAAATTTGAGAAACTAAGCGTGCTGGCTGGTGGGGCCGGTGGAAGATGGACGCGATAGCTGGTGCAGATTGGGCGGCATTGACAGGTCGGCGTGATTGGTGGGACTGACATGAATTTTGGAAAGCTGGCGCGAGTTGGCAAATTGAGCATGCTAGCCGGTGGGGCCGCCTTAAGCGAGGGAAGAATGATCGCTTGATGCAAAATTTCCTTATGAGTTGAATTATCCTCTTTGTGCACGACTCTGATTGGGGATCCTTTATTGATGTGCGATTTCCTAGGGCCGTTACATCCATGAAGCGCGCCCTTCCTTCTCATATAAATATTGCTGGCAAGATTTCGTTGTCTTCTCCCTATCTACTGGTCGTATAGTGAGGCGACTACACCGTTTCATACTTTTGCGATGGCAGCCCATGGTGATAATGGTGATGGTATTGTTGGTTTCTCCGAGAAGCGTCATAGGATTAATGGAGCTCGATCTTCTTACAAAGAGTCGTTGGGTAGGATCGGCTCATTACTTTGCGAGATTAGAGCCATTATCCAAGATATCCCTTCTGTTCCTCCGGGTGATGTACGCAAAAAGGCACAGGTTCTCATGGATTCTGACATGAGCGAGCCGAGTGATTTTCCTGTAGGAGCTGCTGAGGAGAATCTTGGTGAAAACTTTGTTGATGTCGTTGGTGCTGCTGGAGGAATCATGATTGCGCATGTTGAATCCATGTCAGAGATGAAGGGGAAAGAAGCGTTGGCTGGCGCTGTTGGAGAGGCATCTGGATGGAAAACGGAGGCTGTTGCTGCTGTTGACGTGTCTTCTTTGTGGAACCTTTGCTGCCTAGAGGATTGCTGGGGAAAGTGTAGGGAGGAATCTTAACAAGGAGAATCTTCTTTCTTTTGCTTCTCTTGTGGCCTAGTCGTCTTTTAATGTCTTGCAATTTCCCTTTCATTGTATCTTGTGTTGAGCCTCTGTGGCTTGGTCTTGTAATAATTTGTGAGCTTGAAAGTCCCGCCGAAAAGATACCCATTTTGTCTTCTATGTGTTGCTTCTCTTTTTTTTTTTTTTTGGGTAACGGGTTTTGAATTTTGAGTTGATCTTGAGAAAATTTCAAGGAATAAAAGGTTCTTTTATTTCACTGGAGAGGATATATTAGATTGCCCAACAGGAGCGATAATTGAAAATTTGTCGGATGAATGTAAGTGATACATCCATCCTGATACAATACATAGTAGTTGTGAAAAAGAAAATTGCTAAAGAGGTATTGAGGAGCATGTGTTAGGAAATTGGATATCTTGACCTTTCATATGTTGGTAGCCTCCAACCAACGCGAATGGATCATTATGCCTTCCAGTTTATCCGTGTTGATAAGTTTGCAATAGACACCCAAGAGGATGTCGGCTACTAGGTATGATTCATCTTCCTTTTCTTCGGGAGAACTCTTCCGAATCGGTATCTTCACAACCATCTTTCCGACTTGAAATGAGGTGGCTCTGATTACTATATCCCCTATCTGGAATGGATTGGGTTGTGGTTGTTACCGCAGTCTTCCAGGGTGATTTTTAGATCCCTGGTGAAACGCTTAAAAGGTTCGGCGTTCCATTCACATATTTTGACAATGTTGTGCTTGACAACCGTGTCGAGTCCCGAGGGAGGGTTGCGGTGAGAAATGGTTGGTGACAAAGAGAGGGTCTTAGTTAGGATTACTTGAGTTTGGAGTTCGGCAGGTGGCTTTGGCGAATCCTTCCCCAGTAGTAAAGCATCGCTGGAAGGCTGTTGACAGGGTAGCAAGTTAGCCAGCCTGTTGGATACCCTTTCCGGCATTGACACGGGCAAGGGTGATGGTCCTAATTCCGTTTTGTTTTCGAGTACCCACGGGCGCCCCAAAACCATGTCGTAATTTATATTTTTGACAATGTAGAAAGTCTCGCGCGTTGCGATGTTTCCTATGTTGATACCAAGACTAGCGTAGCCAAGCGCATCCAGGTGATTCCCCTCGTGGTCTTTGATAGCCGATGGGGAGTGAGTGGATTCTTGTTTTGTTACTCCTGCCGCTTTCAGGGTCTTGAACGTAATAATGCTGAACTCTGAGGCTGCATCGATGAGCGTGTTGTCGAACTCAACATCCTTTAAGCGGGCCATGGTGAGAATCCCCCAATTGTGCTTCTCGGCAGGGGCGCCTGGCGAGATTTGTTCCTCAGGTGTGTTTTTTGTGGTATGGTGGAGTCGCTTCCAAGATACTATGTGGTTGAGGGCTGCGAAAGCATCTTGACGTTGCTCCTTGGAAAAGTAGAGGATTTCGCATATGTGCTGCACTATTTCGTGTATGGAATCCCCAGAGATTTCACTGTTTCTTATGGGAAGCGGATCTCTATGTACTCCTTCATTCCTTAGCCGCAACTCCCCTGCTTCTATCCTTTATTTGAAAATGTTTTTTAACCTGTTGCAGTAGCTGGTTGGATGCCTGACGAATCTGTGGTAGTGACAAAATCTAGGATTTTCCATCTCTTCTTCAGTAGGTGGGTTCTGAGGAGCCGGTATCCTGATGACACCATCCTGGACCCATGTTTCCAGAAGTTCGATCACTTCCTCGATCGGAAAAGGGAAGTATGAGTCATCTCTTATGGCTTCAGGGCGACGTTCAGAAGGCTTGTTTGGGGCATTTCGCGGGGCTTCCCTTTGTGCTGGGTCCGTGCGCCCAAGGTGTTAATCTGTTGGAGGTGTTTTCCTCTTTCCCCTTTTGTCTACCACGCTCACGGGGGAGGGGCCGGTGTTGTATGGCTTGTTGAGAAAACGCGGGCTTCTTCGAACTTCTCGTGTATCTTCATTTCTGGGAGGCCTAGTTCTGTCCAACAGGGCTGCCGCTGTCGTGGCTGATCTTTTAGCAGCTTCGTGGAAGTCCAGTTCGGAGAAGGTCTGGAGTCGTAAGTTTTCCAGTAAAGCCCGATAAATGGGAGTCATGCCATTGATGCACGAATTTACTAGTTGCTTCTCAGTCGCACCTAGGTCGTGGTAGTCCAGTGCTTGAATTCTGAATCTCTTGACAAAATCGTTTGGATATTCGTCATTATGTTGGAACATTCTTCCCAGATCCGAGAGAGTGACTTGCTCGGACACAAAGAAATACTTCTTGTAAAAGGACGTAACCATTTCACCCCAATCTCGGATGCTTCCTGGGGCAATGCAGTTGTACCACGTGTACGCTCTTCCAGTGAGTGACTTTGAAAATTCTTGCAGGCGGAGAACATGGTTGTATTCGTGCTCGCTTAAAGCCTCCAGAAATCGTGAGACATGTTCCCTTGAGTTGCCGGTTCCGTCGTATAAGGCAAACTGAGGGGATGAGTATCCTCTTGGGAGGGGAATTCTCTGGATTTCAATTGGATAAGGAGGTTGGTGTTGATGTACATCCATGTCGTTCTTGATTCGGTTTTGTAGGAGTCATTCCAGGTCTTCACGTGTTACTAAATCCAGTGGGCGATTTCCTTCCACTGGGTTCCTAATGCGGATTTCCTCGTTTGCGTTGGTGTGCTCAGTTGAAGCGCCAATTCCAAGATCATTGGGTGCGCTTAACCTTGGCGCTATCTGGCATATCCCTCCTGGGGGTGTGACATTAGCATCAAGGTTTTCGGAAGCGTCTGTTCTTGATTCAGGTCACCGTGGATCCCGTGGAAGTTGCTCCGTTATGGATTTGAGGAAGACGAGCACCTCCTTCTGGGTTGAAACCATATCCTTTTGAGCCCTGGACAGAGCCTCTTGTCTTTCCATCAAATCCGTGATTGTGAAATAAGGATTGCCTCTTCTGTTATCTCGCCCCGGCGACTGAGTAGATATTGTGGATCGAGTGGTAATCGGGGGTGTCATGCCTGCTGAAAAACTAGTAGCGAAAGTGGAGGAACGAGCCCTGGTGACTGGCGGCGTTACACCTAAAGGGATGCCATCAGTGTTGTTTGAGTTGGCGGATGGTGCAGAGACATTTGGAACGGAACTAGCCCGGGCCCTGGTAACAGGAGGTGTAACACTTGGAGGGGTACTTTCCATGCTTCCAAGATCGGTAGGTAACGCAGAGGCATTGGTGGAAGGAGTATTTATGCTAGGGGCGGCTTCTATGTTGGCGCCTTTAGAGTTTTTCGCGGACCCAGATCTTAGTTCTACCATGTTGAGCGAATGGTAAAGCCGATTTTGAACTAAAGATCAGTTTTTTGTAATCGAGAGATTGAAACTCCTCTGTGGTTGCCAATTATTTATGGGAGAAAATCGCCTCTACCGATTTTGGTAAATTCTATGATGGAGAGACTAGTTTAAACCCTTAAACAAATGTGCTGCACGTGAGCACTTTTGATTCGAGATATCAATTTGTACAACTCTGGCCTAAACCAAGAAGATGGTCGTTCCAGATTTGCTTCGGTCACAAAGTGGAGGAGAAGGGTTGATTTTGGGAGGATAGCGAAGAAGGGTGATGAGACCAGAGAGTTCTGGCTAGGTAGTATCTCGACTTGTATCAGAAGTGTAAAAGCTTGCAGAAGCTTGCTAGTGATGGAAGCTTTTGAGAGAGCTTGCAAAGTTGCTATCTGATAGTGTTGTATTTTTCCTGACCAAGACTTGTGTGTTTTGGAAGAATAGGTGAAACCTATTTATACAAGTGAGATTGAACATACCCTGGCCTCATTAAGGAGTTGAGTAAATGTGCCAATTAAAACAGTGGAGGTGGAAACCGTTGGCTTTATGGTGAAAAACGTTTTCACCATAAATTTCCTTATTTAATTGACCGTATTAATTCCTTGCACGCATTGCTTTATTGCGAGCGTAGTGTACGCTGCATGCTGTGACCGCCAAACCAAGACCTTTAGGATTTCATTGTAGTGTACGCTGCACGCTATAACATTCATTATAAGAGAACAATTGTAGTGTACGCTGCACGCTATAACGTTCATTATAAGAGAACAATTATAGTGTACGCTGCACGCTATAACGTTCATTATAAGAGAACAATTCCAGGGCTTTGTGAGAAACCTCGCGCCACAATGCGAGTCTTTATACTTTAAGACTTCATTCTTCCCAATGTGCGTTATGGAAAATAATCATGTATGTCCCATAGGCATTACACTTGGTTGGTTAGCACCACCACACCAAATACCTGTATATTTGTCAAAGAACCAACTTCTACCTAGATTGTTTCAGAAAAATATTTTTTTTGTTAACATTAAACAATAAAAAACATGGTTCGATCTCATCATGCTCTATTTTCTTGAGCAACTATATATAAAAATAATTATTAATATGCTCGCACAATATTTCCATTGACTCGTGTGTGTTCTCATAATCCTTTAGGATTTCATTGTTCTCTAGAATCATTAAACTTCGGAGCGTCCGCCATTATTGATTCATGGACATAATCAGAGAAAATCAAATGAGATAATTTCATTAAAGATACAAATTAGGTAGTGCCTTACTATTAGAGCACTGCTTGGTCGAACTCGCAAGCATTGCTATCTCAAGCTTGTTTGTCAAGTTTAGTTGTTAAAACTCTAAGTCTTGATTTTTAGTCTACTTATAACTATGTTACGGATTAGGATAGAATGTGTAGTTTAGCTTTAGACTCCACGACGTTCATTGATTGAAGATGAGAACTAATAAGTGGAGCTTGTAGAACTTCATAAAAAAAGGTATGTGGAGACCTGAACTCATCTATCACTCAGAAGTCTATTTCTATTTTATCTCCTATTGAGACAAAAGTTGTATAGCTATATATACTTTATGTAGTTGCAGGAAATCCTACACTACACCCTTACTAAGAATTCACAATGTTCAAGACATAATTTGAAGATGAAGAACAACACTTTTATTAATTGATCTTTAGAAAGTTTACAAGAAATGTAAGAACATAAGAATACAACCGCTCTATCTCAGTTTTCTCTCTCCTCAAGACTATATCAACACTCAAAAATTGATCTCCCCCTCTGAACCTATTGGCTCTCTTTATATAGGATATTTACATAGTGGATGACAGCTAGATTATCCTTTAATTTCGGATCTGACTTGCGATTCTATCGCCATAGCTATATTTTCATTTCTCGCAGGCTCTCTAATCCTCGCAGGATTATCATGTTCTTCCCATGTTTCTATTATCGTCATCTGTTACGTCATTCTTTAAGTTTATCTTTTGACGCTCGCAAAGTGTCGCTGGGGATCTCGCAGACAAACTCGCAGAAGTGTGGTTAATAATGTCATAGCGATATTCTGGTCCTACATCTTGCCTTTTCTAATGTATTTTTGTGAAGAAGGAAAGATCATGAGAACCAAAGTGCCGCAGTTGTTCACCTTTTTACCTTTTTCTACTCTGATACGTTTCTACATCATTCGCCAGATTTATCACACGTATTCTTTCTCCCATTCAATTCCTGACACATCCTTTTCAACCGTTGTGTTTCAACCATTCACATCCTCTCTTCATTAAATACGTTTATTTTCTCGAGAATCTTCTTCTTCTATAAATTCTTCCTTCATTGTTTTCTTCTCTTCTTTTTACCTTCTTCTTTCTTCGCTCTGCAAATTTACTGTTCTTCACTGTTCTTCCGTAAATTCCGGATCAATTATTGTTCAAGTTTTCTCTTTCAATTTTTTCCCTTTTTGATCTTCATTCCCATACTAAAAATGCCACCTGCTAGTCGTTTAGGTAAAGCTACTTTTGAGCGTCAGCAACAGAAACTTAAAAATTTAGGTTTCAAATTATCTACCATTCCCAATCAATCTCCTAGATCTGAACTTTCTATCAATTTATTTTATGATTATCCTTTTTCTAGCGAGAAAATCGTAGTATCGCTAGGTCAATTAGAAGCTGGTCTTCCCATTCCTCTTCACAATCCTGGACTCCCTCTGTTTTATGAAATTCTTTCTCATGCCAAATTTTCGCGAGCTATATATCAATTAAGTGTGGACTGCATCCATTTACTGATGGAATATCATACTCGCGGTGCTGGTAAGGATTATATGCACCCTGATGACGCAAAGAATCCTAAATTTAAACACATTCCAATTGATGCTGCGAAATATACTGTGGAGAATTTATTTGCAAACTACGAAGTGATTCCTATGAAGAAAGATAGAACCTGCTGGGGTGTCCGCTTGCAAAATAAAGATGATGTTGCTGAAGATAGAGTTCTTATGCAAGACATTGATTGGCATCTGGGCAAGAATATTTGTCCTTGCCATTCTAATGACAATAAATGGTGTGTTTTTCCCTTACTGTTAGAGTGTCCATACATTTATGGTTCTCATATTCAACCCGCGAATCTCGCGGCATACCAACAGTGGGTATTCTACTGGACTGAAAGAAATAAAGAGGTATGTTCCCAAGTTTTTATTATTACTCTTAAATCTTGACATGTATTTTCGCTGACCATTCTAATCTTGCCAGATAATAAGGATGAAAGCCATCTATCAAAATACTGGGAATCCCAAGATTTATTTGGTTCTTAAATATTTTACAGATGAAGTAAGAAATACTCTTTTGATATTCTGAACAATATATTGTTGCCTCTATTTCTTACCTTCATCTGTGTTTTGAAGGTTATTGAAGAAATAGAACCTGTGAAAGTTGTGAAAACTAAAGGAAAGGGAAAAAGCATAGATGGCCCTCGCAAGGAGAAGCCTATTGTCTCACGCAAAGAGAAACCCATTGTTCCTCGCAAGGAAAAATCCACTGCTCCTTCTTCAAAGAAGAGAAATATCCAAACTCTTCCGCCTTCTTATTCTCACTCCAACGAGAGTTCATGCGAGAATACTGACGATAATGATAATGATGATGATGCTGGAACCTCCTTTGCGAGAGAAACTTCCCAACCTGAGTCTTCTATGACTCAATTATCTCGCATCTTTGGCAATCCTCACGGTATTCCTCATGAATTTGGGGATGAAGCTGTTAATAAAATGTTTCAAGCTCTCACAAAGGTCTGCGATTCTACCCTTCTAGTTGACAATGACTCTCTTGAAGGAATCTCAAGATCAATGTCTCCAAGTCTATTGAATTCTCTCAGTACTTTGGTATATTTTCATCTCTTCACTCCCTTCTCTTATTTTAAAATTCTGATTAAATTTATTTTGACAAATCTATTTTTTTTTTCTTCGCAGTCTGGTAGAGCTTCTTTTTCTGTTGCCTCAGACTTAGAGAGAAGGTGTGCCATTTTTGAGCAGAAGAGCATAAACTATCACAACCAAAGGGATAAATTGGAGTCTGAGACTACTATTTTTCGTAAGAATAAAACAGAACTTAAGGTTGAAGTTGCTGAAATTCGCAAGGGTAAACCAGAAGTTGAGACTGAGAATGCATAGCTTCGCGAGAAGATCAAACATCTTGAAGCTGAATCTTCTATCAACAAGCGTAAAGTGACTGATCTCGAAAGAGTTAATCAACAATTTGTTGGTATAAATTTATCCTTTATTTTCCTTAAACCTTTTATCTTATTGTTTTAGCTTATATGGATAATAATTTTTGCAAATATTTATTACCTTACTGATGAGGCTACCCTTCTTCGCACCTTCACTGAATCCATAGATGAAGATACTCTTCTTAATCGCCTTAATAATTCTTTAAGTAATTATGCAGATGATAGGATTATCTCCCTTTCAACTGATGAACTTAGATCCCTGCTTCACCTTTTAAAAATGGATTATAGATTCACCTTAAGTATATCCAATAAATCTAAACTTCGCTGCACTGAGCTTAAAGAAACAATTAGCGATTTAAAATCCCAGAAAAGTGAGCTTTCAAAAGAAAAAGACTGTATTTCCCTTCAAGGGGATGAAGCCTTATTAAAATTTCGAAACACCCTCCTTGATATTGATATTGAAAGAGATAGGCTTAAGCGTGAAAACTCTGACCTCCACGAGAGAGAGGAACAAACCCGTTCCCGTCTTCTTATTCAAAGTGATGATGAGTTTGCTTGGGCTGCGAGAGTTCTTGATAATGTCAGAAAAAATCTAGGGGTAGATGTTAGTCTTCAGGCTGACCAAGCAACTTTGATTAAAGATATGATCTTTGAGAGAGAAGGTTGTTTATTATTCCTTTTTACCATCTTTTTGTCTCTAATAAATTTCTGTCAAATTTCTGATCTGTTGTTATTTACTCGCAGATTCTGAGAAGAGATATTTTAAAAGAGTTGAGGAACTTGATGCCGACAAGGAAAAACTCGCGAAGGATCTTGCCTCTCGCAATGAAAAATGCTCAAGTTTAAAAGAGCAACTAAAAATCTCTATTTTGAATTTTAACAATGCTCTTATTGGTGTTCAAAATGACTCTGTCAGGAAGGTCTGTGATGCTCATAGTATCTCTCATTTTTTGTATCCTTTCCTCGTGGAAAAAGTCCCAGCGAATACTCCAAACCTTGTTATTTCTGATAGCGAAGCTAAAGAATCCAGTGAGGATGAATAATACAACAAAGATGGTGGTGAAGATGAAGAAGAAAAGTCTGGTAAAGATGACGATGGATCGAAGTAGTCTCTTTTTTGGTCGTCTTTGTAAAACTTGTACATTAAGTACTTCTTTGTATGTTACTGCGAGTTCTTCCAGATTTTAGTGCTCCTTGAAGTGTAGATTTTTCTTTCTTCTATCTATGTATACTAGAGAACAAATATTTTTTGCAGTATGGTTAGTATAATCATTATTATTTAACTATGAATCTACGCAAATTTATCATATAATGATGAATAACAATGTTATTATTTTGTGCATTCCCATACTTGCCTCTGTTATTTATATGCAATATGATAAATGAAGTATAATCATAAAATCATAGATATTATTGCCATAATCTCGCTGTTGTTCTGTGGTCTTATTTTGCCTTCCTAGTTAAAGGTCTTATTTCGCCACGTTTGATCTTTGCGACAAAATCGCAGGACATCCTTACACTTGCATGTAACAACCCATTGATCTTGCCTTAACTTTATTCTTTTAATGTATTGCGGCAATATGACAAGTCTAAATTCCCTTGCGAGAACAGAGTCTTATGACATTTCCGTCTTGCGATGAAATCGCAGGACGTCTTTACACATTCATGTAAAAACCCATTGATCTCATCTTAACTTTTTCTTTTGGCTTGTTGCCTCTGCAGAATATTTGTCATGCGAAAATATGACATGCCTAAATGTTCTTGCTAAAATTTAGCCCCATGACATTGCCGTCTTAAGACACTTATCATCTCCCTAATGGAGGGTGACGCCCTTATCTTCCCCCTGGTTGACCCTTCAAGGAGACGTACTTCTGCCATACAAGACTAGATCCTCCCATCCAGTCTTGACAACAACCAGTTGTTTTCGCAGCCTCTTATCCTTTATGCCTATATGGCTTATAGTTACGAGACTGCACCCTAAGTGGGGTTTTCTTCAGGCCGAGTGCTTCATAGCCAAGACTTGCCAAGAATTTCCAGGGTAGGTTCATCCGTCCCGGGCACCCTTGGCTCAACTGTGTACCTCGGCGCATTGGTCATACTCTGCACTCCTTAGGAGAGACTCTCAGTCGTCCAACCAGGGTATAACCTTATATAGTTGGAAATCCAAGTTATCTCTCTTGGATAGGTTTTCTATAACCCCAAATTTCCATGAATCAGGTTCCAGCAGCGGTATAACTTTATCCATGAGTCATGCAAAGAGATACCCCCTCATATGACGTACTTTAGGTCATTGCCTCTTATGAAATTGTATTCGCGAACTAGGGTGTACGCCATAAAGGTTTGTCCCATTCTTATGTTTCTTTGGCGAGTATATCCGTCTTTAGAATTCTTAATAATCTCGCAGTTCTAACAAAAATTCATTTTATTAAATCATCTAGCCTTTCTCGTTAATGGTTATAGGTAATATCTTTTCAGATATAATTTGTTCCATGGTCTGCCAAGTCTTTGACCAACATCTCTACCCTCTGGATCCATTAATTTGTATGCCCATGTTCCAACTATCTCTTTAATGATATACGGTCCATCCCATTTTCTCGCCAACTTTCCACCACTTTCTCGCTGATATTCTAGTATTTCTCATAGCACTAGGTCACCTGGTTGGAATTGTCGTTGTTTGACACGTTTTTTGTACTCGCGAGATAATCTGCGCTGATAATTTTCAATATGTTGCAAATCTTTTTCTCTCTTTTCTTCTAAGGCATCAAGTTTATTTAGAATCATACCAGCGCTGAGATTCTTCTCCCATGCCTCTCTTTTTGTCGTAGGAATAGAGACTTCTGTTGGTAAAACCGCTTCAACCCCATATGTTAAACAAAAAGGTGACATCCCCGTTGCTTCTCTCCTAGTTGTGTTGTAAGCCCAAACATCATTATGTACTTTCTCGCACCATGCTCTATGATACCCTTCTAACTTCTTCTTTAATATATCTGCAATTGTCTTATTTGCAGCCTCAACCTGCCCGTTTTCCTGCGTATATAGAGGAGTAGATTTCCCACATTTTATCTTAAACGCATTAAGCAACATTTCAATGTTCTGCCCTTCAAATTGTTTCCCATTATCAGATACCAATTGCGCTGGAATTCCAAATCTGCAGATGATATTCTCAAATATGAATGTAAATATGTCTTTATCACGAATATGTTGTACTGCTTTTACTTCTGCCCACTTGGTGAAGTAATCTGTCGCAACAATTAAATATCTCTTCTGTCCTGAACCTGGTAAAAATGGTCCCACAATATCTAATCCCACACTACACCATTTTAAGGTATTAGCAACCTACCATAGATGTTTGTAAATGGGGTCGCAACAGGCTTTTGCCGTTGCTAAACCCGGTGTCGCAATTTTTAGCAACGGCATAAGCTATGTTGCTAATATCGGTCAGCAAGGGCAATTCGCAACGGCGCTTGCCGTTGCTAAAGTTTTTATTAGCAACAACAACATGTTGTTGCTAATATGTTGGTAATTATAAGAATACCCTTACCCGGAACTAGATACTGTTGGTTTTGGTTCTAATTTATCAACACAGTACCGACGTTGCTAATTTTTCGCAACAACAAAATAAAAGGTCAAGTCTGTTTATTGACCTAGTCAAAATTCATTTCCGCCACATTTCCCCCCTGCAATTACCCAGTTCCCCATATTCCACATCCACACAGATATACAAACTATAATGGCGATACAAAACTGTATTGTCGAGAATCTTGTTGAGAATCACCACTAGATAATATTATAAAAGAAAGGATCCTTCAATTGATACAAATGTACACAAGTAAACTTACTGAACCTAAAATTTTGTGACTTACATACAATATTCGATCTATGTTGATGTTCATAAATGGATGGGTAACCTAGTTTGTGGTAACCTAGTGCACTGACATTATTATCTCTAATGGGAAAAGTTTCATAGATCCATTAGTGATTTTTGTTTGCTCATCAAAGGAAGCTTGCAGTCTTCAGACTTGATATGAGTAACCAGAATCTAAATGAGCAAACACTGGAACCAACAACCATTCTACAAAAACTAAGAGGCTATAACAGCAGTTGAAGGGGTTAATAAATCATAAACAACGACATTATGCATATGTTCTGATAGAATTCTGAATATCAATGAGTTTTTTAAAAAAATAAACAAGAATCAAGGATACTAACATAAACTTACACGAACACAACTGGGGTTTATCCTTCGCTCCGCAATGTGAACTTGCCCTCCATTAAGTTGTACTGGAGATGACTGCACAATAAAAGATAAATTATCAAAATCTTAGAAGTACAAGCCCATTATACAAACACAACACATCACATAAAGATGCAACCTGTTGAAATTATTGCTAAGAATGGCAGGAAACAAAGGGGAAATCGGTACACAAATAGGTTGAAATATCCCAAAGGCTTTTCCATTAGAAAAATGGATAGTGATGAAAGAGAATTCAACCTGAATAGCAATTTGAGCACCAGTAACATCTTTATATTCGACAAATGCATAGCAAATACCAATATCCTGCACACCAGAGATCAATCAGTTTCTTTCAATATAGGGACCAGAATCTCTTACGATTCTGTTTGAACTAGACAATATGTCCATCTTACAAGTACAAAATCACACGGGAAAATTAAAGAGAAGGCGTCTGGCGGACCCTAATGGCAACTCCAACATGCTTGATTTTGCTGTTTAAGCTCTTGCTCAATTTCAGAAGCTGTAATTGTAGAGGACAAATTCCTCGCATAAACAAACACTTCTTCACCTAAAAATAGATCCCACTAATATATAGGAACTACATTATGGACAAACTCTAAATTGACACCGAAAAAATATGGCTATAACAAGTCTCAAATAATCTATACTACCCATAGGTGGGAGGATAAAAAAGATCCTCCGAAAACACCCATAGAATCCTGGCCAGGCATACAAAAACCATGCATACAAAAACCATGCATTAACCATCATCCGAATGTACTTAATATATCCTTGAAACCAGTAGGCTTATGAGAGGTATTCATGTACACATTTGTTAAGCCATCAAAGCTCATGCTCAGGACATGAAATTGAAAGAGACAATGACAAGTAATTTCATACAACCCATCGTAGACCTTTCACTAGTTTCGATACCAACCCATCGTACTCATATAATTATTAGTAAACCACTTTCAAAGACTAAATAAATTTGGTGCTAAATTGAAGGAAGAAGGCGACAGTTTTCGCTTAATTCTCCAGTCAAAATAATGAAAGAATCTCTGATTTGGCATTATGTATGATAATGTATATATGCACCATACTGCATGAGTCAAACATATAACACAATGTTAGAGAAAGTTACTCTTAGTATTTGGAATCTTCTCTTCTCAAGATGTTGTGGTTGACTCAGAATTTCGTTTTCAAGTCTCTCTGTATATATATATATCACAGGAAAATACATATCAAAGGTACATGTAAAATAAAACTACGTAAGAAATATTTAAAGATTGTGTGTTGAAAAATAGACCTGTGTAATTATTCGTTGAGTTCCTCATTATCATCTATCCAAGAGTTGTTGCTGCAATTATTATTACTACGTGCTCATGATATTTTTTTTCCTAACCTCACTTGAGACGGTTAATGTTAACACGTCAAATACCTGCAACTGTAAACTGGTTTTAGTCTTTAAAGAAATCAAATTTTACTTTGCAGCAGAATGAGCAACCAATCCTTGCCACAACTAATTCGATTGGCAGATTTGAACTTGTCCTTCAAGATCATGCATGGCTGTTCAACATCATGGATGATTACTTACAACACATAAATTAGTTAATAAATAATTTATTTAACCATTTTACAGTTAACAGACCTGAAAGTGAGTGTCGATGGTTGTAAACTTCCCATTGGCGCAGAGAGTACTTGGACATTTGAGAAGACAGTAGGCTGAATATAGTAACCCTTATCGCCAAATCTTGCACCTCCAGTTTCAATGGTTTCCCCACTTTCAACAACAGATTTTATGTAATTCATAACCTTCTCAAATTGCTCTAAATCAATCTGATACATTCATTGGGAATGCGAGAATATCAGTGAAAAAACCCAGATAATAAAGGGAAATGCCTAACTAACCAAGCTTTTTAAACTGAGCTGATCCGTGTTTCTCTCTCGATTAGTATGGAAACACTCTAGAAAAATGGTGACAAACTACAAGACCGACCAAGTGGTTTGATCTTTTCAATAAGAAACTGTCCGCTATGCAAAGTAGAGATAATTCACCTGAGGACCTTGTTCGACACCTTTCTGGAAGGGATCACCAACAACACGTTTCATAGCACGAGCCTTTGATTTCTCTATGAACTCGTCATAAACTTTTTCATGTACAAAATTACAAGAC
This sequence comes from Papaver bracteatum, assembly GCA_023529315.1. NCBI lineage: Eukaryota > Viridiplantae > Streptophyta > Magnoliopsida > Ranunculales > Papaveraceae > Papaver > Papaver bracteatum. The sequence goes on from JAJJWX010002530.1 coordinate 3,960,531, forward strand.
CCACCATAACAGCATTGTCCCTATAGATAAATCACATTTAGGATCTTGAAATTAAGTAATTCTTATCTATGTAAGCTTGTCATTTAGTTCATGCAACAATTCCATTAGATAAACGTACCTGGTTAAAGAACAGAGAAAAGTGGGCAGTTTCAACATCCTTGTCAATGTTGGCATCTTCACATACAATGAATGGAGATTTCCCTCCAAGCTCTAGAGTTACTATCTTAAGGTTGCTTCTACCAGCCAGTTCAGTAACAATCTTGCCGGTTGCAGTTGATCCTGTGAAAGCAAGCTGCAAAGAAGTCGTCCTTTTCTCTGTTAATAATTGAGAGAACAAACTATTATATTTTCTACAAACTTCGGTATATATTCTTCTTAAGATAAAGGAAACCAAACCTTGTCAACATCCATTTGACTAGATAGTGCTGCACCAGCCGTAGTAAAAAATCCAGAAATGACATTCAAGACACCCTTAGGAAGGCCGGCCTGCGATGAACAATACAGAAATAAGATTCCTAAAGCATGCAGTCAGAAATGAAGAATAAACTACTGCAGCTGAATTAAGAAAACCCACTTCGTAGAGCAGCTTCGCCGCATAGAGAGCAGACAATGGTGTTTGTTCTGCTGTCTTTAGGACAATACTATTACCAGTAGCTAAATCAGGTCCGACCTTCCACGCAAATAAGAGAAGTGGAAAATTCCATGGAATAATTTTTCCAGCAAATCCAACGGGCTCATGTAGGGTTTGCACATGGTAAGGACCATCATCTTGAACTTTGAGACCATGAATCTTATCTGCCCATCCTGGTACGTTTCAAGCATAAGAAAATGTTAAAACAATTATCCAAATAAAAAAGTGATCACAGTTAACATTAAGTAAAATTTAAGTTAACTCACCAGCATAATATCTAAATAGACATGAGAACATTGGTACTTCAATGTTAGCGGCCTGTGCATGGGGATTCCATTGTCCCATGTCTCAAGTGCTGCAATTTCATCAATATGTTTATCGATCAAATCCACAAAGCGCAAAAGTACCCTTGACCTTTCCTGTAAAGGCAAAACAATGTAAATAATGATAAACCATTCTTGGGGTTTACATCTTCTCAACACAAACTGAAGACTTCCGCTTTCCCATCCCTAGATAAAAATTTACAAAGTATATAACACACCTTCAATCGTGTTGACTAAGGAGCGTTCATTAGGAAGGCTAGAATTATCCCCTGCCAAGCCAAATCATAACACTAATTACACATCTCTCATGTAAATAGCTAGGAAGATGATAATTATACCAGTCTTTTGTACCTTCCTTCCAAAACCCATGGATATCAAAATCTCCGGCCATCATCGGTCAAAACTACAGCTTTAACATTATTATTTAATCTGCAAAAATATAATTGCCCCCCAATTATCAAATTTTGGTGATTAATCAATCACTGGGATCACCATAAATTTAAGTTAAAAATGGGGAAAAATGCTTACTCTTGTATGATAATGCATTAGCAGGAGGATTTTTTAAACTTAATAATAGCACCACCATCACTTTCAACTTCCATACTAACACTACTGATGCTCATGTTCTTCTTCTTCTTCTTCGCCATTTCAATTTTTCCCCACATGATCAGACAGGGGTTCTAGAAATTGGTATACTGCATGAAAAAATTTATGAAATTAATTTAATAATATAAAAATCAGTAATATTTTATGTTTCCTTTTCACTGTTGTGCAAAAAAAATAATCCGACTAATCCAAGGTGTTTAATTTGGATAACAGATAGATGAGTAGATTTACTCTAAAATAGAGATGAAGAAATAGAACAAAAACAGAAACAGAAACATAAACCCAAATCTAAATTTATCATGATTTCTTATTTCTTTACTTAAATAGAAAAGAAATAGAAAAAAAATGAAACCCTAAATCTCACAGTCATAGATAACCATAATTGACATAAATTGGACCCAAGTCATAAAAAATAAAACAAAAGGATGACCTTATTACCTGATTATCAGATCGATGCTCCCAAATCTCACAGATGACCTAAAAACTCAGATCGATGCTTCCAGCTGCAATACAAATTCAAATAAAATCCATTAGCAAACATATTCTAAAAAAAAGATATACACAGAACAAAGAACAAACGATTATAAATTAAACCTATCACCTGGTTGGATTTTTTCATAGAAGGAGTTCTTCTTCAGAGCAGATCGAGAACAGATGAAAGAGAATGAAAAATATTCTGTGGCTGAGAAATGAGATGAGGGAAATGGAGAAGGAAAGATAAATATAAACCCGGCTACACTTTCAAGGGTGGAAAACAAATATAGAATACTTGACCAAACTTTGACTTGGGCGTAAAACCAAGTCATAGTGTTCCCGACCACACGCGTATTTCGCATGCACGAACATCTTGTCGTTTCTATTTGCAACAGAAATCCCACGGTTGCGAAATTAGCAACAGGCACCTGCCGTTGCGACATATTAGCAACAGACATTAGCAACAAAAATTTAGCAACGGCGCTAGTGTTGTTGCTACTCTGGGTTGCTAAATCCTTAAAATGGTGTAGTGAAATCTAGGTTTATCACAACACTGATTCATTTGCCTAAAGGTTGGACGGTTACAACCTGTAAAGTTAAGGGGATTAGTCTTAACATATGATCTTGGTTTCACAACTTCTTGTGATGCCCAAACAAGAACATCATTAAGTTTCTCATTCCTTATACGGAAACGACATCTCCTTTCCAGATGACCTTTTTTCCGTAATAGTGGAAAACATAAGGAGCGTTCTTACCTCGATCCATGTGTAGTGCTGACTTTAGAGGTTGATCTACTTTGCTCTTTTAAACCTTAACTGTCGGTGAAGGTATTTCACTTTTTCCATCAGTGGAAACCTTTTGTTGAGAAGAATCACTAGCCTTGACAAATTTTACCTATTTGCTAATATTTGGAGCATCTATTCCCTTATATCCCAATCCTCATGTATTACGATGATTTTTACTTGCTCCTAGCATAGTGGTTAATTTGCTTGAACTGATGATGAGCTTTTTCAAGTCATCTTCCAACATCCTGATTTTATCAAGAGCAGCATCTAAACTAGCCTCAAGGTGTTTTTCACGAGTGAGATAAGCGATTTATCTATCATCAAAGCTGATTTGTTGAGAGTTAATCATTGCTTCAGATTCTACAATTTTATCTTCCAACAAAAAGTACTTTTGATAAAGGTTATCACATTCAAGTGACTTCATACGTAGGTTTTCCTCAGAATCCTTGAGGATCGATTCGTTAGAACGATTCGAAACATAAACACCTGCGTAACATCTTCTCAATTTCTTGTTTGCACGACAGAGATTAGTCAGAAAAGGTGTGACAGGAGAAGTTTTCATCTTATTCTTTTCCACCGAATCCAATAGATTAACATACTATGAGACTTCCTCATCAATATCTGAATCATCTTCATCATAAAGTTCATACAACTGTTCTTATAGGCATGATTTCCAGTTATCAAAAGTTTCTACATCAAGATAATGTTTAGATATTGACCTAGATATGACAGTTTTCTTAGGTAAATCCAAGCTTTAAAAAACATCTGGTAATTTCTGAACTGGTACGTTATTAGAGATAGACTCATCCATAAAATTAGATTGCTACAAACAAAGACTTATAAGGTCTTAAACGTGTTTGCCTGCTATGATACCAATTAAAAAGCGGGGGTCTAAAAACCTCGCCCAATGTTTCGTTTAGGCAATCTGTATGGACAAACTCCAATATAATTTCAAGAGAATAAACTAGACAGTCAGACTCAATCTATGGAAATATATCCAAGAGTTGTGTCTCTGTTTCTCAATGTAATCAGCAAATCAAACAGATAGAATCCGTGAGCCTGATTATTATGATAAACAACTTGAACGGTACCAAAGACCAATGTTCAAGTGTCAATCAATTTATATCAACAACTAAAGGTTTAATTATTTAATTGATTGAACTACGTGATATTTCAATTATACATAAAATATAATGCAGAAAATAAATAACACAGCCACCAGAAATTTTGTTAACGAGGAAACCGCAAATGCAGAAAAACCCTGGGACATATTCCAGATTTGAACACCACACTGTCTTAAGCCGCTACAGACACTAGCCTACTCCAAGTTAACTTTAGACTGGAATGTAGTTGAGCCTTAACCAATCTCACACTGATCAAGGTAAAATCGAATTCCTTACGCCTCTGAATCCCAGTATGACTCTGTGCAATTGATTCCCTTAGTTTATCTCACCCATAACTAAGAGTTGCTACTGTTTATGGGTAAAAATCGTTTCTGCCGATTTTGGTAAATTCGGTAGGTGAGTGAGAAACTGGTTTAAACCCTAAACAAATGTGCTACACATGAGCACTTTCTAGATTCGAGAGATCAATTTGTACAAGTCTGGCCTAAACCAAGAAATGGCCGTTCCAGACTTGCTTCAGTCACAAAGTGGAGGAGAAGGGTTGATTTGGGGAGGATAGCGAAGAAAGGTGATAAGACCAGAGAGTTCTGGTTGGGTAGTGTCTCGACTTGTATCAGAAAAGTAGAAGCTTGCAAGAGATGGAAGCCTTTTGGGTGAGCTTGCAAAAGTTGCTTTCTGATAGTGTTGTATTTTTATCCTGACCAAGACTTGCTGTCTGGTAGAAAATAGGTGAGACCTATTTATACAAGTTGAGATTGAAACCTACCCTGGCCTCATTACGAAAGGAAATAAAAGGTAGTTAAATGGGAGGAGGTGGTAACCGGCATGTTTAAGAGTGAAAACGTTTTTCACTTTTATTTCTCCATTTAATTGACCGCTTTTATTCCTTTTCACACTTTCTTAATACGAGCATAGTGTACGCTCCATGCTGTGACCGCCAAACCAAAACCATGAGAAAGTATCCCCCAGTTTTGTGTTGATGTCTCGATAGTTGGTTGCACTTTGGGTTCAAGTGGCAATGCCAAGCTGCTAGGGGAGCGTGTGGCATGTGTGGAATGCTTTGACCACAAGTTACACCTTGAATATAAGTGGCAATGCCAAAGCTGCTAGGGGAGCGTGTGGCATGTGTGGAATTCCTTGGTGATAGGTTGCACGTTGAGTACAAGTGGCCATGCCAAAGATGCTAGTGGCACATGTGGCATGTGCCAATGGCATGTGCGGAATGCCTTGGTGGTAGGTTGCACGTTGAGTGCAAGTGGCCATGCCAAAGCTGCTAGTGGCGCGTGTGGCATGTGCGGAATGCCTTGGTCACGGGTTGCACTTTGAGAGCAAGTGGAAAAGCCAAAGATGCTAGGGGAGCGTGTGGCATGTGCGGAATACCCTAGTCGCGGGTTGCACTTGGAGTGCAAGCGGCAATGCCAAAGCTTCTAGGGGAGCGTGTGGCATGTTCCAATGTCATGTGCAACTTGGTAAGGAAAGCTGCTAGTGGTGCGTGTTGGCATGTGTCAATGGCACGCACGGACACTTGGGCCTAGGTTGCACGGTTTGCAAGCCTAGGGCGCTGGCACTACTTTGGCATGTGCCAATGGAATAGTGTCTAGCGGTGCGTGTTGGCATGTGCCAATGGCACGCACGACCATATTAGCCTAGGTTGCACGGTTTTCAAGCCTAGGGCGCGGGCGCTACTTTGGCATATGCCAATGGCATAGCGGCTTGGTAAGAAAGTGGCTAGCATAGCTTGGGCCAAGGCAGAGTGCATTTGGTTTGGCGCGGCTAGCTTGGGCTAGGTGTGGCTGACATGATTTTCCATTGGCACGTAGGTGAGGCTAGCATGGTTGGCATGCTTTGGCGCGTTTAGTGTGACTAGCATAACTAGGGACAATGCAGAGTGTGTTTGGCATGGCGTGACTAACTTGGGCTAGGTGTGGCTGGCATGATTTTCTATTGGCACGGAGGTGCGGCATGGTTGGCATGCTTTGGCGCGTTTGGTGTGGCTGACATGATTTGCCGTTGGCACGGAGGTGCGGCTAGCATGGTTGGCATGCTTTGGCATGTTTGGTGTGGTTGGAATGATTTTCCATTGGCACGGAGGTGCGTCTATCATGGTTGGCATGCTTTGGCGCGTTTGGTGTAACTAGCATAGCTAGGGCCAAGGCAGAGTGTGTTTGGCATGGCGCGGATAGATCGGGCTGGCATGATTTGCCATTGGCATGGAGGTGCGGCTAGAATGGTTGGCATGCTTTGGCACGTTTAGTGTAACTAGCATAGATAGGGCCAAGGCATAGTGTGTTTGGCATGGCGCGGCTAGCTCGGGCTAGGTGTGGCTGGCATGATTTTCCATTGGCACGGAGGGGAATTAGGGTTTTGCTCATTGTAACCCTAATTTGAAAAAATACCCCCATTAAATATTGACTATATGCATTAAGTGTTTTAATAAATGTGTCACCGGTGACATTAGGTTATTCGGGGTTTTACGATTTTACCCTTTGTCTAAAAACCACCATCAACATTAAATCCCCTGCTTAGCTCGGAACATGAGCTTTGTTGCGAGGTAAGCATAAGATGGTGACAAACTAGAAAATCGTAAAGAGAATTGAGGTGGTTTGTCTGACCTTTTTATAGATAGGATTTGGAACCCTTGCGTCTAGCAGTTTTGCATAAATTGGGAGGCTGGCACGATTGGGAAGTCAGCATCATTGAGAGAGACAGGAAGCTGAGCGGCATTGAGTAGTTGACGCGAGTTGGGAAACTGAGCATGCAAGATGGTGGGACCGGCGCAAGGTGGGGAAGCTGAGCGTGCTAGCTGGCGCGACTTGGGCGGTCATTGGGAAGTTGGCGCAATTGGTGGGACCGTTGCAATTGGGAGACTGGGAAGTTGGGCGCGAGCTTGGTGGGACCGGTGCAAACAAGGAGGGAGTAGGTGTTTCGACATATAGCAATGTTTTCTTATTTTTCCTTTATTCACACGCGGCTTCAATCAGGGCATCATCCATGCTAAAAATCTGGAAGCGTTATGTCTCTCATTATTTCCTTTCCTTTTTTAAGGCTCCGTATTCATACCCAGCGCAATTGTACCGTCTCCCTTGTTTGAGAAAAGCTTCTTCTTGTTGAGTTTCTCTCTTTGTCATGCCGCACAGAGACGAATCATACTTTAACCGGCCAGATTCCCCAGGTGAAGGCGCGAGGTCTGACTCCTGCAAAAGCATCCCGACTAAGGTTGTTTGGGCTAAAAAGATCATACCGGTCATACCGGTGTGTTTTCTTCTTCTTCTTCTTCTCTTTTCATGTTATCCTCTTTTATATATGTATAGATAGGATGGAACTTGATCATTTTTCCTATTTTTTACAGTGTATGATGGGATCCTCTAGGGATGATCATGCCCTTAACTATTCGGAGAAGGACTTCAGAATTGGCGGAGATCGATCTTCTTCTCTTGAGGAGGCATTGGCTGGGATTGGATCTATGTTCCATGAAGCTAGCGAAATCATTAAGGACCTCCCTTCCATCTATCCCCATGAAGTACAGGCGCGTGCTCAGACTTTCTTGGGTTCAGGGAGCATGGAGGAGGGGCGAGAAAACGGGGAAGAACCTTGGCATATTGAGAAGTTCCAATGAGGTAAAGCTTTTCCTCGGCCCAGGTATGGGGCAGATCGAACTGTTTCTAGGTTAAAGAAATGGAAAACGAATGTGTGAAGCTCTTGGAGGAGGGCGCCATGGTTCTTGATTTTGATGCGGATGAATCAAAAGATTTTCTCTGAAGTGTCAACGAGAAAACCTTCAAAGGAGTATCTGACAGAAATGAAGTAACCTTCGAAGTTGATGCTAGAGGTGTTGTAGGCGATACCAGATGGGTCATGGTGGCGTATGCTGGACCGGTCGTCGGGGCGGACACTGCTGCTACTGTGGTTGCTTCGGGATGGGATGTCGAGGTTGATGATGCTAACACTGTTGAATGGAACCTTTGTTTTCCGAGGGATTGCTGGGGGAAATGCTTGAAGATAGCCTTGACCGAGGGAACTTGTGCTCCATCCTTCGAGGGCTAGTTCCTCCTTTTTGTTGTTTTTATTAGCTGCTTAGTTCCCCTGATGTCTTTTTTTTTCTTCGTAAACTCATCTTTACCTTCTTCTTCATCAGTCAACATTTTCCTTTATATATATATATATATTTATTTATTTTTTGAAAGAGGTTGTGGTATGATGGATCTGTAATGGTTTTTCTGGGTTAATCTAATGCATTTCTCTGATATCTGGAGAACTTATTTGGAAAGAGATGTATTTATGCTCTTTTTTTTGTTGTTGACGGGAAAAGGAATCCCCGAGGAAAAATACAAACGGTGTATTCATCTTGGGGGGAATACAACTACTAAGAGGAATTGTAAAAGGAAATACTAAAAGGGGGAGTGAATGAGAAGTACATCATTTTAGGGATTGGAGGCCTTGAGCCATCACGAGTGAATTATCACGCCTTCAGGTGTGTCTGCGTTGATGAGCTTGCAATATCCTCCCAAAAGGGTGCCCGCGACCAGATACATCACGTCTTCTCTAATCAGTCTGAATAGCCATTTTTACTGTCATCCTCCCAACTTGAAACGAGCTTTCCTTAGCCACTACATCTCCAATTGAAAATGGGTTCAGACATTGTGCCAACATTTGAGTCTTGGATTCATTGGATTCAATTGAGGTTTCTAAGATATTTGCAAAGTGCTCAAATGGTCTGGCGCCCCATTCACATTTCTTGACAGCGTCCGTGCCAATAATTGCGCCGAGTCCCCATGACGGAATGGGGGGAGGAATGAATGGTTGCAGAAAAGGTTGCTCGGTCATACATACTTGCATTTGAAAACCATGAGCTAGCGCCAGCGGGTCCTCTCCAGATATCTGGGTTCCTTTGATAGTTCTTCGATGCGATAACCAGTGGGATGATTTGTTGGAAGTTCCTTCGGGCGTGGGCGTCGACAGAGGGTGCACATATAATTTCACTTTGTTGTCGAGCACCCATAAGTGTCCCAATATCATGTCATGACCCAGTTCTTTGACAATGTAGAATTTGCAATACGTTATAGCATCTCCCACACTGACCTCTAGGTTTATGTATCCATGTGCGTTCAGAGCTTCTCCTCTCGAGTTCTTAATCACGGACGGGGAATAGGTAGCGCCTTGCTTTGTAAATCCTGCTGCCTTTAGTGTCTTTAAAGTAATGATGTTGAGGTCAGAGGCCACGTCGATGAGCGTGTTGTCAAATTCGTTACCTCTTAAACGGGATATGGTTAGCAGTCCCCAGTTCTCCCTTTTGGTTCTACCTGTTTGTAAAGATTGAGCCCCTGGCGTGGTTTTCGAGGAGAGAAAAAGTCGTTTGCCGGATACAAAGCGATTGAGAGCTACGAAAATATCTTGGCGATGCACCTTGGAAAGATAGAGAATTTCGCATATATGCTGCATCATGGATTGTACAGTCTCGTGCACGGAGTCCCCAGAGGACCCGCAGTTTCTTATTGGGAGTGGGTCTCGATGCACTCTCATGTCTCCTAGTTGGATTTCTCCCGCTTTTATCCTTTCTCTGAAAATATGCTTTAGTCTGTTGCAATCTCTGGTTGGGTGGTGAACAAACCTGTGGTAATGGCGGTACTTGGGGGTCACCATCTCAGCCTCAGTTGGTGGACGTCTGGGAGGTGGCAATCTGATAATATTATCTTGAACCCAGGCTTCTAGGAGGTCGATCACCTCCTCGATGGGAAATGGGAAATCAAGGGTATTTCCCTCGGTCTCATGATGTTGCATGGGAGTTTTAATGACGGTTTTCCGTGACGGGGGTTCCCATTGCGCCGGCGCTTCACGTTTTGGCTGGTGGCCCATAGTTGGGGCCTTCCTTTTCCCCCTTTCGTTTATTATGTTCACGGAGGATGAGCCGTCATTAAATTGCTTGCTGATGAGGAGTCTATTCCTGCGAGTTTCACGCGTATCTTCGGTTCGAGTTGGCCTAGTTTTTTCCAGTAATGCTGGTGCTGTCGTTCCGGATCGTCTGGCGGCTTCATGGAGTTCAGAGAAAGTTTGGAAGCGTAAGTTCTCTAGCAAGGCGCGATAAATATGAACCATACCATTGATGCACGTGTTCACCAGCTATTTCTCGGTCACGTTTGGGTCGTGAAAGTCGAGTGCTTGAACCCTGAACCTTTTTATGAAATTATTCGGATGTTCGTTATCCCACTTGTACATTCTTCTGAGGTCCGAGAAAGTAACTTGTTCAGACACGAAGAAGTATTTCTTGTAAAACGCAGTGACCATGCTACATCAGTTGGGAATGCTGTTTTGCGGGATGCTGTTGTACCGTTTATACACCCTTCCGGTAAGTGATTTTGAGAATTCCCTTAAATGAAGAACGTGATTATATTCATGTTCACCTAGGGATTCCAGGAAACGAGAGACATGCTCATGTGCATTCCCGATACCATCGTACATGGTAAATTGAGGAGAGGAGTAACCCCCTTGAAAGAGGGATTCTCTGCATTTCGGATGGGTAAGGAGGTTGGTGATGATGTATGTCCAATTCATCATTCTTGATTCGGTTGCGGAGAAGTTGTTCCAGATCTTCTCGAGTGACGAAATTAAACGGCTGATTTCTTTCCAACGAGATTCTAGCGCGAGTTTCCTCGTCCGCGGAGGCGTTCTCCGCCGAGGTGCTGGTGTCGGGGTTGTTGGAGACGTTTCTAAGCGGCTCTGGAGGACGCGACTCACGTGGTAGTCGTTCTGTCAGGGTCTTGATAAAAACAAGTACCTCTTTTGGTGTTGAAACCATATCCGTCTGGGCTCTGGCGAGCATCTCCTGTCGTTCCATCAAATCAGCGATGGTGATACAATGACGGTTTCCTCTGGTCTCTCCGGTCTCTCGTCCCGTCGGTAGGGTAGTTGGAACCTTAGTTGTGGTCGGAGGTTCCATGCTAGATGAAGCATTAGGGGCCGCAGCTGCGGATCTGGCCCTGGTGACCGGTGGCGTGACACCCGAAGAGGTATTTCCATTGACGTGATTAGAGGGTTGTGCAGAGACACTAGAGGAGGCAGCGGCTCTGGCTCCGGTGATTGGCGGTGTTGCGCTCGAGGGAGTGCATTCGGAGTTACTGTAGTCAGCAGGTGATGCTACAACGTCATTGGGAGAGACGTTAACATCAGGGACATGCTCTGTGCTGGTATTCTCGACAGCCGCTCCATACCTGAGTTCCACTATGTTGGGATTGGCGTTCGGGAAACGAAATCAGGAGTCGGAGTTGGTATTGTAACCGATAGATCAATCCTCCCGTTGTGGTCGCCAATTGTTTATGGGTAAAAATCGTTTCTGCTGATTTTGGTAAATTCGGTAGGTGAATGAGAAACTGGTTTAAACCCTAAACAAATGTGCTACACGTGAGTACTTTCTAGATTCGAGAGATCAATGTGTACAAGTCCGTACAAAACTAAGAAATGGACGTTCCAGATTTGCTTCGGTCATAAAGTGGAGGAGAAGGGTTGATTTAGGGAGGATAGCGAAGAAAGGTGATGAGACCAGAGAGTTCTGGTTGGGTAGTGTCTCGACTTGTATCAGAAAAGTAGAAGCTTAGGAAGCTTGCAAGAGATGGAAGCCTTTTGGGTGAGCTTGCAAAAGTTGCTTTCTGATAGTGTTGTATTTTTCTCCTGACCAAGACTTGTTGTCTGGTAGAAAATAGGTGAGACCTATTTATACAAGTTGAGATTGAAATGTACCCTGGCCTCATTACGGAAAGAAATAAAAGGTAGTTAAATGGGAGGAGGTGGTAACCGGAGTGTTTAAGAGTGAAAACGTTTTTCACTTTTATTTCCCCATTTAATTGACCGCTTTTATTCCTTTTCACGCTTTCTTAATATGAGCTTAGTGTTCACTGCATGCTGTGACCTCCAAACCAAAACCTTGAGAAATCATCCCCCAGTTTTGTGTTGATGTCTCGAGAGTTGGTTGCACTTTAGGTTCAAGTGGCAATGCCAAGCCGCTAGGGGAGCGTGTGGCATGTGCCAATGACATGTGTGAAATGCCTTGACCGCAAGTTACACCTTGAATGTAAGTGGAAATTCCAAAGCTGCTAGTGGAACGTGTGGCATGTGCCAGTGGTATGTGTAGAATGCCTTGGAGGTAGGTTGCACGTTGAATACAAGTGGAAATGCTAAAGCTGCTAGTGACGCGTGTGGCATGTGCGGAATGTCTTGGTGGTAGGTTGCACGTTGAGTGCAAGTGGCCATGCCAAAGATGCAAGTGGCGCGTGTGGCATGTGCGGAATGCCTTGACCGCAAGTTACACTTTGAGTGTAAGTGGAAATGCCAAAGATGCTAGGGGATCATGTGGCATGTGCGGAATGCCTTGGTCGCGGGTTGCACTTTTAGTGCAAGTGGCAAAGCCAAAGATGCTAGGGGAGCGTGTGGCATGTGCAGAATGCCCTGGTCGCGGGTTGCACTTGGAGTGCAAGCGGCAATGCCAAAGCTGCTAGGGGAGCGTGTGGCATGTGCCAATGGCATGTGCGACTTGGTAAGGAAAGTTGCTAGTGGTGCGTGTTGGCATGTGCCAATGGCACGCACGGCCACTTTGGCCTAGGTTGCACGGTTTGCAAGCCTAGGGAGAAAGCGCTACTTTGGCATGTACTAAATGGCATAGTGGCTTGGAAAGTGGCTAGCTGTGCGTGTTGGCAAGCGCCAATGGCACGCACGGCCATATTAGCCTAGGTTGCACGGTTTGCAAGCCTAGGCGCGGGCGCTACTTTGGCATGTGCCAATGGCATAGCGGCTTGGAAAGTGGCTAGCGGTGCGTGTTGGCATGTGTCAATGGCACGCACGGCCATATTAGCCTAGGTTGCACGGTTTGCAAGCCTAGGGCGCGGGCGCTACTTTGGCATGTGCCAATGGCATAGCGTCTTGGTAAGGAAAGTGGCTAGCATATCTAGGGCCAAGGCAGAGTGCATTTGGCATGGCGCGGCTAGCTTGGGCTAGCTGTGGATGACATGATTCGCCATTGGCACGGAGGTTCGGCTAGCATGGTTGGCATGCTTTGGCGCATTTGGTGTGACTAGAATAGTTAGGGCCAAGACAGAGTGCGTTTGGCATGGCGCGGATAACTTGGGCTAGGTGTGGCTGGCATGATTTTCCATTGGCACGGAGGTGCGGCATGGTTGGCATGCTTTGGCGCGTTTGGTGTGGCTGGCATGATTTGCCGTTGGCACGGAGGTGCGGCTAGCATGGTTGGCATGCTTTGGCGCGTTTGGTGTGGCTGGCATGATTTTCCATTGGAACGGAGGTGCGGCTAGCATGGTTGGCATGATTTGGCGCGTTTGGTGTAACTAGCATAGCTAGGGCCAAGGCAGAGTGCGTTTGGCATGGCGCGGATAGCTCGGGCTAGGTGTGGCTCGAATGATTTTCCATTGGCACGGAGGTGCGGCTAGCATGGTTGTCATGCTTTGGCGCATTTGGTGTAACTAACATAGCTAGGGCCAAGGCAGAGTGCGTTTGGCATGGCGCGTCTAGCTCGGGCTAGGTGTGGCCGGCATGATTTTCCATTGGCACGGAGGGGAATTAGGGTTTTGCTCGTTGTAACCCTAATTTGAAAAAAATACCCCCCATTAAATACTGACTATATGCATTAAGTGTTTTAATAAATGTGTCACCGGTGACATTAGGTTATTCGGGGTTTTACGATTTTACCCTTTGTCTAAAAACCACCATCAACAGCTACGACCCAAAGTCGAAGACTTGATAAACCAATCTGTCTCACACAGAAAAGTCTATTGAATAGATAAATCTGTCTCCAACTGAAATATCTAAGAGTTTTTTGTTCCGTCTTTCACGATAGAAAACAGCAAGATCAGGACACGCAACTACAGAGAAATAGTTGGGGTCTGGATTCACAATACCAATGAAGTCTTTAAGTCGTTAACCTACAGGGTTTTGGAAAAAACCTAAGGTTAAAGGAGAATCGACTCTAGTCGCAACTAGTATCACACATGAGGTGTGGGGATTAGGTTTCCCAGTTGTTATAGTTCTCCCTTATATAGTTTTCAAATCAGGGTTTGCAATCAATGTTACCTTGGTAACAAAGAATTCAGTATTCACCGTTAAATGAAAACTTGATTAGACTCAAGTTAATATATTTCAACCGTTAGATTGAACTTAGCTTGTTACACACAAATGAAAAGTGACTTCATTTAGATATGATTAACCGTACCTAAATGTATGCACCTTGTTGGCTCAACAATAGTTAACCAAAGTTATCCATATGAACACTTTCATATCAACCTTATTCATCTAAACCATAACTAGTTCAAATGACTCAAATGAAACTAGTTCTAGAGTTGTTCAATTGTTTATATTCTTATAGAAGTATACAAGACACAATTGAAGAAAAATTGATTTTGATTCACTCGAATCGATTTATGAACATTATAGCCACAGTTTGCAAAAGATTGTATTCCTTATTATATAAATATATCAATTCATGAACAAACCGATTTTAGAACATAACCTACTCAAGTATGCGAACTGATACGCATACCTTCCAAAATCAGTTAAATCTCGGAACTTGAAACTCACGCCAGTACGCATACCGGTACGCATACTAAGTTCTCGGACTTTCATAAACCAACCAGTACACATACGGGAATGCATACTATGGTTCCCAGACTTGGAATATCTTGCAACAGTTAGCATACAAGTGTGCATACTGTGTTATATCCAATCATGGTTATTTTTTCTAAACTCCCATTTCAATCATTGAAATATTCTTAGAAGACGACAATAGATGTCTCATACAACTATTAGATTCGAAGGAATTTTGAAGTATCGAATGATCAATACAAAAAATTCCGATATTACATCAACTTTCTGTCTCACACAAACCATGTAAGATGTTACAAGGCTATTTTTACAAGATCATCTTTTTACTTTCGTCAAGAATATAAAATGAACTTAGTTAAAGTGAAAGCTTACCAATGCATATTTCGAGAAATATGTAAGCGAGTTAAGCTCAGCTCGTATCAAATGTGTATAATCGAAGTCTATATAGCTATACGACTTTTGTCTCAAATATGAGATAGAGTAGATAAACTTTTGAGTGATAGATGATTTCAAGTCTTCACATACCTTTTGTTGATGAAGTTTCAAAAGCTCCCCTTAGTAGTTCTTCGTCTTCAATCGATGAACGCCGTGAAGTCTAACGCTCAACTACACTTTCTATCCTAATAAGAGACTTAGCTATAAGTAGACTAGAAATCAAAAATTATAGTTTTGGAAACTAAACTTGGCAATGAGCTTGAGATAGCAGCACTTGCGAATTCGACCGAGCAGTGCTCTAACAGTTAGTTGTCATGCTCGATAATGTAAAACATTGACGACTTTCTCTTTCATGGAAAACTGTTATCATGGTATACTTTCAAACCCTTGACGACTAAAGCCAAATTTGGACTCGGGAAGCATTGGTTTTTGGCAGTCATAGTCTTCATGGCCAAAAATGCAACACATTGACAATTGTTTATTATTCGTCATGTTAATAAAAATATTAGACGTTAGAAAACTTGGATTTTAATAGTTATTAATCGTCATCGTTTACCATAACGATTGTTCATACTACATCACTAATCGTTATGGTTTAGGGATGAAGACTCTAAGAATTTTTATTTCAGTTATGAAGAAAAACATGAAAATTCATCATGGTATTCATCCAACCAGCATACCGAATAGTCAAATAATAATAATAATAATAAAAAACGACATGGTAAGTGAAACGATACGCTAATGACCAAATTAATGCATATCTACACAAATATATTTTTTGACCTAATATGTTACTTGGAGAACAAAATAAAGTAACAGATTGAGTCAATGATCAATTATTATCATTCACTCTCGACGTATTAATCGACGAGTTTCTCGTTTAAAATTGATGAAACATAGAGAATGAGAAAGGAATTGATCATGATGAAAAATGAAAAATAAATGAATAAGGTTTGGATCTAAAAAAAGAGAGAGACTAGTTTTAGTTATTATTAGAAATTGGTAATTAGGTAATTTTATATACATCCGACTTAACACATTATTATTGTTGGGGACAAATTCCATAGCTCCAATTAATCTGGATATACCCCAATCAAACGAGTCAAACCAAAGGCTAAAAAGTTCAAAATTGTAAAATTAATTAGAAAATGAGCTTGGGTGGACAACAACATGCCCATTTTATCATGAACAATTTTCCGGGGCCATGATAAATTTTGTAGGAGGAGCATTCTTCCATTTTTGACATGTGACTACGAATTTGAATTCAAACACCCCTTATCCATATATTTTAGTTAATGGCCAAAGTGCCCTTATGTTATTTTAATTAATTATTATTATTATTATTAGGTATGGTTCAAATAGGATTTTTGTTTTCCTTACATGAGTTTGGCTATTGCGTTGTTTATTTTTTAAAGCAAATAGAAGTCCATCTAGGTTTTATTGTTTTTTTTCCTAGCTGAACCTTTTTTTTTCCCTAGCAGATTCAGCTGTTCATATATCAAAAACAACATAGAGATTTGGATATGTGTTACTTATTTTTTCCCTCGCAGAACCTTGACAAACTGAAGTATCTAAATATGATTTCGATAATGAGCCTTTAAATTAAACACAAACAAAGATAACAAAGAAGATGAAAAATCGCATAGCTAAATCTGTTCATCAGTATGATTTCTACTAAAAAATGATATCCCAACAGAATCAACAAAAACTAAACTCTCTGAATTTGGTTTCGAGAATGAATCTTCAAATCACCAAATAAAACAAGGCGGAGAAGAAGAAACAATGTTTTCTATTGTTGCTAAATTGGAAAATGACAATGATTTCAAAGAAATAACATCAAACTCGACAGAATTAACAAATTTCTTCTCTATAGCTCTCCGTCGAATGTTTTTTCTCTCTCTGTCCGATAAAAACTGATTTAACAAACATTTTACTTTTATTGGCATTATACATGGAAGGTTTAGGGGGTGGGGTAATATTATCGCCGATAAAGGTATTTGGGAAAGCCCAAAAAAGGTAAGGACTTTTATTCAATTCCCATTATGTAGTTTGGGTCCGAAGTAGGGTAGAAGCCGAAGGTATTGTTTAGTCTGGGACAAATATGGGCTAGTTAGCTTGTCAAAACGGTAGCATTTTCAGAATAATTCTATTTGGGCTGGAGTAGGTAAGTTTTGAGGGATGCATAGGATTCAAATGTCCTAAATATGGATAGGAAGAGACCTAATATGTAGCAAAAGTAAAAAAAATAAAACCTTTTATAAAAGTAGAAATTACCATTTAGTCATAGAAATAATATAATAGAGTTAGTTTGGTCCTTTTGACCTAGTCAATTGTCTGTTTGGTTCCTTTTTTAAATATATATTGTTGTTTGGCCCTAGAAATTATTGTTTGGTCCTAGGATGGACAATATCCACGCAGGATGACGTCATGGATGATGTAATTTTCCTTTGGTAGTGGCAGAAATACCTTTTGGGACGCATATATGTACTCAATTATTAATAGAGAATGAATCATTTTCAGATTTGTTTTCTCTCTCCTTTCTTTTTAGATCTATTTTTTTTCCTCTTCTTCTTTTTGCTTATGAAGATGATGAAGACGACGATGATGAAAATAATCCTTCTTATTCCAGTTTTTATTTTGAGGATGAAGACGACGAAGATGATGATAAGCGATGAAATTTTTTTGTGTTTTTCTTCGATGCTACTATTGTAGTTGTTGTAGACGATGAAGATGATGACGATTTAAAGAGTGAATTCTATTTTTAGATATTTTTATTAGGTGTTCATTTGAAAAAATGAACTGTGATTTATATAGGGCTACACATGGGTTAGATTGGGTCGGTATTAGCCTCACCCACCACCCAACCCACTGATGGCGGGTAATAAGAGTTGTCACCCGCAATCAACCCAACATTACAATGGATCGGTTTTCACCCGACCCACATTATGGCGGGTTGGATCACCCGTTGTTTATTCTTGATAAAAAATTCTGTGATTCATCCATCTTTTGGTTTTATAAAAACCATTTTTATACTGTGAAACCAGAAATTGATTTTAATATAAACCAGAAACAGATTTTTCTTAGATCTGTTCTTAGCGGAATATTCCACTCGCACCGTGATTAAATATTAATCCCTAGATTTGAAACTAACTTGAAACTAACGCATCTTATATGAAATCCATCAACACAATATGTTCACTTTGTGGGGTTTGAATTCAATTAGAGAAGTACCCATACGAACACAGTCCAGATTCACAACACAGAAAGAAAACAAAATTGAAACTTGTACTTATCAAAAATTACAAATTTCAATTTCAATTTATGATACTAAAACAATCAAAACAATAAAACTTTTTATTCAGAAAGAAAAATGAAAATCCTTTTGTTTCAAAATTAATCAATCAAATAGTCAATCAATCACTTCGTGGCTGGAGCTTTATCTTGTCCCTGTTAGGTGATTGTTCTTAAGCTTTGTTAGGTGGTTATTATTCTCTACTGGGCGACTGTTCTTCAGCTGCTTTGTTGATGATTGTTCTTCAGCTTCGTTCGATTATCGTTGAGGTTCTAATCAGATTTAATTAGGTTGGGGATGCTTATGTATGTGTATCTTTACGGTGATTTGAGGTGGTACCTAGGTGAATTGAAGAAGATTGGAGAAGAGAAGATAATACTAGAAACTACGAAGAAAAAAAAAAGCGACTAGGGTTAGGTTAGAATTCTATATAAGTATTGAACGACTAGGATTAGTGGTTGTCATCTAATATAAGGGTTAGGGTATTTTAGGAGGGTGGGCGGGTTGGGTGGGGTGACAGAAATTGCTACCCACACCTGACCTAACATACGGTGGGTTCTGATGTGGTCACCTATAGTCGACCCGTGCCTAGGCAGGTTGGGTCGGGTGCGGGTATTTTTTGGAAGGTGCGGGTTGGGTTGGTGGGTGGGGTCGGTTTTGTGCATCCCTAGATTTATATTGTGTGTTCATGTTAAAGAATGGACTATGTTTTGGATCTTGAACTATTAGGTGTTCATTCGAAAAAATAAACTATATTTTTTTTGGATTTTTGTTGGTTCATGTTAAAGAATGAACTTTGTTTTAGATCTTAAATTTTTTTGGTGTATATTCGAAAGAGTGAACTCTGTTCTATGTTTGAATTAGTTTGTTTTTAATAGGTGTTCATTTTGACGAATGAACTCTGAGTTTTATCACAATAATGAACTTTGATTGGGTGTTCATTTTGACGAATGAACTTCGATTTTGTTCATAATAATGAACAAAGATTGGGTGTTCATTTAAAAGAATGAACTCTGTTTTCAGACTTGATTTAGTGGTTTTTATTAGGTGTTCATTCGAAAAATGAACTCCGTTTTTTGTTCAGCGTTCATTTTTAAGTATGAACTCGAATCTATAAAAAGTGTTACCAAACACCTAATAGTTCATCAAACAAAATGAACTCCTACAAGAAAATAAGTAGGAAGTTCAGAGTTCATCAGAGAATATGAACTCAAATGAGAAAAGTTACGAAAATTAGTGCTAAAATAGTACGGATTGATACTGTTATCTATTTTATATTTTCAAATAACTATGGACCAAATAGTCTTGGGACCACCTAAAAAAGACCAAAGGATAATTTCTCCTTTATTAAATCAATTTAGAACCATAATTATTGAGATAAAAAAAAAACTAAATTATATTCTTCGTACGCTCTTTTTCCTTCTCCCCTGTTCTTTTTTTCAAACGACAGTTATTTCATCGTCAAATTGAAATGACTTCTATTAGATATGAATCGAAAAACCCACCATTTCTTCTTACTTTTGATTGCTTAAATAGGTTAGAGAGTTCGAAATTCAATTTCAATTTCCAGTTTCAAGAACTGCCTAAGACTGGGAATTGATGAGCTCTCGGCCGTAGGCACGGTTACATCACGAAAACGAAGAATTCCAAGCCGTAACTTAGATTTGATTTTTCATTACGGCTAAAAAAAATAAACTCCCGACCGTAGTAACTCTCCATTTTTTTCCTAACAATTGGAAAAAATAAATTCCCATCCTTGGCAACTCTGAAAATTTTCACTTACAATTAGGAAATGATAGGAGGCTACAGTAGATTACTCTTAAATGCCAGCAGTAGGTGATTTCGAAATTAAATTCATTGACACAAATTATTCAAGGACATTTTAGCCATTACTATTAAAATAAAATTGCTACTTCATGACCATATTTTGTCATCTAAAACTCCCCTTCTACAACCCCAGTAATGTTTTTCTTTCAAAAATTTAAGTTAAATTCCTCAAGAATCGTCGGTGTTCTCACGAGTAAACATAGTGAAAACTGAAAAGTGTGTCTCACGTATTAAAAAAGTAAAATAGTTGATCATTTCCAAGTTTAAATCAGTACCAGATAGCAAAAGCATATGGGAAAACCCATGCATCATTAATCATCTATATTTATTGATTCCCAATAAGTACTTTCTCATCGGATTAACTCTGGATGATTATTTTATTAACGTAAGCAGTTTAGTGAATCATACTAGCTTATGCTTTCCTAAAAAAGATACTAATTGGTTCCTCCCCATCATTAACCAAAGCAAAACGTCTAACTCCATCAGCACCTCTGTAAACCCCAACATCCTTACAAAGGACTTTGCAAACGTTACAAACAGTAGGACAGAAAACAAACTTATAACTACTCTTATTAACACCATTATCTTTAACAATCTTAAACCAATTATCAATTGTCTGACTACCTGGATTGCCTGCAACTCCGTTTGTCTCGATAAACCATCTACGTACGGATTCATCAAAAGCTGCCAACTTCCAAACCTTGGAATACCGTGGACAGATCGAAGCAGCACCAGAGTACTTGATATTGAGATCTGTTTCAGTAAGGATTACTTTTGCCTTTGGATCCACGGATGTAAACGTTAATGGTTGTCCGTTTGAGACTTCACGTTGTGACTGAACTACTTGACGTGGGCATTCAGTTCCATTTAGTTTCAGGCCTAATACAAGACCACCGCCAACATTAAGAGGTATTATAGAGTAATTGAGCCCCTTTTGAAGTGGTTCTCCGTCGCTGTCAAGGACAGCTTCCGGTGCAGCCGAAATTGCAGAAAATTGGACGGAAATGGCTAAGGAAATGAAAGCAAAAGCTAGAAGAAGAGAAATATTAGCTGTTCTCATTGTGAGCAGGAAATGTATGATGATGGAAAGTTTAGTTTGTTGAGGTGAAGAATGAAATGAGATATTGGTTTCTATTTATAGCATTTAGAATCTAGCTTGGGAGATCTACGACTAGATGTTGATGGGGTGGCGGCTGGGGAAAGATCGTGAACACAAAAGTCAGTTAAGAGAACGGCAAGTTATCTCCGACAGGATATCTTTTGCACCTGCTCCGCCAAAGTTTTGTCTATCTTAAAATTTGACCAGCGAAGCGATTAATGGTCAAAGGTCAATATAAAACGCAATGAAGATAAAATTATTCCGCATAAGGAAATAAACTGCGTGCTGGACCGTTATAAACCACAATGCGGTATGCAGCAGTGGACTTAGTGGCTATCCATTTATGTCACTGCCGAGTGCCGACTACCAATGTAGAATCAGCTGGAACCAGGTGGTGCATAACTAAGATTAGGAAAGGTAAGCGAAAGTCTTTTTCTAGAACGATTTTTTGGGCACCACTGTTTTTTTAGGGGACCATGATTTGATTAGGCCACCTAGCCTATAGTTATAAGGGGTATTCTAAAAGGTGGAGATGACTAGTTTATCCTTTAACCTAATTTAAATTATAACTCTACAATTTCTTCTTCCTCTATTCTACAATTTTCTTCTTCTCTTCTTCATCAATTTATGATAATCTAAACCCGATCATATACAAATCTAATCAAAATCATCAAATTTTCATCGTCGTCGATTCTTTGAATTTTTATCGTCAATTAAACAATCTTTTGTAAACAAACCCGTCCATAAGTATTTTCTCACAAACCCATTACTTCTAAAAAAAATTTGATTGAAAATTTTGAATAGTAGTCATCAAAATAGGTTGAAAATGGAAATTACAGTAGTAAGTTCGGTTAGGAATTTTGTGGAAAAACTTTGGCGAACTAGCCGAACTTGCTGGAAATGAAGAACAGTTCGGTTGTTTCGCAAAAAAATATTTCCTAACCGAACTTTTTAATTTCCTAACCGAACTTTTAATTTCTTAACCGAACTTTTCTCTGAAATCCTATATATTGAGTTCGGTTACGTCGCAATTTTATTCTCCAAACCGAATTCCCTATATATTTAGTTTGGTTACATAGCAATTTTTTTTCTCCTAACCGAACTTTTCGAAAAGCAAAAAACTCCATTAAAACTAAGTTCGGCTACCTGCGCTTTCATGAACATTAACCGAACTACAATTACAGATAAGTTAGGCTATCTGTTCTTCAGATCTTGTAGCCGAACTTGTTTGACTTAGCCTAAATCAAGCTATAAAATTTCTCATTTTCAGAAAATTTTTGCCAAATTCAAGCAACAAAAAACTAAATTTGAAGTATGTAAGGGTGGTTTGAAGGTTCAGATTCAAAAAATAAAAAAAATAATTGAGTTTTTCCAACTCTTATATTCTCCTTCTTCTTCCCTCTTAAGAAAAATAAAATTGATTTAATCTTACACTAATCACTAATTAACCTAACTAATTATTACACAAACTTAATTAGGAAGGGTAATTTTGGTATTAACATAAATATATGGATAAGTGGTGTCTTCATTTTACTTTTAAATGTCTTGCTAAAAATAGAACCATGCTCCCAAAAAACCATGGTCCCCAAAAAATCGATCTTTTTCTAGCAGGAGATGCAAGCTTGCAACCAAAAGCTGAAAAAGTTCAAATGAGGCTTAGGAACATTGGGCTTAGGTGCTTGATGGACAACTGCCCACTTTTATCATAGGCTTAGCTTCACATCTGGTTAAAGATGTCCAAAGTTGGACGAAGAAAACAAGGAAAACTAATGGGAAAAACTAAAGAGCAAAAATGGTAAGTATGCTAAAATGAAGATCAATTTATCTTCGAGGGAAGAGCCCCTCGCACTCTAAAAATTCACACTGTCTAGCATTCTGGGATTTTTTTCTCTCTAATAAAACTTAATTGGTGTCATATTTGTTGCTAATATATTTTGGGATAAACTTGTCTTACAATGCCTTACATACCTATAAATTAGCACATTCCGGAATACCAAACTTCACCATCTACCAATCTTAATTTTAATGTTTAGTAGATGATGGAGTTATATGTTTTCGAATGTGATAATTTTTTTGTAGGTATGTAAAACTTTGTACAACAAACATATTTCCAAAATAATAGCTTCAAATCCGCAACTATTTGATTTTTAGACTATATTTTTATAATATCAAGTTAATATTTAAAAAAAAAAAAAATTGCACATAAAAGTATGATCCTCACACACTTGTATTTTCATTCTATCTCACACTTTGGACACTGATTTATTTTCTAATGCCACGTACCTAAAATGGTTATCATGATTTCTCATAAGATATAACTTTTTTTTTTTTTGAAGCATGGATTATATAAAAGAAAACTAAGGAATTGTTACACGTGTATTTGATACCCATAGAGTCGTTTAACACATAACTAATAGAAGGTGGGATTTGTGCTCGGGTTTATTCGCCATATGGTTTGCAAGGCCGTACGCCGCTTGGTTTCCTTCTCTATAACTGTTTCAGATATCAATAATGGAATTTGGCTCATTATTTGTTTTATTTCGTTATACCTTGGTGGCTCAGTGGAAGACTTTTTAAAATGCATGAGATTTTCTGAATCTGTTTCAATATGAAGTTTTGGAGTTTTGGACCTTGCCTTTCTGTTGCGGTTATGGATGCCATTAGCGTGGCCCAAGTCTCTGTCGTCAATGAAGTGGTTATTCCTAATGGTTGCACCACTGCCACTGTCACATGCCCTTTTTACGGCCTAAAATTTTCAATGGGACAAGACCGGCAATACTCCATGGTTCAGTGAATCAATTTCACCCACTAGTACTTAGCCTTGCACATTTGCATCAAAGTATGCAACTGCCTTCACTCTTAAGGCAATACACAACGAAAGTATTTCTTCTTTCTCTCTTGCATCACTAGCTTGTTTGCATTGTTTAAGCCTTGACCAGCCTTGGACTAATGCATAGGCCAAATCTTGGCCTATTTTTCACTCTCGCATCATTCTTGAGTTTGGTCCAACTTAATTCCATGGATATGCATCTATGATAACATATCATGTTGCATTTGTCATTTGGCCTTGTCTTGTCTCCCTCAGTGAAGCTTCATTGTGTCGGCCAATAAGCTACATCACTTGGCCATGACTCTACAATGTATAGCCATATTAACTCTTTACTAGCCCAGTAGGGTCCCGCTATCTTAGTGATTCATGGTCTATGAAGTACAGTGCCATCCTAGATGAACACTAACTAGGCCCGTTATGCTGTGACACGCCATTGTAGCGGTTCACTAGACATACCTAGAATATACTTCCCCCACCCAATTTGTTCAACATCCTCGTTGAAAGCAACCAAGCATAAACTCTATGCTTGTCAAAATATTCACTTCATGCACTTTCAGAACCATACTAAAATTCAGCAACCTTTGCTGGCTTTTGCAAGACTTCCTTAACCAACTTTTATGCCTTGGCATCAAAATCACTTAGCTTATTGGCTTGTCATTGTTCCTACTAACTTGAATTTTTGTTGTCGCATCGCAACCGCTATCAAATCCATTGCAAATCATACATCAACACCCAAGTGCAAACTGAAATTCCTCTTGCCAATTCCCTGAATTAGGCTTGAATTTCACTTGAATAATTTACGCAGTGCACGCAAGTAATGACTCTTTTCACTGATCACAATGATCATTACCATAATATTTTGCCTTCATTCTCCGACTTTAGTTGCACCACGCAACCTAATAGGACTTATGCAAGACTCGGTATCTTTCTTCAATCATGTTGCGCCTATGCCAAAACATGCCATGTCTTAAGTTAGGATTCCATACCACTCTTGGTATGTGCCACAACCTATATCCTTTGTTGTACTTTGCAAACATCAGCACTTTTACTAGATTTGGCCTCCAAATCATATTGAAAACTTCACCTTCATGGACTTGCACCATTTGTAAGCCAAATAACCAGCATCTTGATGTCATTGGCTTGCATTCTCGCATCATCATGATAAAAATTCATGACTTTGGTATAGTCATGACTTGGGATTACCCGGGACATCCCACCGTCACTTTGGACAAGGTATCCTATTTACGCGCCTTTAAAACTAACACGCCTCACTGTTCTTTCAAACTGTTATGCTTTAATGTAATAGAAAAACAACATGTTCTTCCAAGCTATGAGTCAATCTTAACTCATTTCTCTTGATGGGATCACTTTTACAGTTTTGTTGCGTTACTCCATGCTATTACTTCCAACATCTCGTGTCACTTCTACATAACTCTCAACAACAACCTCTTCTATGCCACCAACTTTATTTTCTTCTTTCACTTTCATCGTCTTCTATTGCATATTTTGGATTTATATGCCATGTAACATCTTCCACGTGAACTAGCTTTACTTTGAATGAAAGAGACAAGAACTCTCATATCAAATTACCTCATTCACTACTAACTTACATAAACAGACAATTATCAACACCAAGGTCCACACGACCTAAAGTGAAAGTATACTCAAACTTGAGAAAATACTCGCACCAACTGATTGAAAACTTGTAATACCTAAAAAGCCTTGCAATACTGACTTTACCTTCACAACTAAGCGACAAACAAGGAAGAGAGAAAACACATATTGTATCCAATGTAGAAGTTTACTTTGTCACATGCTTTTTTCCACCTATCAACGTTCTTATGCAACTCCCGTAATGAAGCACAATGTAATTGACACTTGGTTAAATACTCCTTCAAACATAGGCTATCATGTTGCTTTAGATTTCATGAAGATTTCTTCAAGATTGACCTCTTTCCATCCTTATGCATCACCATTACTTTGTCCTTCCTTCTCCGCGCATCTATAATTTGGCCTAACTTGCATTTTTTGATGCATTATACATCCTGGCCATGCCCAAATTCCATTTGGCACATGTTACTGTTGCATATCTCCCAAGCTTGTTAACACCAAAATTTCGACACTAATTTGTGCACCTTTGCACAACTGGATTAGACTTAACTTGGTGATTCTGAGCATCACCATAGAGTTCAGCAAGTCATATTACTTAATGAATTTAGCGGGAAAATCCCTTGAAAAGTTGCAATAAGGCCACAATCCTTGCAAATGAGGCACCCATTACCTACGTTCCTTGAAGCAAAACACATTCTTCTTCAGTTTGGAACTCATTTTTACTGCCTACACACATCTAGGTTCTCTTATCTTTACCCTTATCCAAAATCAGTTTTAGTAGAAACAATTGATGATTTGCAGTTGCCAAGAATATCCACTTGTGGTTATTTATCAAATGCAGGTCTTTGGACACCCTTGTCCAAGCATATCGATCCCATTCTTATAAACCAGGTGCAAGCACACTCCTTGTGCGCATCTAGCATCAAATAACAACTCTTTGCAAATGCAAGACCGTGGTGTATCAGTTTTTCCCTAACTTGAGTTTCTTTCTTCAGCCTTTCCATAATATTTACGCTAGACAAGAATTGGACATCCAATTCCTCTTTCATGGCATCACATTTCTACAAAAATATTGGTTCGCAACCAGGCTTTGCATTACCATTAAGGTACATGCATTCTAGATAGGTAACTTTAATCTTCCACCAACTGGCTACGATGAGACACCTTTAGTTCTATCGCATAGACAGGTTTTCCCTTTTATTTTCGACTGCAAATGCCAATAACATCTTTGAGTTCAAGAATAAAATTCCCTTTACAACTAGTATTACACGTGGTAATGCACTCGGTACTGATAACACTAGCTACAAATATATGAATTCCAAATGCATAATCTTCGCATACTTTTGAGAAACATGACCTTAACACCAGAATTGCACCATAGAATTCAGTCATTCTCCTTAGTTTTTTCATGGAATTACTTAAAAACCCGATTTTCAATGACTCTTGCGCGTTCGTCTAATACTTTGGGAAGGAATTTTTATACCTTTGTCATAAACTTCCATAGCATGTTTTTACCTAAAACTTCAAATTTCATTCCAATTGATCATTCCACACAAGACCAAGTTCTTCTAGTCTTCATACTAACGAAACCCAAACAATTCACCACTGGATTTCGACAATCAAATGACACCAACTTGAGTAAAAGATAGAATGACCAAGAACTGTGTCTCCAAACACAACTATGATACCAGCTGTCACATGCTCATTTTACAGCCTCAAATTTTCCAAGTGACATGACCGGCAATACTCTATGGTTCACTGAATCAACTTCACCCACAAGTACCCAGCCTTGCACCCCTTGCATCAAAGTATGCATTTGTCTTTACTCTTAAGGAAGTACGCAACAAAAGTCTTTCTTCTTTCTCTCTAACTTTTTACGCCCTTATAAGCATAATAGGTTTTCCATGCATCAACTCATTTGATAATCTCACAAAATCAACAACATCATAAACACAAAGACATGACACAAGTAACTGATCTTATTGTATCAAAGGAAGATTACAAACTGTTTTCTAATGAATGGACTAAACATGCTATTACCATCTTGGTGATGCTTTATTCTCTTAAAAAATGAGAATAACTCTCATCTATGTAGCCTACTGATTTTCTAATGTCTCTTTATATAGTGGTTACAATAGCCAAAATGCGTGCACAAAACTTGTACGCTTGGAACAACCATCTGTCCCATAAGGTAATTTCCATGACCGCCTAAAGTATGCGTAAATGACTAGCCTTTTCTAATTTGTGCCAATCCATGATACACCTGTCCCAAACGGTGTTGGATACTCTAATATGGTTATAAACACACTTTATAATAGTTCACCTTTGTCTCACACCTTTGGCATGCTTGTAAAGTCAATAACTGTCACTTGAGACATAATGTGCCACTTTTGCGCATTACTGCAGTATATCCTGGAAATGAACTTTCTAGGAATCTTTGGATAATCCAAATTCACGGCAACATGATTTCCAACTAATCCCAATATGCACCATATGCTCATATGAATTATTCTTGCTTTACTTAGCCAATTGCTCGACAATCGTGATGCATACTCTTGTATCACTAGATTGTTTGCATTGTCCAAGATTTGGTCAGCCTTGGAATAATACATATGGAAACTCTTGGACTATTATTCACTCTCGCATCATCCTTGAGTTTGGTCCAACTCATCAATGCCAACATCGCATGTTACATTTGTCATTTGGACTTGTCTTGTCTCCCTCAATGAAGCCTCAGTGTTTCGGACAATAAGCTTCATCACTTGGAAACTAACTCTACGATCTAGCGCCATACTAACACTTTACTAGCCCTACATGGTCCCGCTATCTTAGCGCTTCATGGTCTATGCAGTGTATCGTCATCCTGGCTGAACACTAACTAGGACGGTCAATATCGCTCTTCAAGGGAGATTAATCCCTATAGGTTATATGACCAAGGTGATTTCCG
Source organism: Papaver bracteatum (assembly GCA_023529315.1). Classification (NCBI taxonomy): domain Eukaryota; kingdom Viridiplantae; phylum Streptophyta; class Magnoliopsida; order Ranunculales; family Papaveraceae; genus Papaver; species Papaver bracteatum. The sequence continues at coordinate 3,989,114 of JAJJWX010002530.1, forward strand.
ATTCCAAGACATTTCCGATTTTTTGAGATCACGGCAGAAGATTTTGTCGATTTGGACCGATTTTGAGTAAAAAGAGTTTAAAAAAAATTCCAAGTTGGCCTTGCATGCACTAAAATCAGAAAATAAAATTTTCATAACCCCTCATATAGGAGTTATCAAATAGAAAAACCTCTAAATACATGATAAATACGTTCAATATACACTACACCAAATTCCTGGATTAGTAACAGGAATTCGTAACGTCTTATCAGCCGTTACAAATTTCCCGTTACAAATGGTTGTTACAAAAATTTTGTAACAGACAGTGGCCGTTACTAATTTTCTAAAAATTCGTAACACGTTTAAGGCGTTACTAAATTTTTTGATCCGTTACTAAATTTTTATAGGCGTGCCACTCACTCGCTTGGTCACACTTGGTTCGTCACACCTTGAGTATGTGCGTGTGCGACTCACATGACTAGCATTATATTCCCACCCCTGATTTGATATACGAGAGGATATTTCCTCCCACGAGTGTGCGTGTCAATTCTCCATGGATAAGGTAGCAGTGACAGAAATCGATTTCACTTTTATCAAACTTTTTCTCTCTTCACACGCTCTGCATCTGTTCAGGCGATGAAACTAGGGTTTGGATACCTTTCAATAATTGATCGTATTAGCTGATAAATATCACAGAAATCTCTTTAATCTTTCCAACCCCTTTCTATCATCGATCTGTGTAAGTGTTAATCATTATAAGTTTTTCGATTTTTAGGGTTTCATTTTTTTAATCGATCTGTTATTTAGTGATTCATTTCATTTTTAGTTTCAGTTTTTCCGTTGTTTAATCCGTGAATCTAAAACGATTTGTTTCTTCTAAAAGGATTTGTTTCATATGTTTTGTTAGTCTTCTTCATATAAATCTAATTCGATTTTTCTTTGTAATTTCCTGTTAGGGTTTGAAGAATTTTGAAGACTTGAAGATTGAAGACTTAGGAGGTATAAGTTTCGAAAGATTGAACTGATTTTAGGGTTTTATGTTAATTTTTAAGATTTCTGTTTTTTTTTTCTACTTTGTAACCTAATTTCTAGTTTGTAAGCTAAGACAATTCCAATAAGTTCTAGTTTATAAGCTATTAGTGCTGATTGACATCATTAGCCTCACTTTATTTTATGTTGTGCTTATTGTGTAAAGATGTATACTGTTGTTAGACATGTTGTAGTTTTTTTTCCTTAGAAGCATGCTAAGTTGAGTAGGCAGAGTGCTACCTGATAAAGGTACACTGATGAATGTCCCCATTGAATTGTAATATTCTTTAAAGGTTTGATGAGAGATGGTGCACTCTTTATCTTATGAGTAAGTCAATTGCTTAAGAACAAAGAAATTGATTCGCTCATATGATAAGGAGTGTACCAGATCATTTATAAATCCTTCTAATTTGATAACTTAAATTCCAGTTTGTATGGGCTTAGATGACTTATATTGCTTATTGTAGTTTTGGTTGAGTTACCGCAGCTAGGAAACATGCTGATTATATTCGTTAAGTTGCTATGTTTTACTATTATCATGATTTGAACTTTAGTTTCATGTTAAGGTAGTCTTTTAAGTTTAAATGAACTAATTTAGGAAGTTTTATTTTGATATTGACTGATTCACAATAAGCAACATGATAACAGTCCTAGTGGTTATTCGCAAAAGCTATTTGTAGCTCATTCTCTATTCTTTGAGGGGATGTTTCTGTCGCTAACTTGTAGGGCTTCGGCAACCCTGTACCACTAGGACTAAGTTATTTTATTTGGTTGATTATAATAGAAGTTGGTCTTAGCATGATTATAATAGTCTGTATGTTAAGTTGTGTATAAATATGTCTGGTTTTATGTACTCTGTGAGCATGATGGTAACGGTCCTAGTGGTGATTTACAAAAGCTACTTGTATCTCATTCTCTCTTCTTTAAGGGGATGTTTCGGTCGCTAACTTTCATGGCTTCGGCTACCCTACCACTAGTACTATGTGATTTTATTTGATTCGGTTAAATATCAATTTTGAAGGGTAATATGTCATCTGATGTGATCAAGAAATGGATGAAGTGTCCTCATAAGTCGTTAGAATATAGACAGGGTGTGAAGTCATTCATAGAGTTTTCCAAGAATAATGGTGGTGGGAGTCATTTATTTTCATGACCTTTTCGACGTTGTATGAATGGTAAAGGTTTAGTTTCACTGAGTGAGATCTCATTGCATTTGCTCAAAAATGGTACGCATGAGGTGTAAACAGTATGGCGCTATCATGGGGAAAGTTTAGTACATGAAGTACAATTAACAGATAAGGATACCACTACAACTGATTGCATGGAAGATAATGATGATGTTACAACAGGTTTGAATGAGAATATTACCACAGATGTGGATGATAATATTGGGGCAGGGATGGAAGAGAATGTAGAATCAGGTGTTGATGAGAATGTTACATCAGGGTTGGATGAGAATGTTGGGACCAACAGGTGTGGTCAGAAAAAGAGATCATCGGCTGAGAAAGCAAAAGAACCATTATATCCTTCATGTCCTAATGGAAAGTCACTAATGTACGCTGCGATAATGATAAACAACATAAAGACTCAGTATGGGATATCAGACAATGGTGTTACCGCAGTATTAGAGTTGATGAAAGAGTTGCTTCCCGAAGGTAACAACCTTCCATCTAAGTATACAGATATCAAGAAGATTATTAACGAGCTGGGGATGGATTATGTTACTTATGATGCCTGTGTAAATGATTGTATACTTTATTGGAAGGATAATAGTAAATTGGTGAAGTATCCTGTATGTCAAGAACCTCGGTACGTAAGAGTTTTTAATGATAAGAGAAAACTTACACATGTTGCGCAAAAGACGTTAAGGCATTTTCCGATAATTGCAAGGCTGAAAAGACTATATAGTATACCATGGATAGCAGAGGCAATGCTTTGGCATTCTAGAGCACAGAAAGATGTTAATGTCATGCGTCATCCGGTGGATTCTATAGCTTGGCGGTATGCGGATAATTTATGTCCTGAATTTGCTAAGGAAGCCCGGAATGTTACTCTTGGGATAGCAACTGACGGCTTCAACCCAAATGGATGCTTTGGTCTGAATTACAGTTGTTGGCCGGTGATACTGTGTCCGTATAATCTTCCTCCTTCGATGTGTATGAAGCGCGAATTCTCCATGTTATGTTTGTTGATATCAGGTCCGAGAGCACCAGGTAAAGATATTGATGTTTACTTACATCCATTGATAGAGGAGTTGAAAGAGTTATGGAATGATGGTGTTATGACATTTGACAGCCTCACGAACTCCGAATTTTTGTTGAAGGCAAGGTTGTTATGGGCCATTCATGATTTTCCGGCATTGGGGACTCTATCTGGATGTGTGACTCATGGGTATTATGCATGTCCTACCTATGGTGAAGAAACAGTTTCAGAGTGGCTGCCGTATAGTAAGAAGATATGTTATATGGGACACCGAAGATGGCTTCCATCCAAACACAAGTACAGATTTGACAAAACAAATTTTTGTGGAGGGGTAGAAAATGGTAAAGCTCCATGGCCACTAACAGGATTGCAAGTTCAAGAGATAGTGAAAGATATGAAAAGAAAACAGGGTAAGGGTAAACCACCAGCAAAAAAACGTAAAAGAGGAGCAGAAGCGGATAGTTTGCAACAGTGTGTCGATGAAGATGTTTCTGACCACTCGCTATTTTCTCCAAGGTCCATACTTTATGATTTGCCGAATTGGGGATCGAATGCAGTCCGTCATTGTACATATGTTATGCATACAGAAAAGAACATAACTGAGCATATTGTTAACACTCTCATGGGTAATAGAAAGTCAAAAGATGGTGTAAATGCACGTAAATACATGGAATCTATGAGTATTAAAAAGCGATTATGGGTGAAAGAGGATAGTGCAACTGGTAAAACAACAATGGAAGATGAATCGTTTGCCTTAACAAAAGATGAAAAAGTTTCTTTTTGTACAGTGCTGAAGAACTTGAGGGTGCCTTCTAGCTTCTGTTCTAATCTTCGCAACTGCGTGAGCATTAGTCCACCGGAGTTGAAGAATTTCAAGTCGCACGATTACCATGTAATGATGCAATCTCTGTTTCCATTGCTAGTTCATACTGCAACCTCACTACCTAAATATCTGCGAGTTTCTCTTCTCCGTATTAGTATATTTTTCAACATTTTGTGCACAAAGGTTATCAACATAGATGAAATTCTGAAAGCGAAAGCTAGTCTGGTGGAAGCAATGTGCGTAATGGAAAAATATTTCCCTCAATCTTTTTTTGTTATTAGTATCCACCTGATGATTCATCTGGCCGATGAAGCTTTAATCTGCGGTCCGGTCAGATTTAGGTGGATGTACCCCTTTGAGAGGTAAATACAACCCCTTTGTTGTTTAATTTTTAAGATGAGAATTAGTATTATTGAACTATTAATCATCCTTGCTGATCTGTTAACTTTTCTTGTAGGTTAATGAAAGGTTTTAAAGGATTGGTGTGCAATAAAAGGTACATTGAGGGGTGCATTGCAAGAGGGTATGCACTGTGAGAAGCTAGCTTATACCTTATGGAGGACATGTCAGATGATGGTGATGGTACTCATAAACATACTCGACATGCTTTTTTGGATGATGACTGTGATGGTGCCGATGAAATGCATCTTAGTTCTGGAATGAGTATTACTCTGAATCAAGCACAATTTGAACAGTGCCGAAACTGGGTCCTATCTAAGTATGTTGAAATAGAGGACTGGCAAAGGTAACTTTTATGTATCTCTTTTATGCCTATTCAAGTCTGAATTCCGTTAAGTCCTCCTCATCAGAAATGAAAATATCCATGTTGGTCTAGTAGCATGATGTCTAGTAGCCTGATGGTGACTTAGTGCATTTTAGTAGACTGATTTTGTTAGTTAACATTGAGTGGTTGTCTGATCATTATGTTTGCATTATCTTATAGTCTTTGAATTGGTATTGGCTGTAGGAAGTATGATTCTTATGTTAAAGGTGACACGTCTAATGGTCAGACCTCAAAGAGTTTCCATCTATGGTTGCGCGATGAGGTAATGTGTTTCTGTAAAGCTTTCGTTAGTGGTTTGCATACAACTTGTTATGGTTTTGGTTGTGATACTGACTCTGCCATGATGTATAACAGTTATTAAAAGCCAAAGTAACTGATTCAACACTTTGGAGACTCGTTCAAGGACCACTCTTCAAGGCACAATCATATAAGAAATACCAAGTCAATGGGTTTACTTTCAGCAAACTAAGTTCCGGTGTGAGGAATGTACCACAAAACAGCGGTGTGTCAATGAAAGCTGTTACAAGACTGCAAGCCAAGTCGATCGAGGAAGCAGAAATAACTTTTTATGGCGTCATTAAAGAGATAATCAACTTGAACTATATTGAATTTGAATAAACTTTTTTTTACTGTGATTGGGTTAGTGTTGGAGATAAGAATGCTTGCAAAGTTGATGCAGTTTCAAAGGTTATAAAGGTCAACTTGTCGAAGATGAAAAGCATAAATAGAGTGGTCGATGAGCCGTTTATCCTTGCATCTGAAGCTACTCAAGTGTTCTACTCAAAGGATCTTACTGAAGAGGGATGGTCCGTTGTGTTGCACTCACGACATGGGTTAACGCCTTCAGTTGATAAATTAGAAGTTCCTACCTCTTATCAGTCAGTTCTTACTGACAATGAGAATTTAGAAAAGCTGCTCATTATTGATTCTGTAGTTTGAACTGAAATATATGAGATGTGTTGTATCTTATCCATCGATATAGTCAATGACTCCTATCTTTTCATGAATTGTTTGGTCTTATCCATCGATATAGTCAATGACTTCTATCTTTGGTTGAATTGTTTGGTCTTAGCTTCTTTTGATAATGTGGTTGCTCCTTTTAACCTCTGTTCTTTTAATCATTGGTATTTCACAGGGTATGGAAGCAGTAGAGGTCAATGAATATGGACAACCAATTTCCAGGAACGCGACAACATTAGGTCACCGGAGAGGCGCCTTGGCTCGTACACATGTGCCTATTTCATACAAAAGCTGGGATGTTTTTGCTCCTAAGTACAAGGGCGATATTTGGAAAACCCTTAAGGTACAATACTTACCCAAGACATGATTTTTTTTACTCTTCATTCAACTTCTTTTATGGTTGTTGCAAATCAGTAAGGAATTAATTTGTTCCGTCTTTCCAGGATAAATTTGATGTACCTGAGACATCAAAGGAAAATATTCTCAAGTCCGGTGCTGGTCCATGGAGGCGATTCAAGTATGAGTTACGCCTTGCCTACTATGATCTGCTCCCTACTCATGAAGAACGGGTTCTAAATGTTCCACCCAGTGTCAAATTAGAAGATTGGATAAAATTTTGCGAAAATGAGAGAGAAGAAAAGGCAAAGCAAAGTAGAATTGATCATAAGAGGAAAAGAGAACAATATGGCTACACACATTGTACTGGTCGCAAATCTCATGCTATGGTCAGAGCTGAACTGGTACGTATATTCGCTTTTTACCTCAAACTTTGTTATATTCACAACTTACCTGCATCTCCAACTTACCTCAACCTCTTATGGACAATACAATATGATTCACATTGTATTTGTAAATTTAGGAGGCTGCAAATCCTGATGTAGTGATCACTCCTGAGGATGTGTGGGTTAAAGCTCATACACAAGAAGACGGTTCTATTTTACCTAGCGCGGTGCCGTTCGCTGTGAGTCAGTTTACTTTACTGTTATTTTAAACTATTTTAAATATATGTACTAGCCTACTAGGTAGTTAAGATATTATAATTTACTTAGTTATTATGCTCAACACTACAGAAGAAGCTCAAGAAGGCCCAAGATGAGATCAAAGAAAAACATGATTCAAGTATTCCAGTAGAAGAACCTTGTGCAATGACTAAAGCTTTTGGGCATGATTATAGAGGACGGGTTCGTTCTCTTGGTCCTATCTCTCGTACACAAATCAATCTTTCTGCTCCAACGCGTCACAAGGTAACTGAGCTGAAAGCCAAGGAAGGTTGTCTTGGTGGGAAGGTGGAAGAAATAGGTGGCAAGGTGGGTGTTATCATTGATGGCTTTGTGAAATTGTGCCACGTAGTGGATGAAATTAAATCTGCACTTCCAGTATCAGTTGGCTCGAACGTGCCCATCACCTCAAGAGATATAGCCTCGCATAATCCATGCAATGTTTCTGATTCACCTCAAACAGGTTCACATGCTGCGACAAATTCACCTGTTGGGAATACTATATCACCAGGTATGACAAGTTCAACTGCTGCTAATACTTTATCTCCACCTTCATCAAGAGTACATAGTTTGCCGCTTTGTTCGTTATTGGACTTCAAGGGTGAAGTAGTTGCAACTGGTGAGCTCTGTACTGGTGATTTAGCAAATAAGTTTCACGGAGATGCTATACCTATACATCTTTCCAAGGTATGTATCGATGACATTCTCAGCAAGATGCAAACACTGTGAAAGCTAACAAGTATGCAGCGACCTTCATAGAAGTTGGAATTGGAGGATATGTGCTTCATCCAAAGATGTGCCTATTAAACAAAGACACACCATCTCTTTCTTTCTGAGCTAACAGATCTCATCCTTTTTGAGCATCGCGTAATATCTTCCATGACTTATACAGATCTTTTTGTTACACTTGTGCAGTTCAATATTTTGTACGTATGCTAACTGATGCGCATACTCTTATGCAGTTGTGCATAACAAGTATTTATGATTTTTTTTGTTTTTTTTTGGTAGTTCACACTTTTTTACGTATGATGACTGATGCGCATACTCTTATGCATTTGTGCATAAAAAGTATTTAGGATTTCTTTCGATCTTTTTTGGCACTTCACACTTTTGTGTGTGGTGACTGATATGGATACTTTTATGCAGTTGTGCATAAGAAAAGCTTTACCTGAAGCAACTTTTTTGTTCCAATGTAACTTTTTTCTATATATGTGAAAGCAAACCGGCATATGAATGGATATTTTCTTTCAGTTCATCATTTTTTTGTATATATGTGTAGTTGGTTTTTGTTATATTATATGTGAATGCACATGGACTTCACACAAGCTCAGTTTAAGAAGAATTAGTAGCCAGCTGGGGAAACATCAATCCCTGGTAAGTACTTCACTTGGTTTTACTTGTATTATTATGTTTATATTTGTGGATTTGACACTCAGTTTATACTTGCGAGGTATTGCGCTGGTGGGAAGTGAATTGCAGTGGGGTTGGCATCAACTTGTGTACCTTCTAGATTACCAGGTAAGTACTTCACTTTTCCGTCATTGATTGATTTTCTGTTTCTTACAACTGTGTACAAGGTTCTGGTGAGAGATCTTACTCTCTTTGGTTGGTTGCAGGACCAAAGATAGAGCCAACTTATGAATCTTGTGTACTTTTCCAGCTGAAAGTACATTTACTGAGGAGGAGGATGTTTCCATCTATTTCAAGTAAAGATGTTAAACTTATTTACTTATGTAAACAATTTCCTTTATCTTAATGGCATCTAACGGTTCCAAGTTCTCTTTCTCAAGTACTACTTTTTACTACCTTATCTTGATGGCATCTTATGATGCAGGGTATACTGAATACTTATCTCCTTCTGAAATGTTGTTTATTTATAATACATCTAATGTATGCTTCTAAATCCTTTTAGAAGCCATTGGAGTGGATACTGGTGTTTTGGAGCTTAAAGAAATAGGAAGACAATCGGAAATGCCGTTCTCACTCCTGAACCCATGATATCAGGTAGTCTAATGTGAGCATTGAAAAGTTTCATTTTTGTTTCAACACATGTACCTCCTATATTAAAATGTGTTTTAGCATCAACTTGTATTCTTCACATGTATTACTTGGTGAAAGCTTATAGACTTTGGTTTACATTGATTTCCAGGCAGAATCTATATGAAAGGCGTCAACTAGAAAAGTAATTGTTGCTTGATGATATCACGAGCCTTGAGGACCTCCCATCTCATAGAGTTAGATAATGCTAACAAGAAAATTATCAGTGGACCCACTGGTTTCAAGCACTTCAATATAGGTAAATGGATCTCTATGTATTGTTGTAGGAGTTCAAGTTTTCTGACCTCACGTGTTGCCTAAAACTTGCAGTTTTTATTAAAGAAACCTACTGAAATAACTTTTAAGTTCAGTTAGTTTTAAGTGAAGTAGCTTCCTTAGAATTTCTGAAAACAGACATTTAGGAGTTGAATTGCCACACGAGCATTGTGTTTTTATCATGTCTTCAATTCACTTCAATGCCTAATACTACGAGGGTTTTTTCCTTCCATTATATGCATGTTTGCACTTCTTTGATGACTTTCTGATATAAGTTATCGTTGTTTGCAGGAATTAATAGGTGTGGAAATGTTTTCGCGAGAAGTTTTAGCTGCAATTAGGTATACAATTTCTTAATTACAGATTATGTTCATAGTTTTTGTACTAAACAGAATTTGTATTTTCTCAGGACATATGAGTTCATCTAGTCTTTTCAAACAAATTGACTTAGAAATTCGCTAAAGTTTAAAACAGATGTTGTATTTATTTCAGTTCATATTTTTTCTGTACATATGTGTAGGTGGTTTCTAATGCCCAAAATTTCAACAAAGAAAGCCTGTAAAGGGTGGAGAACAAAGCAGCTAAGATTTGTAAGTTCCATGTATTCAAATTTTGTAGGCATTAGTAAGTTTCAATGTGTTCCCTTAGAATTTTGATACTTAACAAAACCAAAAAAAAGTTTGGTACTTAGAGAAATTTCAGTCATTTTAAAATTTATATAATGTTGATAAATTTCAGTTCTTTGTAATATAACATTGATATGAATGTGATATGAATATATTACACAAGAAGTTGATGAATTGTTGTTGAGTGTGGATGGATGTATGCAAGTATTGTATTTAGAATTCCGGCTTATTTTCGGCAGTAAATGAACTGCCAGTCAGTCTTGACCTGGTCAAAATTAGTCAATATTGACCAATTTGGACCAGGTCAAGATTGACCGGCAGTAATTTTTTTTCTGTTACGAAAAAAATTCGTAACGGCTCTAAGATGTTTCAAAATGCCACGTAGTAACGGCTCAGGCACGTTACTAAACTGCCACGTAGTAACGGCTCAGCTCTGTTACGGCCATGATGTTACAAAAATTTAGTAACAGCTCGAAGCTGTTACCACGTGTCAATTCGTAACGGCCCACAGCTGTTACGACCGCCGTTGCAACAAAAAAATCGTAATGGCTACATTGTCGTTCCAAAAAAAATGTAACACCCACTTTTGAAACAGGCGAGAGCCGTTACAACCCGTTTTAGTAACGGCTCATCTCCGTTATGAATCCTGGAATTTGGTGTAGTGATAACAATATTACACACTTAATTACATGGTACTGTCAAAATTTTAATTTTAATTAGGTGCAAATTATGACTTATGAGCATCAATAAATAAGTGTCTAAAAAATAGATTCTGAGCATTAGACCGAGTTTTGGCGATTTCCAAGTCCGAACTTACTCCTCGCTCCAAGTTCCCCAACCGAGTATGAGCAAGGAATGATTTTGACTACTTTGGAAGCGCCATTGTGGAGCTTCATTAGCCATACATGTAATAGGCACCACCGCTCTCGTTTCTAAATCCATGCACTTGCAAAACCAAAGTGACCACTTGTAGCTCCCTTTGTGTTGATTTTGATCCAACCTCTGTTTGGTAGGTCCAACCCATTGATATAGATGTTGTTATGCTATGATTGATTATTAAGGTACTGGTGATGGTGATAAGTGCCTAAAATACATCTTTTCAATATCTATTTCTTTTGATTTTCTTTGTTATTTCTCTTGTATTTTTGTATATTACGCTTTGTTTTGCATTTTGTATAGTATTTTGGAGTCATTTGAGTAAAATAAGAAGAAACGGGTGCAAAAGGAGAAAAATTGTCATTTCATAGGCAAGTGCTATCAGGAGCCCAACAGACGATAAGGTACAACCATATGAAGGTTCATTAAAGACAGACTGCTGTTCGTTAAGGGGCACCTCCTCCCTTATAACTAGCTAGGTCGCGTCAAATTCAGTCTTATCATACAATTCAATTTCTCCTACTGAGCCGAGAAGAAGCCTTTGCACCAAGTTCTTTTGTCGGCTACAACAGTTCGTAGAAGTTCAGGCAAACAATTTAGCTGCCAAGAAGACCAAGTGGGTTTTATCCGAGATTTTCCTAGGTTTGTTTTGGTGACGATAAAATAAATAGAAGGAATGAGAATCTGCTACCATTAGCTATTGATTATCAACAAAGGATATGGGAAGTGTTTGAAGAGTCTGTGATGATTATTATGAGTTGGGTTCTCATTGGATTCGAGTGTATTGGGAGTTATGACGGTGTAGTGAATAATTGATCAAGAGAAAACATCCAAGCAATGAAGCCGATGCAGTTGACTGCGATGATCAATGGAGAAGATTGAGTGCATTTCTAAGATTATGAATGATTATAAATTAATGGGTTTGCTGTTGAATGAGAATTGTCGCAGGGAAGGAGATCATTTGTGGTCCTCGAAATACAATCAGTGCATAACCATCATCAACTCACAAGACGCATACAAATTGTTTGTAAAAAATGCCTGAACTACATAGCTCTTGCCAAACCTCAACGGAATCAGTTTACTGCTCCAAGTATGATGGGTATTTTCATTGGGTTAGGACATGGAGTCGAGGCCAATGAAGAAACATAGGTTGGGTAGATTTCTGGCTGAATTACAAGCCGATAAAACAACATGGAAGGAGATTATCGACTATCGCTCCATAGATCCAACCATGGCCAGTTTTGCCACCCAAGTCTGAACCACAACCAAGATGTGCAGATGTTGTAGCCACGGGTCCAAGGAGTGCTTTCCAAGGATTTTGAAGCCAAGAAATAAAGAGAGAAAGTTGGGGTTGCGATGGATGAGATTGGTCATGTCTGCCGAAATTGAAGCTTATGTCCGCTAAATGATGTGATTTTTAAAGTTGTTGTAAAGTGGTAGTAAAGTTGTCGTTCCTCTCAGACTTGTGAAGGATTTTTAAGACTTAAATTCAAAACTAAAATAGTAAACGCAATAAAAATTATAGCAAACACTGACAAAGTTGATATAAATATTAAAAGAACACTAAGGCTAATATTCCACTATTTTCCAAGTTCAAAGTGATTTAATCCAATTATATTTATGCAATTTTCTCATTCAAGTTGATTTTAAACTATTGCAACAAGTATATTTTCACAAGTAATAATTGTAAATACCAAGTATGAAGCATCAAAAGTATTAAAACTAAGCATCAATGTAGCACTGTTACAGATTTGGGACGTTGTTCTTATTTGCAACACTTGTTCTTCAGCAGCAGCAGAAAACGTGAACCTCCTGCAACTCGATCTGTTTGGCTCTGTAGTGTTCTAAAGTTCTCCGAAACTGCTCCAATGACATCGTACCCCTTCTATGACCTATCCCCACTCCTTTTATAGCCCACATACCTCAAAAATCCGAATTTTTCTTCCATTATTCTTCGGTTTCCTCCACCAAAAGTTACGGGATTTCTTCCCCTGCCAAGCCTCTCTATACGTCCAAGTACGTTCAAAACTTCCCAAAACTCGATATACATCAATCCTATAAGAATATATCTCCCTTAATATGCACGTAATTCCCAAAAATACGATCAGAAAGTCGCGCAATATCTTCCTTCCCTGTTTTATCAAATCCGAATATTTAACCTTGTTTTTTCGAATCTCTGGCCTTTACCAATCCTGTTTTGTGCTAACAGGATAATATGAATCCAATCCCACGTAAGAAATCTCTAAAAACTAGGCCAAATCTTCTTCAGCAATTCTCGCAGGTGAAAACTCCATTTTCCCGCCAAAACAGTTCGTGAAGAATGGGTAGCCCCTATCCAGAGTAGGGGTGCGAATAGTAGCTCTCTTGAGGGGTGCCCTGGGGGTTCCCCTAATCCAAAACGTGGGTGCCAAAATTAATTTCTCCGGGTGCCTTTAGCGACTTTTCGAGCAAATTTTTCCAAAAATGTTTATTGGCCAAAAATACCTACACACACATAAAACACCATAATAAGTACAAAAATGAGCACTATAAAATATATGGAAGTGAGAAAAATTGGACACAAAAATGTGTCTATCACTAAACTGATGAGATGAATGGAGGAGATGGAGACGTATCTTAGTGTACGAATGAGATTTGGAAACTGTGGCGGTTACCCAATGCGAGTATGTAGAATCTGGAAGAAGTAATTTAGAGCTATAAAAAGCAAGACCTAAACCTACAGAAAGGGCATCATCTCATACCCCCTCTTCACGACTGCCAACAACCCTAGTTTCAGCGAGATTTTGCTCGATGGACAACCACCATCTTCACCTGCATATCCATCCAAAGCATACACCCGTCATCTCCACCTGCATCCAGTTCACCACCTTTGCATCTCCATCCATCTGCATAATCACTACCACTTGCATATCCCCTCAAAAGTACCATCTTCACACCACCAGTTCATACACCATCAGTCCGCGACACATTATTTAACCCCCAACAGTCCATCCCCATCTTGATATCGCAACACTACCATCATCAGCTGTTTGAGAAGGGGTCATTGCCATAATACCACCAGTTCATACAATCAAGACGAGAAGAAACTGGACCCGAACCTTACTCATTGGTACCAACAACAAGGAGCAGTAGCACAACATAGAAGAGGTCACTGGTAGTTTGGTGCTGCTGTGGTTCAATTTCGAATATCTTTTGTTTTACAGATTTCTTTATCATTGATTTTTACTGCCATGAACTCCAGTAGCTAATTTCATATTGATTAGGGACAACTTCAACATCCGGGCATGAACTCAATTTGATATTTAAATGCCTGTTTTCTTGCAATTATTTCGTTATTGATTATTCACTACCGTGCCAATATTGTTATATGAATTATTTCTCATTCATTTAAGTTGCAAATTGAATGGTTGTTTGATAATTCTATTTCTAATTGAGTCATATTCGACCCATAATTGTCTATAGACTCTTAATACAAGTAGTAATATGTGGTTATTGACGATGGGATTTTGTTAAGTAATCATATATATTGAATGACACTAGTAGATGAATCGATCTTTTGTGTTTGTCACTAGGAATAACCTATCTCACGGATCTTAATGCATTTGATTGAGTCACACCTAGAGAGCGTACTTCTAGGAAACTTGATGAGTAGAATCCGGTAGTCGAGCGCTCCCGTGTCCGGTGAATTAATGAGATTACGAGATATTTGAGCGTACTAAATATTCTAGGGTTATTAGTAATGGGTACTTTGCAGAAACTAGCTATATCATTAAGATTCATGTTTTGTAACTTAGAAGAAGTCCTTGATCATTCTCATTCTCATATTTGCATTTCTTATTCAGAAATTGAATCGACAACTTAGACTCAACTGCCCCTTAGGAACAAACCTGCTTATCCGTATACTACTAGTTAGTTTAAATAGAAGTAGAGAAATATTATTTTTGCAAGTTCGACACCTAGTCAGATGGATTCCACTTGTTGACTATAAAAGAGTCAATAACTTGAATAAATCTATGTTGCATATTAGCATGTCAACTTTTATTGAAAGAACAAAAGGTGACATGAGTCAGAAAAATCTTTCCATTTTTTATCTTTTCAACTTCATCCATTATACTAGAGTAACAGTAGATGCTGAAGTATGTTAACAATAGATTCACGGTCTTTAGTAAGTTATTCAACCCAATGTAAGTGGTTGGGAGGCATGTGAGATACTCTTTAACAACAATGTATACCTATTGGGATAATGAAATTTCTCAACTTAAGGTAATTGTGGCAAAGATAAATATGGAAAGAACCTCGAAGAACAGAGGGTTAGACGTGCTAAATCATACAAATATTGGTATACTAGAACATGTGAAAGAATACACATAAATTATGGTAGAAGATATAAGCCTTTCCTAAAATATGACCAGAGATATAATTCTGGCTCAAGTAATAACGATACAAAGTAAATGTATCTACCGAGCATGAGATATCTTATGTATCTACCGAGCATGAGATAAAGATGTAATTTTGACTCGTTTAAATGAGAGTTGGAAACTTGGTATAAACATTTTACTAAGAATGGTACAAACAATGGAATGCAGGCATCATATAGTAGCAACCAACTACAAGATATATATATAGAGTTTAAAGGACAACAAACTTATTATATGTTAAAACAAGGCCATACCCCTGCTTGTCAACTTTAGTGGAAACAAGAAAATTTTTAAGTTAATAAGAATAAAATTTCATTGTATGCACTTATGGAATGAAAATTGTATCATTTCCATGAGATTGAAATACTCTAAAGCACTTGAGATATACTCAAAAGTACTTGAGTTATGTGGATTAATCGTAAATTATGATGAAAAGTATATCATCTTCATGAACGGTAACATTCTAAAGTAAATGAGATAGACTTTCTTTTGTTACGTAATAAGGCCACACCACTTATTACATGAAACTTTTAAGGAAATATATTAAAATGATTGTTGAATTGTTTCCTTATATAATACCATGCGATGATTGGATCATCAAAGGTAATAGACGAGTGAAGAAACACTCAATCTTTGTTTCCTAATTGGTATAAATATTAAAAGTTACACGAGCTATGTAAGAACTAAGATATAATCACACTTTGTCAAGTTCCTACGAAATCTGTGCAAACGGTTATCGTACAAAAATTCATTGCGAGAATGGGGATGCATCTATAAATTGCCTATAATGAATGTGAAAAAATCACATTTAGAGAAAATAATGATCCAATTAATCTAGTGAACTGTAAATCACTAATACTTGGATAATTATATTCATATCGTCACCGACAGTATAATGTTGGGATTGACTCATTCACTCATTTTACAAAAATTTTCTTTAGTTAACATGATTAAGACCATCCTAAGATGCAAATGATAAACAACTCATTCTTTCAAAATAAACAAAGTGATAGTTGTGGACATATCCATATTGAATGCGGTCCATTCAATTGATTTATGGCTCTGGTGGATAATTCGAAGTGTTGAATTAATTATTGTTCACAAGAAATTATGTGTTTCTGAAACAATTCTAACACATATTATGCAATTTAATGTCTCACCAACCTTGTTAATGCTATATATTTTACATCAAAAGGACTTGATGGATATTGCATGTTTAATAGGATCATTGTAGAGCATCCTACATCCCATGGTCTTGCAGAGACTACCATCAAAGGTTATAGATGGTGTCTAAGGATAGGTTATGCGTAACAACCTTTCTATAAATGCTTGGGGGATATGCAATATTATACGCATATTTACTTATTTGTTTTAGAACCCGCAATTAGTCAACCATTTTTGTGTACCAGTTGGTAACTGGTTATAAGCCTGACATATTTGTGTTCCTACGCATTTTTGGTTGTGCTATATATGTACCACTACGACTCCATATCGTATTATAATGAGTCATCAAAATTATTAAGTAGTTTTATTGGATACGGATTCCTAGTAATTATCTGCATTTTGAAACCTTTCGTAGGCGATCTCTTAATCGCTATAATTGCGGGTTGTCACTTGAGACAATCTTCCCATCGTTAGTGGGAGATACAGAAAATAATTTTTTCAAGAGAATAACATGAGTTGTTGTGGTGTGTTCCCTCTTTGTATCAAAATTGATTTGTATGGTCCGTAAACGTAATTGTGAAGTGACAAAGAATTATAGATTTTTCAGAATGTGCACTGATATAGCTAAAGTGTCAAGATCACACATACCAGCTGCAAATGTGCCTGCAAGGATATAAATCCTCAGTAAGGAGTAAACCATATATTAAGGTGTTTCAACTACAATTGGTGGAAGTCTAGTTAAGGCCGTGGATTCATAAGGGAAAATGGAGAGACCATCAGGTTCGATCAATTCTTACCTAGAAAGGAAGTAGGTGAAAAAGGCACAACCTAATATATCATTAATTAAATCATCTCATTATATTGTCTCTGATTATGTCCATGAATCAAACTGGAGGACGCTCTTATGTTTAATGATTCCATAGAAGTAGAGAACAATGAAATCCTAAAAGATTATGAGAACACACACGAGTCAATGGAAAGATCGTGCGGGCATATTAATGATTATTATTTTTATAAATACAGTTTCTCAAGGAAATTGAGCATGATGAGATCGAACCATGCTTCTTATTGTTTAAATATAAATAAAAGAGCATACTTGGCCTACACAATCCAGGTAAAATTTGATTTTTTGACAAATATATAGGTATTTGGTGTGGTAGTGCTAACCAACCAAGTGTAAATCCTGTGGATATACATGATTATTTGTCACAAAGTGCAGTGAGAATAATGAAGTCGTAAAGTAGAAAGACTCGCCTTGTAGCGCGAGGTTTCTCACAACGTCATGGAATTGTTTACTATATTGTAATGAACGTTATGGCATACTGTTACTTAGATAGCTTGGTAGTTTCAAAAGGACTTGAAATACAACATTTTTATGTGATTATTACGTATCTCTACAAGGATTAAGGGATAAAGATGTTTACAAAAGTGCATAACAACCTTTTTATTACCCAAATCAAAAGAATTTAAACCATGGAGTACATTTCAAATTATAGTGTCACACTTACTTAAGGATTGAAATAATCTGGCGGATTTGGTATGCCCGTCTAAGTGACTATTTGATTGGGAAGAGAAAATTAAAGTATTTTCTCTGTGCACTAATGAAGAAAGTTTTTGAATTGGAATTGTAGCTATCTATGTCGACAATATGGACATGGTATGTAACCTTAATGAAATAAGAGATTTTACAAGATGCTTGAAATTTGAATTTGAAATGAAAATATGGGAAAATCTTGATCGAACACCAGGCTTGTGGTATATTATTCCACCAGTTTTCATATATATGTCCAAAGTTGTCAGGTAGTTTAACAAGGACATGCATACTTCTAGCACTCCCATGATTAGTTGAGGTTCAAATGTAAGTAAATAACTATTTCTTCTAAATAAATATGGCAAAGATGTGTTGGGAGATGAAATTCCCACATTAAGTGGAATTAACACATTGTTTTACTTAGTGTAATGTACTCAACTAAACATTTCATCCTCGGTGAACTTGTTAGCTACATATAGCTCAGCTCCAACGCAACGTCTTTGGAACTGTATAATGAATATAATCATACGCTTAAAAGGGAATTATTGACATGAGTTTATTTTATCCCTATAAATACATAAAGAGGACTATTAATGGAAGTGCAATCCAAAAGTTGTTGATTATAAAGGAATAATAATCTCTTCTCCCATGAAAGTAATCAGGGGGAGACATGACTGAATTTTTTTACTAAGTCATCTCCTATATTCACTTTTGGAAAGTATATGACTAAAGGAACTGTCTGGAAACTCTTCTCAGTGGAATCAGGGGGAGGATCCAAGGATGTGATGTCGACATATTTGGCTCTGAAATGTGAAGCAGTGTTGTACTCTTTTTCCCTTCGATTGAGATTAGTTTTTCCCACAATATTTTTGTTACTCGACAAGGTTTTTAGTGAGGCAACCATAACTACACCAACTACATGATAAATAATGAAGACTTTGAGATCGAATTGATATAATTGTTGAACAATATCAGAATCAAAGAAATGAAACTCGGTAGTTTGTCAAGTGAAACCACTTCCAGAATCTATACAACAAAGGAAGGATTATATCGCAACAGTTTTTGGCACAAGTCAACTAGCAGTGTTGATACTACTATTGCGTATCAATACTAGGTTTTCATTAATCATCTATAAAACATATAATAGATGTTATGTATGGGTATTCGACAAAGACATACTTTTGGAATTATCGTGTTGTACTCTTTTCCCTTCGTCAAGGTTTTAGCGAGGAAACATATGCGATTCCAACACTGTTCAAAGTTTTCTTAATGTTGTACTCTTTTTCCTTAGTTTAGGTTTTGTCCATATGGATTTTCCTAACGAGGTTTTAATGAGGCAATTGAATTAGATACATTGGTCATCGAGGAGAGAAACTAGATATGAAGAACTATAATTGAAACGCTACATCGGAAGCATTATATGTGAAGCACTACTATTAGACCACACAAGGGGGGGTGTTATAAGACCTTTGGAACATGTGTGCAGCCCATCTATATGTAACCAGGGTTAACACTATATATCCTATAAATAGAGGTTTATTCATATATATGTAATATATACGACATTGATATCTAATGAATAAGATATTTTTTCTATATATTTTTCCTAGAACACCCTTCTCTTTTTTCCCAGCCATATAAAAGATTCTCAAGAGCATTTATTAAGATATTGATTCATTAAGGTTGCGTATATGACAATACAAATATACTTGCCTCGCATCTCCATTTGATGGAGACATGGCTAGCCATTTATTAAGCTCAACTTAAGTTTCCTTTAGCTAAAAAGATCGACATCCCTATCCCAGTCTATAACTTTCTTCTTCTTCGATTTCCCTCATTTATTCTTCTTCTTCACTTGTCAACTCAAATACATTGCGAAGCATCTGGGATACCTTTCTTATACCATACTGACCTTCAACAACCAATGAAAACACAAAGGGTCTTGCAATATGAAATCAAGAGAGCACTAAGACATTTTCACAAGTTAAAACTATGACCCAAACTGAATAAGCACTTGTAAGTCGTACCCACCATAAACGAAGTCTAGCAAAAAAAAATAATCATACAAAGGATACACTGCTTGGCACAATTAGTGATACCATAACATTTCTTCATAAATGTACTGTCTAGACAACAAAATGCTTGAAAAGAAGGAACATATATCGTTTTCCATACAGTCGCATAAAATAAATTCGGTTTACTGGTGTGCTGGTCGTATAAATAAAAATAGGTAACTGGTTCATACTGTGCTATAAATTAAAATGGGTATCTGAGATTGTCGTTTAAAAAGGAGGGTAATTCTAAGCACGTGATATGCTCTTATAGCGTAACTAATTCCTGCAACTTTGTGAATTCCAAATGAATGCTCCCTGTCAAGTATATTCTCAGACGAAATCCTGCAAAAAATAGGACCACAAGATAATTTGTTAGTCTAATCAATTTCATCGTCAATTGCAATCACATGAAACTAAAGGACATTGCCAAGTGATATATGGATCACACTGCGAACTCCGAACTATAAATAAATCAAGGATTATTAAAGCGAAATCACGGTGACTAACCCTCATTTCCATGGTGTCATGTAGCATAAAGAAGAGACATATAATTTATGCATTAATGTAGAAAAGCATTCGAAAAGAGTATACCACAGAACTACCGACTCCTATCCCATTTTGCTACTTTTACCACCACTTAATGTCAGCCATTTGGTGTAAATTATTAATAGTTATGGCTACGCATTCAGTTTTTAAATGAAATCTACTTTTGACAAATGTGGCACACTAATAAACTTCTTAAAATGCAAGAAATAAAACTCAATTTATTTTATACGATCAATATAGTTTCTACCCAATTTATTATATACGATATATTAGAAGGATGCCCACGTTATTTTATTGCACATGAAAACTTTTCCAAGGGAATGAGGTACTCAAACTTCATGGAATTACATATGTATAATGTGGTGTATCTTCCAGTTTTAATAATGGATGCCAATACTAGAAGCCCAAAAAAATGAAACATGCATTGTTAGACCAGAGAATCTCAAAATCTTGTCAGATAGAAGCACTAAGTCAATGACTAGGAAGTAAATCGCTGAGTAGTGTTAGCATATGTAAGAATCAGTAAGATACAACTTTGTTTCGATTCAAAATCGGTTCTCTATCTACGCATCTGCTTTTTTTTTTATCTATCTACCTACCTAGAGTCCCTTTGAGTATTTCTTTAAATCTGACATATCCAGAAACAGTGACACCCTATAACATCGAAAGGTATATCTTTTGGTTGTATCAATATCGTGGATTCATTAGTTCTCGGACACTGACTTTCGTAACCTTACAGGTTGAAGGAGCTTGTTGAATATGGCCCCTATCCTCCCCTAGGACCAAAGTACATTATAAGGGAAGATGGACAGAGACTATCTATACACGGAAAATAATGGTTTCGCAACAGTAACAACAAAATTTACCACGACAAAGAAAAACAAGAAAAAGAAGTGTTCTGCTAAAAGGTTACAACAGATTTTTAAAGACTTCAACAAACTCGAGCCTTTTTTATAATAATGATGATGATTATGACGGTGTTGATGATGCCGTTGGAGATAGAAGTATCTTGATTGGTGTTGTTCATAATGGTTGAATAATTTGTTATGGAGTTATGAAAACGGTTGCATAACCTGTTACGCATCTACAAAATTTGTTGCATAACTTGTTATACTGTCCCGAAAATGGTTGCATAACACGTTATGCATCTTTTTTTTTGTTTGCATAACTTGTTATGCAGTCCAGAAAATGGTTGGATAACACGTTATGCAGCTACTTTTTTCTTAATATTGAAACCAACAAAAAATAAGGTTGCATAACTTGTCATGCACCTACAATAATATCTGCATAACATGTTATGCAGTCGAGAAAATATGACTACATAATGCATTATGCAGCGAGAAAATTGTTGCACAATCTTTTATGCGTCCATAAAATAGATGCATAACCTGATATGCATCCGTAAATATGGATGCATACTGCATTATGCATCAATTTTTTATGTACACACTAAAATCAACCAAAACAATGGTTACATAACTTGTTATAGATGCATAACTTTGTTATGCAGTCGAGAAAATGGTTGCATAATTTTTTTTTGCGTCTGCAGAATGTGTTATGCATCTTTTTTGGTGGCTGCATAATGGTTATGTAGTCAGTTTTCGAAATTTTTCCTAAAATGATGATCACCTCCGATTTTTTCGTGAAAAACAAATTTTTTATATTGTTGTTTGTACCCGTTGCGTAGCTCTCCTAAAAAGATTTCCAACGATATAAAATTTGTAAAATTTGAAGGCGCGGATTTTTAGATATGTTATATATCCAAGTTGCGTTGCCAATTATACCCCTGATGCATAACTCATCATGCTGATGCATAATCCGTCATGCAGACATTTTTAATAATTTCATATAATTATGGATGTCACGGAAATAATTATGGGTGTCACAATACTTAAAATTAATTGTGGACTTGACATTGAGAATATAATTTTTTTTGGGTCTGCGCTTAAGTTTCCCATATAATATGATGGTCTTTTGAGACTGATGTTCATCCGTAAAACGTTCGAAGTATTGTATTACAAGGATGTTAAATGATCTCCATGAATCAAACTGTACAAAGCAACACAAATTTTAACTTAGTGAGTGAATCGCATCCATCGATGCAATTGGATTACGAAATTTGAACCAGACATGCTATATACACGATAAATTGCAGTAGTTTGGATATACAGACTTGTAGTACATTATGGCCGTACTTCGTAACATGTTTATGGTCATTACAGTGTTTATGAGATGTAGACATAAAATGATGAAAGTTGGTGCATAATGGGAAAGCAGAAATATCAAAAGTAGTAAAACAGAAAAACGAATCTCATTCACTCTAAAACTTTAACAATACAATCGTTTGTGAACCACAAACCCACACCGGACAAAAACATAACAGTGTAGTACAGAATCAACAAATAATTGAAACACCATAAGAAACTGTTATCCTACACCACTACAAACTTATCCTCCACCGCAACTTTACTGCAGTTATGTGAGCATTATTAATAAAAGTAGTAGGAGGCACAAATTATGCGGTTCTATATTCTGACTTAGTCTTATGGGTGCTAGTCTAACAGCTAGATTAGTAGTCAGGACTACCTCCTAAGTCTTATGGGAGTGCTAATCTAGTAGCTAGATTAGCAGTCCACGTCAGCTCAGCGCTGCTGAACCTTTCAGCGCTTTAAATCTCAGCTGTCAGATCAAAAATAAATCTCTTAGCGCTGAACCATTACGCGAAAAGGTGGTTTTTCAAGCGTTGAATCATTCAGCGTAACTATCTAGAATGCTAGCTCACATGCTAGCAACTAGTAGGAGAGGTAACTAGTGTTAACTTTTTTGCCACATTTTTTTTTTGAATTGCAACACTTAAGTGCTAATCTAGCACCTCCAATCTAGCCCATAAGACTAAGTGTATCTCATTAGTCGACTGTCAACTTTACTGCAGTTGTAGATCCATTGGTGGCATTAAAAGTTTGAGAAAAGTTTTAGAAGTAATGATGGATAACAAAGAAGAAATACACAACCAGCTTTCGTGGACAGATGCTGTGACTGCAAGATGAAAACAAAGTTCAGCTTGTCAAAATGTAACGGTAAGGACAAAGCAATAAACAGAACAGATAACTGACATGATTGACAGTCGACTGACCTCACAGGACTCTAAAGCAGAAACAAGAAAGTCATCTTTATTTGTCTATAATAATTCTAAACGCTGGCACTTATTATGCGGTCCTCTTTTGAATCTTAACTGGGAAGCCACCTTTCATTTTCGAAGTCAAGTATGAACCAAACTCTGGCACAAAATCATCCCCGTTTGCAGCAGCTGGAACCACTTGAAATCGGCGAAAAACTTCTACTACTATCATCTTCATTTGCAAAAATGCCATCTCTTTACCCAAACAAATCCTTGGACCTGCTTGAAATACCGGATACGCAAAAGAATCCTTGCTTACGAAGCTTAATTTTCCTGTAACGTTATCTTTTTGTAACCATCTCTCAGGCTTAAATTCATTGCAGTCCGAACCCCACAAATTATCCATTCTGCCCATGGCATAAATAGAAAATGATACTCGATCCCCTTTCTTTATAATCGTTCCGTCCGGAAAAATGTCATCAACTGCTGCTTCTTTACTATCGTACGGGACTGGTGGGTACAACCTCATGCTCTCACAAAGTGACGCATGAATGTAAACCATGTCCTTGATATCATCATAACCAGGTTCTTTAGCTATTTGGCTTATCTCCTTAATTATCTCTTTCTCTACTTGGGGATTGCAAGAAACCAACCAGAAAAACCATGTCAAGGCCGCTGAAGACGTGTCTTGACCTGCTAAAATGAAACTTATGACAATATCAATCACGAAATCCTCGTCTAAATTTTCGTCTTTAACAAACCTTGACAGGAGATCAGTAGTCTCTAGAGAAGATTTCTCCTTGAGTTCGTTTTTCTTTTGCCTTACAATTTTTCTAGCAGATTCCCGGATTGTTGCGGTTGCTTGTTTTAGTCTCTTTTCTGATCCTATGTTGAGAAATCGCTTAACTTTCCAATATAAATGGAAAATATGACCGATACGTTCACTCATTATTCTGGTACCGTCTTCGAACGCAACTGCAAATTCTGTTTTTCTTTCGAGCGACAGTGAAAGGTAGCTTGGATCATACCCAAAGGAAATCTTGCAAATATTATCGAAAGCAAACCTCTGGAGAATATCTTGAAGATCAAGCACTGTGTTCTTTTCAGCTGTCATCGAGAGAACAGGAACCAACCGGTCGGATATCTCGATCTTAACAACTTCTTCGATGAACTTACGAAGAGAAGTAGAGTTGAATTCATGACTTGATATTTGTCTTTGAAACTTCCAGCTATCACCATCTGCATTGAATATCCCATCTCCTAGGAAATCACTGAGGATGCCTCTAAGCTCCCCACCTTTTGGGTAGTTAGAGAAGTTAGACTTGAGAATGTGCTTAACATTATCAGGATAAGCAGTGGTTACAATAACAGTACCGATGTATCGAAGCACGTAGGTGTTAGTCGGGCAAACATTAAGAACCTCAGCTGCCCATTGATTATGCCGGTCTCTATTCGCAAGAAGGGCAAAAGAAGAACCGATTATCGGGTATGATTTCGGAAATATATCAGTCGGAGATGATGAAGAAGACTTCTTAGTTTTATAGAAGAAGATAAGGAACGTGAGGCAAGGGAGGAAGATGTAAGGACTGTAAGGAAACCATGAGAGTAAAAACCCGAGGTCTACCGCCATGAGTATTTAGTTTCAGTATATGTAACCAGATAAGGGAAGACTGTAGGTAAAAACATAAACATGTACAAGGATATATATATATGCACTTGAAAAGGTCTATACGAAGAGATAAGAGGTTTAATTCTTCTTCAATTATAGAGGGTTCATCCTTTGACGTGTTATTGCTAAGATTTTTTTTTCATGTTGAGAAAGTGTTGTTATTAATTGATATAAGAACGTTTAACCACGCTGATTGGCACCTAACAGTGGCAATTAGGAGATACATGGAGCCATGCAATGAGTAATCAAGCTCTCTAATGGACATCTAAGATCAAATCATTGAGAGCTTGACCCCCTAAGAAAGATTGTCTTTTTACCTCAATTATCAAAGGTGCCATAGCTGTCCGTCCTTTTTTGTTCGCCATTACCTCAGTGATGGCGTTCTGATGCAATGGTCCAGCATCATGGCAAAGAGAACTGCAGGCTAATTTTGCTTTCCATCATGTTTCTCCTTTTGTTTGAGCCCACACTTCCACTTGCTAAGCTAGTAAGTTTATGCATGACCCCATGAAATTTTGTCATATTCTACGCATTTTTGTTGCAACAACTATAAATAGTGAAAAGGGACGTGCCGGCATGTGAGTCGGAAACACATATAGTGAAAGGAACGTGCCGGCATGTGAGTCGGAAGCACATACAGGCATGAGGCAGGACAATATGTTCTCCTAAGTCTTATAAATCATTCCCCCCTTAAAAGCAAGCAATATGGTCAACTCCGGCTAAGTTGGTTTTTAGCTAAGCCAACTTAGCCAAGAGTCGTAAAAAGAAAAACCTGCTATGGTTGTTGGTTTTGCATGGACTGAAACTCGGCTTCTATCCGAATAAATTTTGAGTCCACCATCCAAAAATCAGGAATATAAAAGCTCATGGTGCACCCAAAAATTATTTGAACGGAAATTAACTAATGCTGCACGACTCTAGTTACTAGTTAGCATCTCGTACTCATGGCTTATAGTTGATGGTGGTGACATGTCCATCATAGTAGTTGCTCTCGAGTCTTGACTATATTGTTGCCGGATAGCAGAAATAACACCACCAAAGTGCTTGCTATTATCAGGTTCCATACAAGAAGAATACAGTTTTTTTATGAAATAATACAGTAATTATTGACATGTTTGTTTGAAGTAAATACAAATTACAATATTCATTTTTAGAGAACACAAGCCAGTACAATGTAAGATCCAACAAGGTTGGAATTTGAGCAGTAACAACTATACAACCAAACACGTGGGTCAATCATTTACACACAAAACATGAGTGGATAGTCCTTCGAAATGTACCAGAGCCATAGGAAATTTTTTCAATCAGTGATTTTCATATTTTTTTTCTTTCTTTTTTGATATATAAATTCATTCAGTGACTTCATTTCACATCACTGACTTGAATAGTGAAAATTAATTATAGTGAATTCAATTTCTCCTTTATATCTTCGCCCGGAAACCACCTTCATTTAAGAGCTTTAAAGCGACAGAAACATGTTTAAAAGCTCTCTACTGTTGTAGGATACCACTAGAACTCAATGTAGCGTTTGGTGGTAACTAACACTTTGATCCTCCTTCGCCAGTTTTTTTGGATTGAACTCTTTTAATTTGAATTCCTCTGATTTGTGTCCATTCTACCCGCAGCATAAGTGGAATAATATTCACCCTTTTTCGTCTTCTTCAACTTCTTGACGAACAATATATCGAGGCACAATATTTAAAAAAAAGAGTCACTAGGTGTGACAAGAGTAATCAAACAATGCAAAAAACTGTCAAAGACAGTTCACAAATGCATCAAAATAAGAAACAAAATACTAGCAAGGACGATTCATAACTGCATCACAAAGTGAAAAT
Organism: Papaver bracteatum; assembly: GCA_023529315.1. Lineage (NCBI taxonomy): Eukaryota > Viridiplantae > Streptophyta > Magnoliopsida > Ranunculales > Papaveraceae > Papaver > Papaver bracteatum. The sequence continues at coordinate 4,016,039 of JAJJWX010002530.1, forward strand.
CCTTATGGAGTTTATGAGACTTTAAGATTACTACTACGTAAGAGTACTCGCTCTATGCGATATATGAAGTGCCACTATCCTATCATTTTCACTGTAATAACCACAAGGGCGGACACAAAATTAAATGTAGTGCGAGGGTGATATGATGTTTGTTTCTATTTTGGTCCCTGCTGATAGATACATACAGAACCCGTTCCAACTTCCAACTACTACCTTCCAGGGGTGATTATATTTGAAACTATGCTTCTTTCGCTTGCTAATCTAGTGTAAATTCTAGTAGTTTCAACTACTACCCTACAAGTTCAACTTCAAGGTAACGGATTCGACACGGCATTTGCTGATATTATACGCTACTTGGAATAATGTTTCTGAAGATGTGAGAAATTGTGAAAGAGCTGGTAAGAACCTTTGTACCATGCACCACAATTTTTAGATTTCATCTTATTGATAAGAGTCGTTTTGTCTTATAATTCCCAGGTTTTGAGGAGCTATCGTTTAGCAGAGGCTATAACTCTTATACACTTCTATGGATCTCAATACAGCACAACTCATAGGAAATCTTGGCATGCATCCTAGCAATACGATCGTGAATTCGATACGTCTGAAGACCAATATTTTGGTGCTGATACGGATTAAAATGACTCATGATGGTTGAGGTACGTAGTATTTTCTCTTAGGAAATGTATTATCTAAAAATTATTAGTGGACACTAATTTATGAATGTTAGAGTGAGACGCTCACCGTCCATGTGATAGTACGGCCTCTCTTAATTCCTCTACATAGGCGGACCTTGGTGAGTTATGGCCATCAAGACATATTTTGGTCCATGGACTAACGTAGAGACCTCAATGATGATCGGAAGAATCGTCGGTTCCATTCGTACCAGTTCAATAGAGTGAAAGGGTGTTCCTCTAGCTTTATTGTGAATTTTATGTTGGTCTCAGAAAAATTGTAGCAAAGTAGTAATCTCATCGGGGTTCGTATTTTTATCTTGATTTTTAAATATTTCCTCGCACTCAAAGTTGTTTTCTACTTCGGATTAACTTCTGAAAAGAAATGCTTCTGTTTCTTATGGTTTGTAGGCAGCAGGGCACAAAAATTATGTCTAGTTTGTCGCCTAATATCTCATAACGGCTCTTGAGTGTCAACATGAATCGAACTGATATCCGAGCAGGTGTGTCACTACTGAGGAAAATGATGTCCTGGAAATTTGGTTCTTCCCAAGAGGAGGAACAGACAACAAAGTATAGAACAAAGAACAGATCGTTGTTACTTTACTTTGATCCATTTTTTGTTTTGGAATCAACATTTTAATATCTCGTGTATCAAATTACTCTTGACGAATGTTCATCTAATGGTCGCACATTCTTGTGTTCACCAGCAGAGTTGGCTGCATCATGCCTTTGTACAGGTCACTGCAGTGGTGCTTTCGGTTTGGACGGTGACAACCAGTGGCGAATAACAAGAACCCTCGTTTGGGGCATACATAATTTTTTTTGGAGCATATACTGACTTATTATGCCATCCAATGCAAGATTATAAGGTGTGCCCTGATGATGCATAAGTTACTATAATGCCCCTACATAGTTTAAATTACATTACTACCCTTTCACTAAATTAAATTCTAATCCTAAAACTCTCCCACTAATTAACACATCCCCTAATTAACTACCTCACTTAATTACCCCCACTAATTAACGGTTACACATTAATTAATCAACCGTTAAATTTTTTTTTTTTTTTAAACATAAAATTTTCAAAATCAAAAACTCATTCTCTTCTCCAAAAAACATAACAGAACAGAACACCCCTCCCCCCTTATTCTCAAAATCTGATTTTTCGATTCATTTCTCGATTAAACCCATATATGACACCTCGTTATAAGAGATGTGCTAGAAGTAAGACGCCGAATCCTGGTGTTGCTTTTGTAGCATCTCAATTTAGGGTTTTTGGAAAAGATGGAGATGAAGAGGATAGTGGATTGATTGGTGTTGGAGAGAGATAAATAGACCTTGATTCCATAAAATTGCACATAGAAAGGTATTTCTCACAAACCCATTGCTTGGCTTTTCGTATTTCATTGATTTCATGACATGTAATTGATGATTCCTCGCGGTTTTGGTATTTACAGAGTAGTGTTCGGCTGACATGTAGCAGCCGAACCTTTTTTTTTCTACAGACAAAGAACAATTCGGCTGCCAAACACGTTTTGTTTTGCATATCGAATCAGCTTATAATTATTTTTTTATGGTAATAAGCTGAACTTGAATACGATTACTTAATAATCCATCTTACATTGTTCGGCTCATTTTGATAAATATCGAATGTGCCGAACTTTACTCTGTGTATGGCTAATAGCTTCATATAAACTTGTATATTTATAGGTGACTTATCATATTGTTTAGTAGAATCATATTTATTTATTTTGGAAAACTAATTTAAGGTTTATCATTTGTTTTAGCACCCATCCTGGGAATTTCAAAGAGAAGCTTAAAAGGAGAACAATGGAGGTGACTCCTTCTAATTCAAAAACTCCCAAACCTCCAGGTGGTGGTACTAAGAACTTGCATGTAGGGAAAAGGGGAATTGACACGACTTGCTCTTTTACTGTACAGCAAGAGGGTGACAGTGATGAAGATAAGGATGACGATGAAGAAGAAGAAGAACCACAAGATGAACTACAACAAAAAACACAACAAAAACAAGAGAACACAGAAGAAGAAAGTTGTTACAACAAGGGAGACAGGTAAGCACATTCCTAGTGATGATAATGTGATATGTGCTCGTGAGGATAGTTTGCTCCATGGTCTTCCGGAAGATGGTGTAAGAGTGTTGATTGGCTACAAGGAGCCATGGGCGAAGAGAATTTATGAGACTTCGGATCACAGAGATGCAGTCCACATACTTAGACACCAGAGTGTCGCATATTGGGATATTTTCAAAGAGGCTCCTGAGGTGGTGGCTTTAGTACAAAGTTGTGGTTTATGGCCTATTATTTTCTATGCATAAGAGGAATTTGATGCAGTTACAAACTCAGCCTTTTGTGAGAGATTTTGACCGGAGACTTGCACATTTTATCTCCCCTTTGGCGAGATGTCAATTACTCTTGATGATGCACAAAATATTAGTGATCTTAGAATGAAGGGGAAAAATATGAAATCTGAGGTTTATGAAATGACTTGGGATGAGTTGTATGTACTGGCTGAGGGAACTCTTGGTTGGCCAAAAGGCAAGACAGAATTGGAGTTTTCCTACGCTGCTAAAGAGGTGAAGTTTGTGGATTCTAGCACAAAGAAGTTGAAGAAAATCAAGTTCACCGCTTTGAAAAAGTGTTTTGGAGACACAAATGAGGAAATTTCAAAGGGAGGTTTGGTTATGGACGATGTTACAACTAGGCGCATTGCTACCGCGTATTTGTTGTATACTCTAGGAAGTGTTATATTTCCCAATAACAGTGGGAACAAGGTAAATTCTCAATATCTTTAATTGTTAAGGGATTTGAAAAGATGCCACAAGTACTCTTGGGGAACGACGGCCCTTTCTTTCCTATTCGAGCAACTTGGAACAAGTAAGTTTACACAGTGTAATTCACTTTTCATGACTAAACTCGGCTTAAAATTAGCTTATAGTTTTCTGTCGAACCTACTTTTGATAAGGTTCGGCCTTTACGAATTTAACAGTTTAAGCCGAACCCGATAATACGACACTATATTTTGATCAACTTATTTGGTTTGGCTTATAATTGTGTTTTCTCCATCATCCGAACTTGCATCCGTTTCCCAAAGTTGACATCCTCAATGATCCAATTATATTGATTCAAATAAATAAGTTTTGGTTTTTTTTCTTCTTATTATTGATGTAGGTATGGACATATGACCATTTCCTGGAATTGAATTTTTCCAAGGAAGATGACAAGTAGGTAGATACATTCCCTACCTCGGGAAAATGGATTTTCAAGTAAAATAAGAAGAGAAATAAAATGGAAATCTTGATATCTTTGAGAGAAAAGATATTTGACTATTGAACAAGTTGTATTTCAACCATACAAAAAGGATAAAGAAGAGGATGAAGTTGTTGAAGATGAAGATATTCCATTGGGGATGTACTACGGGCCTTTGTTTTATCCCAAAGGCTTTATATTGTTTGATCCTCGTCGAGTACTCCGTCAATATGGATTTATCAAACGATTACGGTGCTAGAGGAATCAAAGTTCAAGTTGTTTCCCAAGGTTTCTAAGGGAACTAAGAGTACGAATAGTTCATGGAATGCCGAATATGATCCCGATCATACCACTGATTGTTGGGATAAATTGGAAGAGAACAAATTAAGTTGGGTTAACTTAGAAGAGTTGCGTGACGATCCTTGTGAAGTTGACCAGGCTTATATAGATTGGTATAACCAAATTTCACATCCCTTAATCATTAATAGGGAAATTCAAGCTTTGATAGATGCTAAGAGGGGAAGGCAAAAAAAAAAAAGGAAGTGGAGCCGAAGACGAGGAAGAACTCAAAGGGCATTGTTGAATATGTTGCAAAGGCTTACCGAAGTATGGTATATTGAGTGCATACTTTTAAAGTTGTTTTCAAAAAAAATGTATATTGTTGCTTATTTGTTGTAATTAAATTTTATTAGGTGGCCGGGGGTAAAGATGTGTTGAAGATCATGAAGAAGAAACTTGATTGCAATGCAGAGATGGCAGTGGAAAATAAAGAATATCTTTACAACCGTTGGGATGGAGTAATCAACAAAGGTGAAGGTGCGAGTGTAATTGGTGGTAAAAAAGGTTGCGGTGGTGGAAAAAGGGGTGGTGAAGGTAGCAAACGCGGTCGTGCTCAATGAATGAATATGTTTAAATTGAAGTATACTAGGTTTTTATTGTTTGATTTTTAAGTAATGTTATTTACTTGAAGAAAACAATTTTATGCTTTCGGTACAATGTTACGATGTTTAAGTACAATGTTATGATTTTATGTTTAAGTGAAATGTTATGCTTTGAGTACAATGGTGATATCTAAGTGTGGATGGGGAAAAATGATTTGCTGGTTTTTACGAAATTGAAGAGTTGACCGTGTGGAGACTCCTTGAACTGAGCGAAATGTTGAACCCCATACAGATGCACTGCAAGAAGGGAGTGCTTTGAATTCGAGACAATGGCCGTTCCAGAGTAAATTCGGTCACAAGAGAGGATGAGTTGATCTGTAGGAGGGAAGCTGAGAAATGCGTGAGATCAATGGTGATCTGAGATTATAGGTGTGTTGTGATTTCAGCGTGAAAATGATCTGAATGATTGAATTTTGCCTGATTGAGAGTGATTTCTATGAGTTCATGTAGACGAAAGATTGTCTGTATGAACTTTGATAAGAAATTGCTCGTTTAGGCAGTTGCTTGAATCTTCGAATTCTTCGAATCCCTTTCAATGTTGTTCAATTGCCTTTCAATCAGAATTCAGAGACGTTTTATAGTGCCAGAATTGAAAACACCATTGATCCTATGAAGCGTGACAGTTGCTAGAATCAGAGAGTTGGAAAGTGGGAAATCGTCTTAAACCAATTACTCATCGCGCGGAGACTTGGTTAATTATCCACCCACTACTTTGCTGATTCTTCCAACTGATTGCACGACTTGCTCACATTCTCATCGTGGGTGAACACACGTGCCGTAGACCGCCAGACCAAAACCCTAGTTAATATCCCCCCATTGTGACACGATTGAAATCTCGTGATAGTGGAGTCAGTTGCTGCCTTTGTGGGACGATGAGTCCATGTAGTGCTGAGTTGAACACGTTTTAGCAAATGTTCCAAAACTCAAAATGTATGTCCGCTGAGACGAGGTACCATAACCTAAAACGAGCAAACTATGTTACTGAATTGTCGAATATTGATAGTTGAACCAATATTCTTTGATTCGAGCAAATATTGCTAGTCTGAACGAATATTGCTAATTTAAGTGAATATTACCGGTTCGAGCAAATATTTCCAGTTTGATGAATTTATTGGTAGTAGGACCGAATAAAATAATAATTTAATTTACTGACTGCTGGGTCGAGCAAAATAAATAAAAATGTTAATCATGAAATCAACATAAAATTATCAGAGTGTTTGAATCTTCTCAAAATCACGTTTCTGCAGAACTCTGGATTCAAAACCCTAATTTCACCGAAATGATGATTTATTGCAAATCAACATGGGACCGGCTGCATGGGATGACGGGTTCACCATGTAATTCCCAGATGCTCGAATGAGCAGAAATACCAAAGTCTCTTGAGGACCAGTTGGTGATATAATGATTAAATGCGGGTTTAATCATTTACCGAAATAATGCTCGTGTGAGCAACGAATAATAAAACCTGGTATTATGAAAACGTGATGGGCCGACCAAGAGGTCATGAGACTGGCTCCTGGTGCGTGTGGGACCAGTGGATGGTCGTCTGAGCAAACTTCCAATAGTTTGGAAAGAGTTTGAACCTGATATGAGCAGTTGAGCAAATTAGGTTAAAATCAGTAAAACATGCGGGATCAGCTGTTTGCAAGACTCAGGGTCACCCTTGGTCGGTCATGGGGATGTGCCCATGTCACCACAATGATCGTGTTTCAGTCCTGAGAATTTTGATATTTTCTGGTGCACGTTTGAGCAACATTTGGAGAAAATATGCAAAATCCATGGTTTTGATGAAACTGGGAACAACACATGAGATGAGGGAAAATAAATAAAACAATTAATTACAAGTTGTGGGACCGGCCACGGCTAGGGCATGGCCGGACGGCTGACACGCGGTCCCACATGCTTTTCCCAGTTTCATGTGATTTTATGTATTTTTCTATGATTTTAAGGGAATTTTACATGAAATCAGAGGGATTTGTTGAAAACCAAAATATTTTGTTGAAATCAGGGAGTTTTCATGAAATCATGAAACAAAATACAAAATAATAAATAAAACACGTGGGACCGGCTAGGTTGAAACACTAGCTAACGTCCTTTAGTAGAATTGACGTAGAATTCTCATACGGACTCTGATTTTGATGGTCCGCGCCTCTATTCCGTACAGAAAAGAATTTCCTATCTCCCTACACGAGAATATTTTGGTTTTAAGCTCGTTCAGGTGGTGAAAACTGCCCGAGAGTAAAATTCAGGAAGATTTCAAGGGATCAGTCCCATGGTATTTTTTCCTAATTTTATCATGTTTGGTAAATCATGTGATAAAAATACATGAAATTAGGTAATTTTAGGAAAATTCATGAAATCAAGGAATCTTCATAATTTGAGAAGTAATAATAAAATAATGGGGAAGTGAGGTGTGAACCGGCCACGGCCAGGGCATGACTGGCCGGCCAGCAGTCCCATGTCATCTTTTCCTAATTTTATTATTTTTTTGATAAAATCATGTGACTTAGGTAAAAAAGACATGAAATTAGGTAGTTTTCATGATTTTAGAGAAAATTCATAAGAAATCAGGGAATTTTCATAATTCAAGAGAAATAATAAAATAATGAGGACATGAGGTGTGGGACCGGACACGGCCAGGGCATGACTGGCCGTCCGGCGGTCCCATGTCACCTTTCCATAATTTTATTATTTTTGATAAAACCATGTGGTTTGGATAATTTCTTTGAAATAAAGAAAATTGATCGAACGAGAGGATTTTCACGAGATCAGGAAAATAGCAAAAATATGATAAAATATAAAATTAGGCACGGGATTTAGTCACGGCATGGTATCGTCCTGGTGAACCCGGTCCCTGGTGTTTTTGCTAATATTTTATTATTATTATTTTCTTTCCTATTTTGCATAGGTTTCTCGTTCGTTCATGCTGGTCTGCGTATTATTTGCTAATTACACTTGCACCATTTTTGTCAGGGCTTATTCGATACTTAGATGCCTGTTTCATCGGATATTTATCACTAACCCGTGGCATTCTGCTGGGAAGAACCACGAATTGAAGTGACGAAATATAACAGAGAATCGTAGAATATTGCTGGATATTCAGACGATGGTTTGTAGAATATTGCTGGATATTCAGACGATGGTTCGTAGAATATTACTGGATATTCAGACGATCTCAGATAATTAATTGATGACTCTAGAAGGGATCCTGTCTAAGAGCATTAATCATCGGGGTTTGAGCAATATGAACTTGCTGGAGTGTCATATTCCTTTTTTCATAGTCGGGGAAAACCGGTCGCATCCCGAAGATGTTGTCGCCCAATCTTTCGATTCTATACAACATGAGTTGTGCCGTGGTCTCATCTGGGAGACTGCACATCTGCATCTTCTTTGAGATACTTTCTCCATCAAAGGGTTATGAGATGTGCCGTGGTCTCAGCTGGGAGACTGCACATCTACATATTCTCCGAGATACTTTCTCCATCAGAGGGTTATGAGATGTGCCGTGGTCTCAGCTGGGAAACTGCACATCTGCATCTTCTCTGCGAGACTTTCTCCATCAGAGGCATGAGCTTTCATGCATAGAGACATGAGTCTCGATACTCATCCATTTGTCGGATCCGGAATAATTACTGAAATTGCTCAGTATTCATGAGATGTGCAGTGTCCTCAGCTAAGAGACTACACATCTTCATGTACTCTGAGAGACAGCCTTCTCAGTCAGAGATTTATGGCATGAGCTTTCATGCTTTAATCGAGAGACATGAGTCTCGATATTCATCTAATTTCCGAATCTGGAGTATAGTTTTACAACTCTACCCTTTGTCAAAAATACACCATCTACATTAAGTCCCTTGCTTAGTGAGGAATAGTCATGTTCCTCAGTCAGCATTGAATGGTGATTTTCCAGGTGTAAATAGAAATAAGTAATTGAACTTAGTTATGATATTACCGGATTTCGACTGAATGAGCAAACCACGGTTTAAGCGAAACCCAGCGGCATAATAAGGCGTCACCCAGTGAACATAAATTCATGTAGAACCGCTGATTCGATGGTGGAACCATAGTTGGTTTAGGATTCACGGGCCGAGCCCAAAAAGGAAATTCTCATGGAATCAAGTTTTGGAAATAAAATTAGGTATAAAAGGGAATTAATCCTTTTGTGTTTTTTTTTCTTTATTTTTGAAACTTGCTGATTTCATGAGCTGCTCATGCTTTCATCATGGTGAAATTTTTATACATGTGTATATGTTAACGCGAGTTTTGTAGAAAAACCCTTATTTTATTAAACGTATGTTCGTTCAATCATTAGTTTTGAAACTAATAATAAATCCCTGATTTATGAGAGATTTTTTCTTTGAAAATAGACCTGTGTCCAGTGGTAAAATTTTGTTTATGAGCTTTCATGGGAAACAAAACTTTATGTTAAGATTTGTGAGATTTCATAAAACCAAAGTAAACCTCGCTTTAGAAAATAGGGTTCGAGGAAAAATAGATTTTTTTTTTTTATGCACATAAACTTATGTCCAGTGATAAAACTTTATGTATGAGCTTTCATGAGAATTAGTATTTTATCACAAAAGGTGTGAGTTTTCACAAAACTAGTATAAACCTTTTTTTTAAAAGAAAATGCTAAGACGAAGGAAAATAGATTTTTATAAATATGTAGCCGTGACATATTATATGTATATAACTTGTGTTCAGTGATAAAACCTTATGTATGAGCTTTAATGGGAATTAGTATTTTATCACAAGAGGTGTGAGATTTCACAAAGTGGAATAAACTCTCGTTTCAAAGGTGGATGCTCGTACAAGAGAAAAGTCTTTTTTTTAATAGACGTGCGTCTGTTAGTAATAAAATTTTGCTTATGAGCTTTCATGGAAAATTTTATCTTCGAGCTTTCGGAAATATTTGAAAATATACTCTCGCTTCAAAGACAGATGATCGTGCGAGGGAGCATATAGATATATTTTTTCAAATTTACGTGAGTTTCACGCCAAATATTTATATATTTTGTAAAACCATGTTTTGATTTTGAACAACTGTTGAAAGCACTACACCAAATCAAGGTTTTTCTAACAAAGAGTTTCCTAACTAAATTTTTTTTAGTAACTCAAATGATCCATTATAAGTCTAGTAACTCATATAGAGGGTTAGGAAATTAAGAACTAGTTACCATAAATAGGAATTAGCAAATAAAAACTAAATAACTATTGAAAGTGTTAGATTATTAGTTACAAATCCCTAACACATTTTACACTAAATCACTATTACTAATATTCCTACCCAAAATCCATGTATACCAAAATCCACCCCATCTTTCTAACTCTTTGTCATTTTATTAGTAACACAATGTTACATAGCTAACACATTGATTTATTTTAAAATTTAGAAAATGTAAAATGAAATTATAGGATTTTATAAAAAAAAAATTTGGAACCAAATTCATTTCTAGAACCTAAGAACAACTTACATCATGGAACCAAAATGATATAGGAACCGCAAAAACTTAACTACTTCCCAACTCAATATCTTGAGGACCAAATCTTATCTTTATCTCTTGTTCGGAAAAAAAAAAAAATCTGATCTTTAAGTTTTCCAATATAACTCCATTATCTTCACCAACAAATCTTATATGTGAAAATGACCATAATACCCTTATTGGAAATAAGTGCAATAAATATTATGGAGACGTGAAAATGACCAAACTACCCTTATCGAAAATAAGTAAAGTAATTCGTAAAAAGTGTAAAAATGACCATATTACCCTTATTGGAAATAAGTGATATAAATATTATAAAAGACCGTGAAAATGACAGGACTACCCTTATCGAAAATAAGTAAAGTAAATATTTACAGATTGTGAAAATGACCATATTACCCTTATTGGAAATAAAAGGAATAAATATTAGGAGATTGAAAATAAATATGAAAATGACCAAACTACCCTAATTAAAAATAGTGCAATAAATATTATGGAGACCGTGAAAATGACCAAAGTACCCTTATCGAAAATAAGTAAAGTAAATATTACAGATTTGAAAATGACCATATTACCCTTATCGAAAAAAAGTGCAATAAATATTATGGAGACTGTGAAAATGACCGGACTTCCCTTATCGAAAATAAGTAAAGTAAATATTACATATTATGAAAATGACCATACTACCCTTATTGGAAAAAAAGTGAAATAAATATTATGGGCTGTGAAAATGACCGGACTACCCTTATCGAAAAAAATAAGTAAAGTAAATATTACTTATTGATGTGATATAAAAATGACCATATTACCCTTATCGAAAAAAGTAAAAAAAAAATGCAATAAATATTATGAAGATATGAAAATGACCATACAACCCTTATCGAGAAATAAGTAAAGTAATTCTTCTGATTGTGAAAATGACCATATTACCCTTAATGGAAAAAAGTGCAATAAATATTATGGAGATGAAAATGACTAAACTACCCTTATCGGAAATAAATAAAGTAATTTAACAAATTTGTGAAAATGATGTGAAAAGACTACCCATATCGAAAATAGGTAAAATAATTAAATACAAATTGTGAAAATGACCATATTACCCTTATTGGAAATAAGCGTAATAAATATTATGGAGAATATGAAAATGACCAAACTACCCTTATTGAAAATAAATATAGTAAATATTATAGACTGTGAAAATGACCATATTACCCTTATTGGAAATAAGCGCAATAAATATTATGAAAAAAGCGGAAAATGACCAAACTACCCTTATCGAAAAAAAATAAACAAAATATTACAGACTGTGAAAATGACCATATTACCCTTTTTGGAAATAAATACACTAAATATTATGGTCATTTTCACAATCAATAAAATTTACTTTACTTATTTTCCGATAAGGGTAGTATGGTCATTTTCACAATCAATAAAATCTACTTTACTTATTTTACGATAAAGTGTAGTATGGTCATTTTCGATCTCATAATATTTATAGAACTTTTCAATAAGGATAATATGGTCATTTTCAGAACTTTGAGAATTACTTTATTTATTTCGATAAGGGTAGTTTGGTCATTTTCTAATCTCCATAATGTTTATTGGACTTTTTCCAATAAGGGTATTATGGTCATTTTCTAATCAGAAGATTTACTTTACTTCTTTTCCGATAAGGTAGTATGGTCATTTTCACGATCTCATAATATTTATAGCATTTTTTCCAATAAGGGTAATATGGTCATTTTCACGATCTTTGAGAATTACTTTATTTATTTTTCGATAAGGGTAGTTTGGTCATTTTCACAATCTCCATAATGTTTATTGGACTTTTTCCAATAAGGGTATTATGGTCATTTTCACAATCTGTAAGAATTACTTTACTTATTTTAAGATAAGGGTAGTATGGTCATTTTCGATCTCATAATATTTATAGCACTTTTTCCAATAAGAGTATTATGGTCATTTTCCATTGTAAAATTCTTGTACTTATTTCGATAAGGGTAGTATGGTCATTTTCACAATCAATAAAATCTACTTTACTTATTTTCCGATAAGGGTAGTATGGTCATTTTCACGATCTCATAATATTTATAGCATTTTTCCAATAAGGATAATATGGTCATTTTCAGTCTTTGAGAATTACTTTATTTATTTCTGATAAGGGTAGTTTGGTCATTTTCACAATCTCCATAATGTTTATTGGACTTTTTCCAATAAGGGTATTATGGTCATTTTCACAATCTGTAAGATTTACTTTACTTATTTTCCGATAAGGGTAGTATGGTCATTTTCATGAGTCTCATAATATTTATAGCATTTTTTCCAATAAGGGTAATATGGTCATTTTCTGAGATCTTTGAGAATTACTTTATTTATTTCTCGATAAGGGTAGTTTGGTCATTTTCACAATCTCCATAATGTTTATTGGACTTTTTCCAATAAGGGTATTATGGTCATTTTCCATTCTTTAAGAATTACTGTACTTATTTCCGATAAGGGTAGTATGGTCATTTTCACAGTCTCCATAATATTTATAGCACTTTTTTCCAATAAGAGTATTATGGTCATTTTCCATTCTGTAAGAATTACTGTACTTATTTCTGATAAGGGTAGTATGGTCATCAAAACAGAAAGTTATCTTTGAAGGTCTAACTTTAGTAATAATTGAACTGTGATGTTAATTGAAATTTCGATATATTTCATCTCCAGTTCATCGAACGATAAACCGAGGTCTAACTCTAGTAATCTTTGAACTTTTGTGATGTTCAATTATGATATATTTCATCTCCAGTTCACCCGAATAGAAATTAGGTCTAACTCTAGTTATCTTTGAACATGTGATGTTTAATTCCGATATATTTCATCTCAGTTCATAAAGCGAGAAACTCAGGTCTAACTTTAGTAATAATTGAACATGTGATGTTCAATTCGACATATTTCATCTCAGTTCATCCGAACGATAAAGCGAGGTCTAACTCTAGTAATCTTTGAACTGTGATGTTCAATTCGATATATTTCATCTCCAGTTCACCCGAATGAGGAATTCGGTCTAACTCTAGTTATCTTTGTACATGTGATGTTCAATTCGATATATTTCATCTCAAGTTCATCCGAAATGAGAAACTCATAACCCTCTCAGGGCCGTAGTTCATAGTTTGTTTTGTCGTGATACCATATTTGAAGTTTGATTGGCAAGAGCTTCATATTTATCGATTTCGATGATGTATCTGTTAAGTTTGAAGTCAAAACCCTCTCGGAGCTTTGTGGTTGATAGTTTGTTTGTCGTGATACCACATTTGAAGTTGAACCGATAACACCGAGCTTTATATTTATCGATTTCGATGACGTGTCATCGTACGTTTGAAAGTCAAAACCATCCAGGAGCTTCTTGGTTCATAGTTTGTATACCGTTATACCACATTTGAAGTTCATGAAGTGTATTACTAGTCGAAACTACTTCATGACCTCTATGACTAGTCGAAATTCAAACAGGAAGCTCAAAGAGAAAACACAAAAATACAAATAGAATAACAATTATTGATTTCATTTCTGATTCTTTTGATTCATTCTTATATATTTTTTGATTTATATATAGTCAGAAGGTTGATAACAATATCCAAATTTATTCTGATTTATATGTAGCGGTATGATTCGTGACATGGTTATATGTAGAGGTATGATTCGTGACATGGTTATAATGACATAATCTTGACATGATGGCACATTTTTATCTAAAACATTTAAACGACGATTAATTTGAAGCTAATATTTTGGTGACATGTGTCTCCTATAAAAATCTACATTCCTACAAAAAATGAGAGTATTTGAAATATGAAACTTTGGATTTTGGTCTTACGAAGGTTCAAAAGAAATACACTTGTGTTCTAAAGAAACACACATTTCTCAATCCGTAGGAGAATCAAAAACTAATTGTCTACCGTTGATAAATTTTTGCAATCCGTATGAGGAGGAATCTAACGTCAAGGTTTTTATATAAAAACGTAATTTTTTTTTATTATCTCACTTTCCTCTTTCTCTGCTTTCCTTTCTCTTTCTCGGTCTCTCCTCTTCTAATCTCTTCTTTCGCCTCTCTCTTCTTCTTCTTCTTCTTTCTTCTTCTTCTCTTACATTTCTCCTTTATAAGCGATTCATGAGGATTCCGAGATTAATATATGAGGGGAAAGATTATAGAACAGTTGGTGTTGGTGGTGATGTTTGAGTAGTTGAGTTAGAATTCAACCGAAAAAGGGTTAATCGGGGAGAAGTTGTATTAGGGTTTATGTGATATGAAATCTTTTGAAGATTTATGAGAAGCTGAAGAGGAAATCAAGTAATTAATGATGGGTATTGTTTGTGGAACTCAAAGAAGATGAGTTGGAATTTAATTCTCAAACTTCAGAGAAGAATTTAAGAATTAGGGTTTCTTAGAGAATTAATTCAAATTGGATTTGGGGATGTACAAGATGAATTGAGAGCAGGATGGCAATTCGACTCCGGTGGTTAACCCCCAACTGTTCGTCGTATTACCTTTGGTGGGTTGCAAAGCTTTTTCCGATTTCCAAGTCATAAGTAACAACTATGTCGATGCTTGATTCTTTTTTCAGCAAGAGATTCAATTGAGCTAAATGGTAATACGTATAAAACCAATTCTTGTTGTTTCCTTTGTTAACTTTCTTCAATGTTTTTTGTATGGAGATCAAACCCTTTGCTTGATTACACCTCTTTGATGTTCTAGGTTATGTATAATTTGTTGATGCATGATCGAGTTCCCAGTTAATTAGTTTAGGGTTGATTATAATTGGAGAGAAAAAATCTAAAATTTGTTTAATTTTGCTATAATCAATTTGGGTTGTGAGCTTAAATATACTTGATTTCGATTTTTCGGTAAGTAAAACTTTATTTAAGTGACGATTCATGATTAAAGCTACTAAGGAATCGTAGGAAATTCGATTAAAGGAAACGAGGAAAAACATTGCTAAGCTACTCGAGAATGGGCAAGAGGCAACAACTCGTATACGGGTAATAAGAGTGATTGTCAAGGTTTTGATTTGGGATATTTCTTAATGATATTATATTCGATTTTTGGTGATTCTTAACATTTAATGTAAAATTACTCGGAAGAAGTTGGATTTTGGGCGAGTGTTTGGAGCTTCTTTGGATTTCACACGCGTAGTTGATGAAATTTAAGTAACCAAATTTAGATGTTGATTGAGTTCTCATGTATGTTATGTGCTTTTATTCCTCTTTAGGTCGAGCATATCATTTGGGAAGAGAACATGATGGCTGCACAAGGTTTCCAGTACCCCTTCTGTTCCAGTCCAAAGGTTTTGGGTTGGACGAAGTTAGACCGTTTTGTCTGCTAGTTGTCTGTTGCATAGACATTACTAAGTCTCGGTATATCCTTGTTGATTATCTGTCTTTTTTAAGGAAGCCTGGTATCTATTCTGAGATATATCATCACGATTGTCATATGTCAACTCAATCTCTGCTCAACTGGCCTTATGTAAGTCGTCTATAGTCAGGTATATATCGCCGCTTATGTCATATTTTGCATAATTAACACCTAATTAGAACTAACAATACATGGCCTAGTTGTACTAATAAAGATATACAAATCTTTGTGGATCACATTTTCGTTAACCCAACATGATAATGACTAGCTATCAACTGATAATAGTTCTGTATCAATTATACATGGAATGATTCATTCTCAGATTTTTTGCAAATGGCAAGGGAATTAATTGCCTATACAATTGAGAGTCTAAATTGTCTTTTAGAGCGTCATGACGATATTCCCTATGTGTGCAAGCTTAAATGTGAATCCCAGAAAATAATCAAGCCTGTAATCTCTTGAAGACTATAATATAATTATAGCGAAATCACATATTATACATATAAAATATAACACTTGGGAAGTTTCTATCTTGCATCGTATTACAACATGACAGGTCATTTTGTGTGGATATGACTTTGATTCAATTTAAATGTATACATTTCCTAATTAAAGAAAATTAATGTTATTTATAAACGTAAAGAAGAAAGCAAAAAATCAAGAACCGGAGAGATAGTTAGGAGATAAGGATATCTTAACATCCTGCACTCTATTCCCTTTCAGTTCTCTTTTTCTTTTTCCTCTTTGCCCTCCCATGGTATTCATGTCCGGATTGGAACCAAGCCCAAAGGAAAATGAATTAGCTAGTCAACTGGCAGCTATTCAGAGGTTGAAAAATGTTAAACTAACCACTTACTTCGTCTCCCTGCAGGTCAGCAGCCCAACATTCTCGAGCAGCCATCAATGCTTTCCTAAGGGGCGATCATTACTCTGCATAAGAACTCTCGCAGAAGGCACATCCAGAGTGGATAACTGCTGAAAGTCTGAATTTTAAGGAAGCCCAAGAAATTTGAGGTATAAGGAATCACAAAAATGATATATGGAAGCTAGACCTACATGGTTTGCATGCATCTGAAGCTGTTCATGCCTTGAAAGAGCGTCTTTGGAGGATTGAGACTCAGTTCCCAGTTACTGTGCATCCCAATAAAGTTGTCAAACCAATTGATTCAAGTAGTTTCCTTAGAATGGTAAGCAACAATCCACTAATCATGAAATCTATGTGATTGTATTACCTACGTGCCGACATAAACTTGTAAGAACTATAGGAAATGGTCACGACACATGTGTTCTAGTTCGTAGTGGATGCATTATGAGATTGTATGTGGTGATTAGCAACACTGAGAAGAGTCTAGTGTATTTATATCCATCTTTATATGTATGTTGACTACACCTAACTTCTTACAACAACCGTGCAGGTACTAGATACACCATCACCTAGTGTTATTTTGATGCCCATACATGATCAAGCTTTGAATCCTTGCGCTATTACAACTACTCCATCAAGAGGAACCAATTCAGAATATTAATGAAGAAGTCCTCTTGCACTGAGCACATTGTTAAGCTAGGGGTAGAGGTAATTTATCCTGCTGATGTTGGAATACCAGTTGATATAAAGCAGGGATAGCTTATGTCTAGTATATTATGGCACATGAAATGAATCATTTTTTTTATTTACACCTGAATGTCTAGTATGTGTTTCAGCCATTCAATTTGGTGAATGATTATTATTGTAAATTGTTGCTGAGTGTATTGTAGTTTCAGAAATAAGAATGGTAATAATAATTTAGGTCTCAAAATTTGAATTTGAAACTATGGATGGCTTGAAATTTTCAGGTGACCGGAACTGGCATTTTCAGGTGACCGGCTTCCGTGCCTGGATCACCGGAAAGTGCCAGTTTTTTTTAATTAAAATCTAACGAATTCCTAACTCAGAAAATGCGTTAGACTATTCTGACAAAACAAGACACATGTCATCTCCTTACTAGTAATTTGAACTGTTATACAAAGAGTTAGAAAATATTATAACACAGTATGTGCATTACAAAGTAAATATGAAGTGTAAAATGTCAATAGTTAGGATAAATATTGTAATGAAATCAAGGTGTTAGCTTATTAAGTTTCCCTAATGGATTAAAAGAGTTAGGCACAATTCTCACACATTATATAACGGGCTATAGGTAACCATTTAGGTTAGTTAGGGAAATTAGCTTGTATTTTTTGGTAACACTTTTTTCCTATGAGAAAATCCTCCATATGGTGTAGTGAAGTATACATGGTTAAATAATGTCTGTGAGTTTTCAAAATTGTAGAATGGACGTTTTCCCAATTTTGGAGAACCAGTGAATGTTCACACAGTAAAAGTTTGTGTAGGTTGTTCACAATTTTATGAAAATCAAGTCATGGTTTTGAATAATGAATTTTGCTCGTCTTTGCAAGTTTGACGGAACGAGCAAGTTTTCGAAATTTCTGACGTTAATATCACTACAGCTAGTGAAATTGTAAATAGGTAAGAGTTGGATCGTTACCATTTTGTAGACGCTGATGTGAGAACCTTTGTTCCATGATTCATTGTTTAGTCGAAGCCTGCGCTTTGTATGAACGATGTGCTGAAGAATCCACTTTGCGGGAATGACTGACTCCCATGATGATACTTCCAAAGATGGTGTTTCCATAGATAACATCTCTACGGAAGAAACTTTAAGAAGTGGTACTTATGGAACCTCTGGGTGACGGTGAGAGATTCTTCATATTTCCATTGGCTTTACCATAGGATGATTCTAAAGTGAGATCCTGGATCAATGTAGACTCCACGTAAATGGAAGAAAGTCTACGGGAGAGGAGAACCCAGAAGTAAGGACTACAGGATGCTAGCAAATGACGTGTAGTCCCCAGCTGTTTCTTTGACGAGTTGTTAGCGCTCCTTGTGTCATGAATTTGCCCGTGCAATTAGGATCATGAGACCAAGGTTTGTTATTTCTTTTAGAATTTTGATCCATCGATTGAAGGTCTTCAACTTGTTCTCGGGCAAACAATTCATGAATCCAGCACTGATGAAGAAGTCGATATAAGTATCCTTTTTTGTGCAAGTGATCATGGCCTCTCCTTGGATGAAATAATAATAATTGTTGTTGATGAATCCAGGAAGAAATCATTGTATATAAGCAACATGTTGATGAAGCGTGCTCTTCTTTGGTATATGGGAATATGGAGAATTCCCAAAACTCCGAACGGAGCTAGTGGGGTTGCCGATGGAGATTCCGGCATTGCCGAGCCTTCAAATGATTTAGAGACTCCCCCAGTAAGTATGTCTCCTGTAATCTCTTCATAGAGGTATGAAATTTCTGATTTGTGGATGAATGAATGAGAATCCACGTAAGTATACGAGTAATTTTGCTGAAATACGTCACCAGAAAATTTCAGACTTCATCCTTTTAGCAAAAACACCGTAAAATCTTCGTTCGAAGTTGGATTTTCGCGATTTGCATGTGTATCTTCAAGCCCGTAAAATTTCCAAGCTTTAGCAAAGAATATTCTTGAGTTGTGAGCACGTTTAGGACCTGAAAAAGGCGAAACAATAAAATTCCAGGAGGCTTTCAGAACTTTTTCAGAGTGTATGTTGTCCAATGTTTCGGCCACATCTCCTTGATAGTTTCTTCAATTGCTTTGAATTTTGGATATGTTGTAGAGGACATCCATACGAAGAGAATGGTATACGACCCATCCCAAAATTCATTGTAGATTTCTCCCAGTTCATCATCATGTACAGGGAAGAGTAAAGTCTCTTCAGACGAGCTTGCTGCAAAACGTATTTTCATGACTTTCATGCTATTTTCTCGTGCCCCGAGTGTATAATGATGAACCCTGATGATGTTGGAATGCTTGTATAATGTATTTTATGATCTCATTTGGTCTCATGTTTAGATTGCTCTAACCTCATGTAATCTTCGTATTAGGTGCCAAATACTAAAGTTGAGGATATTGAAACCAATAAGGATAACTCGAGTTGTTCTGGAGTTGTTAATGAAGAGACAATTATCCCTGCACTTAAAGGCCATGAGAAGGTTGTAACTGCAGTTATGTAAACTTCTATTGTTGTTGCTTTAGTGATAGAAGAAATCGAGCCACCAACAAAGAATACCGAAGAAACTGTTGCGCTGATTGTAGAGGATGCTCCAGTAACTGAGAATCGTGTAGTGGTGTATTAATACCCAAGTGCAAGGGTTGTTTTGGTCCTCCATTCAATGCATCACTTCATACCACGAACTGGTTGGTGGAGGATTTAAATGCTATTGATTCATTTGAGATCAGGACCCTTTGATTGGTACATGAGCATGATGCTTGCAGCCATCTTGTCTTTGTCAGGCGTAAAACATCACATCTAAAACCCTGGTCACGGGACCATAGCTGAGGTTTCTTTCGAGAGGAGATGATGTAATGACCATGGTTTCATGTCCCGGCGGTAGCATCACTTTCATGATGATTGATTAGTACTGGAGATCCCGACACCACGAGTCTGGCATTGTGAAGTTGATCGTCATGATCAGTGGACCGTCAGTCCCCAGTATTTTGTTGAATCTCTCCATTTCATTTTCCCTTCTTCTGGCAAGACTCAGATAGCGGACCCGGGTAGAAAAATTGATGTGAAGACCTAGGTGGTCGAAATTGGAGGTACCTTGATGAAGGACTTGGCGAAAAGACCTGGTGGACTCCGATCGGCTGTGGAAGTTATGAATCCCGTCTAAAATTGATGCTTGCATGTTGTACGCTATGGAAGCTGCAGGAACCTCATATGACGTCGGAATTTAATGTTTAGCCCCAATTTTTGAAGCTAAGAGACTGAGTTATCTCATGAGATAAGAATCACTCAATTCAGAGTTGTAGAGGTCATCCAACGAAGCGAGCACATCTGTAATTTGTAATCCCGTACAAATTTTCCAGGTTTCGTAGACCTGACGGTAAAGGCCATACCTTTCATCTCGTATGTCCGATTAATGCGCCCTTTTGGTATGTTGTAGAAGAGACATAGACGAACATATTTCGTTGAGGAAGAATTGTCCCATTCCTCACCCATTGGTACGTTTTTTCAAACCCATGTCCTGGAGTGTGTTGTGTCTCAATTGTAGAGGTGATGAGAACATCTTGCAGAAGACTTTGGACTATGCCCACCAGTCAGCTTTGGGAAAACTTTCATGTGAGTATTTTATCAGGTTTACACATCTTGATATGAATCATTGGCTCTTTAGAGAAGTCCGCTTCATGTGCAATACTTCGGAGAATAATTAGTCGATGAAGCCCTGAGGATGTTGCTCTTGAGTTGTTGGTGCTGAAACCATCAATGATTACGCTCCAGAGATCCTTGTCGATTGCTGAGATCATGGATGATGTTCCTCTAGAGGTTATTGTTGATGTTGATATCATGGTTGAAGTTTCCCCAACGACCGAAAAGGCTAGAACCAGGATTATAGATGTGATCTTTGCTCCTTCCTCCAGTGAGCCTACGAACATGAACTGGCTTTGCAAGTGAGTCGACATTGTTGCGGTAGATAGCATCAGCAGTTTTCACATTGGATGTGATTAGTGAAGAGAGAAAGTTCCTCAATTATACAGGAGCTTGTGATGTAGAGAAATCTTGTTGATGAAGTTTCACGGAATCACCTCAGGTTTCCCAGTGTATGTTGAAGGAGTTAGTGTCATCCATGTATAGATGATGTCATATCTATTTCAGAAGTATTATCATGGAATAATGAAGATTTATTGACTGTAGTTTAGTTACACTTTGATCGCACTGGTGTTGAATCAGTGTACCATTGTCGAAATATTTGTGATGAAGCCAGATGCGTCATTGTGCGAGGTGTACTCTTTGATTGGGAGTACAATTTGAAGGATTCTTGGATGCTTGAGCGTTGAAGCGTATATTCCTTAAGCATCGAACGTCTTAGGGGTTTGATCATTTCTACACTGGAGTATCTTTTGTTGATTCGGCATCCCTTTCGTTGCGATAGTGGGATTCGACACTTGTGCAGATCATCAAAGCTTTCTAATTTCGTGGAACACATGGACTTGCAGAAGAAATACCTAAAGTGTTTCTTTGCCATGTTTAAATGTCAATAACGAATGTTTCAGTGCTTGATTCGGAGAAGCGTCAGATTCAACCACTTGGTAAAATACTAATGTGGTGAAGCTACCATTCATAACATCTTGTACAGTTGCTAGAATTATTAAGTCCCCATGCTAGGATAGCATGTGAGGAAATAATTGACATAGACATGGAATGAGACTTGCCTGAGTGCGGAACCTCTTGATGAACATCTATGCATCTTTTGCAGGTTCTAGCTTCAACCTCGCCTTGAAATTCCTCAAAGTACTCTGATGATGGAATGTATGTCAAATCTTCTGCATCAGAACTTTCTTCATTGGAGAGATGTGTAACCAAAGGAAATTTGTAAGTACCCATCTTTCAGCGTGGATCCACGCTTGTCTGAAGAAAATGTCACATGCTGGATCTTCCTGATTATGTGAAACTTGTGCTTGTCCAGATTGAGCTTATGTTCACTTTGAGAATGATGTAGCCATAAGTACTTCCGAGTGCTCCTTTAAGGTCTCTGATTGAGATGGAGCATGAGTATCTTCTTGCAGAGTGATGCATGTGGATCTGATGGTTTTCAGTGGAATGTTGTTGATGGCGGTGTCAGCATCGATCAGCGTTCTTCCAAATTCGTTTCTTATGAGTTTGACTGTGGTAAGCAGTCCCCTGTCGTACATCTCTTGGTCTTTGGCTGGAGGCTCAAGAAGTATTTTCGGAATGGACTTCTTGACATGGTGTGGTTCAGTATTGTGGACATGACTCTCCTTTGCGCCTCCGACGGGCTACGCAATTCACGCTCGACCAAGGATTGAACTGATTCTTTGATAGGTTGTTCAGAGAGTGTAAAGATCCTGACTGAGAGAGGATTCTTGTGTACTCCCTCAGTACCTAGTTCTTGTGGATCAACCTTTTCTTTAAAAATGTGCTTCAAAACTCCGCAGTCTCTTATGGGATGATTGACGAACCTGTGGAAGAGACAGTAATGAGGACTTTCCATGTCTTCTTCAGTTGGTTATTTCTTGACATATGGCAACTTGATTGCACCATCTTGGACTCATGCATCTAGGAGTTCAATCACCTCTTCATTGGAAAAAGGAAAGTCAGGTGCTTCTTGATTAGGAGCTCTTGTGCGTTTGTCATATGCTTGTGCATCTTGCTTATCCTTCCTTTGCGTAGGAGCTGAGGTATGCTTGCACGGCAGCTTGGCTTTCTGTTTGCTCCCTTATGCTGTTTGTGGAAGGCTGGAGGTTTTACTGCTTCTTGATCAGATGTATGCTACCTCGAATGTCTCGCGGTTATTCAGCCTTTGTAGCTTTTTTCCTTTCCAGTAGAGTGGGTACAGTGGTTTCCGATCTCTTCGCGGCTTCATGAAGCTCTGATAAAGTCTAGAATTGAAGATTTTCCAGCAAAGCTCTATAAACCGGGAGCATGTCGTTGATGCACAAATCTACCAGTTGCTGCTCCGTGATATTTGGATGATGACAATACAGGGCTTGGACTCTGAATCTTTTCACATAGTCATTGGGATTTTCACTGACCCTCTGAAACATCCTTCCAAGGTCAGAGAGAGTGACTTGTTCTGACACGAAGAAGTACTTCCTGTAGAAGGCGTTAATAATTAGTCCCCAATTGTTGATAGTCCCTGGTGCGATGTTGTTGTACTAGGTGTATGCTCTGCCTTTCAAGAATTTTGAGAATTCTTTGAGACGGACGACATGGTTATTTTCATGTTCTCCTAAGGATTCAAGAAAGCGATAGACATGTTCTCGAGCATTGCCAGGTCCATCATACAAAGTAAAAGTTGGAGAAATGTAACCTTTAGGAAGGGGAATCTTCTGTGTAGCGGCAGGATAAGGAGGTTGGTAACGATGGACATGTGACATCTTGTCCTTTCCACAGTTCTCCAGAAGACGCTCCAAGTCTTCACGAGTGATGAAGTTTGATGACCCCTTTGCTAATGGATCGCCTGCAGCTTTGCCGGCTTCCTCATCATCCACTGTATGAATTGGAATTACCTCAGGATCGTCATCTGAGGATTTTTACTTCCCTTTTCCCTTTCCTTGAATTTTTTCCGACATCTTGTCAGTGAGATTCTTCAATTGATCAAATGGCTTCTTCTGTGCTGCAGTTATATCTGTTTGATTCTCTGCAAAGATTTCTTGTGCTTTGATGAGATCAGCAATGGTAAGTGGTTGGTTTCCTCTGATTTCCACAGGGTGTTGGCCGAACAAAGGATGACCCTCTGTGTGAGGAGGAGTAATATCACCACCATCAATATTTGTGATCAGAATTATTTCCGGAATGTCTTCATTGCCGTTGTTGCTAGTGCTAGCGCCGTTAGTATTGGAACCTTTGACTAACCCAGATCTAAGACCAGTCATCTTGAGAAACCGTGAGATTACAACCGAGAGATTAATCTCCCACTGTGGTCTCCAATCTGTGGATGGGGAAAATCGATTTGCAGGTTTTTACGGAATTGAAGAGTCGACCATGTGTAGACTCTTAGAACCGAGCGAAATGTTGAACCCCACACAGATGCACTGCAAGAAGGGAGTGTTTTGAATTCGAGAGATCAATCTGTAGTACTCCGTCCTAAACCAAGACAATGGCCGTTCCAGAGTAAATTCGGTCACAAGAGAGGATTGGTTTATCTGTAGGAGGGAAGCTGAGAAATGCGTGAGATCAATGGTGATCTGAGATTATAGGTGTGTTTTGATTTCAGCGTGAAAATGCTCTGAATGATTGAATTTTCCCTGATTGAGAGTGATTTTTGTGAGTTCGTGTAGACGAAAGATTGTTTGTATGAACTTTGATGAGAAATTGCTCGTTTAGGCAGTTGCTTGAATCTTCGAATTGTTCGAATCCATTTCAATGTTGTTTGATTGCCTTTCAATAAGAATTCAGAGACGTTTTATAGTGCCGAAATTGAAAACACCATTGATCCCATGAAGCGTGACAGTTACTGGAATCAGAGAGTGGGAAAGTGGGAAATCGTGTTAAACCAATTACTCATCAAGCGGAGACTTGGTTAATTCTTCACCCACTACTTTGCTGATTCTTCCAACTGATTGCACGACTTGCTCACATTCTCATCGTGGGTGAACACACGTGTCGTAGACCGCCAGACCAAAACCCTAGTTAATATCCCCCCATTGTGACACGATTGAAATCTCGTGATAGTGGAGTCAGTTGCTGACTTTGTGGGACGATGAGTCCATGTAGTGCTGAGTTGAACACGTTATAGGAAATGTTCCAAAACTCAAAATGTATGTCCGCTGAGACGAGGTACCATAACCTAAAACGAGCAAATTGTGTTGCTGAATTGTCGAATATTTATAGTTGAACCAATATTCTTTGATTCGAGCAAATATTGGTAGTCTGAACGAATATTGCTAATTTAAGTGAATATTGCCGGTTCGAGCAAATATTTCCAGTTTGATGAATTTATTGGTAGCAGGACCGAATAAAATAATAATTTAATTTACTGACTGCTGGGTCGAGCAAAATAATTAAAAATGTTAATCATGAAATCAACATAAAATTATCAGAGTGTTTGAATCTTCTCAAAATCACGTTTCTGCAGAACTCTGGATTCAAAACCCTAATTTCACCGAAATGATGATTTATTGCAAATCAACATGGGACCGGCTGCATGGGATGACGGTTTCACCATGTAATTCCCAGATGCTCGAATGAGCAGAAATACCAAAGTCTTTTGAGGACCAGTTGGTGATATAATGATTAAATGATGGTTTAATCATTTACCGAAATAATGCTCGTGTGAGCAACGAATAATAAAACCTGGTATTATGAAAACGTGATGGGCCGACAAAGAGGTCATGATACTGGCTCCTGGTGCGTGTGGGACCAGTGGATGGTCGTCGGAGCAAACTTCCAATAGTTTGGAAAGAGTTTGAACCTAATATGAGCAGTTGAGCAAATTAGGTTAAAATCAGTAAAACATGCGGGATCAGATGTTTGCAAGACTCAGGGTCACCATTGGTCGGTCAATGGGATGTGCCCGTGTCACCACAATGTTCGTGTTTCAGTCCTGATAATTTTGATATTTTCTGGTGCACGTTTGAGCAACATTTGGAGAAAATATGCAAAATCCATGGTTTTGCTGAAACTGGGAACAACACATGAGATGAGGGAAAATAAATAAAACAAGGAATTACAAGTTGTGGGACCGGCCACTGCTATGGCATGGTAGCCTACGTGACACGCGGTCCCACATGCTTTTCCCAGTTTCATGTGATTTTATGTATTTTTCTATGATTTTAAGAGAATTTTACATGAAATCAGAGGGATTTATTAAAAACCAAAATATTTTGTTGAAATCAGGGAGTTTTCATGAAATCATGATACAAAATACAAAATAATATTAAAATAATATTTTTCTAAGACCGGGCCCTAGCTCAGCTGGTCATCCCCATTTCCCGAAGTTTCATGCGTTCCAGGAAGTCCCAGGTTCAAGTCCCCAATGGCATAATATTGCAGGAATTAACTTGGAAGGTAGTGTTAGTTTTCCCCCCTTGTGACACAATCTCGCCCCCCCCTCCCGCTTCGGCTCCCCTTGGCAAGGTTACCCATGAGGCTCGCTGGTAGGCTAGCATAGCAACCTGTTCAATTAATGTAGTAGTATGTCGTTGGAGCCTAGCTTGTTAGGCTTCCAACTAGTTTCATGTAATAATATTAAATAATAAATAAATACAAAATAATAAATAAAACACGTGGGACCGGCTAGGTTGAAACACTAGCTAACGTCCTTTAGTAGAATTGACGTAGAATTCTCATACGGACTCGGATTTTGATGGTCCACCCCTCTATTCCGTACAGAAAATAATTTCCTATCTCCCTACGCTGGAATATTTAGGTTTTAAGCTCGTTCGGGAGGTGAAAACTGCCCGAGAATAAAATTCAGGAAGATTTCAAAGGATCGGTCCCATGGTATTTTTTCCTAATTTTATCATGTTTGGTAAAATCATGTGATAAAAATACATGAAATTAGGTAATTTTAGGAAAATTCATGAAATCAAGGAATCTTCATAATTTGAGAAGGAATAATAAAATAATGGGGAAGTGAGGTGTGGACCGGCCACGACCAGGGCATGACTGGCCGGCCGGCGGTCCCATGTCACCTTTTCCTAATTTTATTATTTTTTGATAAAATCATGTGACTTAGGTAAAAAGACATGAAATTAGGTAGTTTTCATGATTTTAGAGAAAATTCATAATAAATCAGGGAATTTTCATAATTCAAGAGAAATAATAAAATAATGAGGACATGAGGTGTGGGACCGGCCACGGCCAGGGCATGACCGGCGGGCCAGCGGTCTCATGTCACCTTTCCTTAATTTTATTATTTTTGATAAAACCATGTGGTTTGGATAATTTCTTTGAAATAAATAAAATTGCTCGAACAAGAGGATTTTCACGAGATCGGGAAAATAGCAAAAATATGATAAAATATAAAATTGGGCATGGGACTGGCCACGTCATGACTGGCCGGCTGGTGAACCCAGTCCCCTGGTGCTTTTGCTAATATTTTTTTATTATTATTTTCTTTCCTATTTTGCATAGGTTTCTCATTCGTTCATGCTGGTCTGTGCATTATTTTCTAATTACCATTGCACCATTTTTGTCAGGGCTTATTCGATACTCAGATGCCTGTTTCGTCGGATATTTATCACTAACCCGTGGCATTTAGCTGGGAAGAACCATGAATTGAAGTGACAAAATATAACAGAGAATCGTAGAATATTGTTGGATATTCAGACAATAGTTCGTAGAATATTGCTAGATATTCAGACGATGGTTCGTATAATATTGCTGGATATTCAGACGATGGTTCGTAGAATATTGATGGATATTCAGAAGATCTCAGATAATTAATTGATGACTCTAGAATGGCTCCCTGTCTAAGAGAATTAATCTTCTGAGGGTTTGAGCAATATGAACTTGTTGGAGTGTCATATTCCTTTTTTCATAGTCGGGGAAAACCTGTTGCATCCCGAAGACGTTGTCGCCCAATCTTTCGATTCTATACAACATGAAATGTGTCTTGGTCTCAGCTGGGAGACTGCACATCTACATTTTCTTTGAGAGACTTTCTCCATCAAAGGGTTATGAGATGTGCCGTGGTCTCAGCTGGGAGACTGCACATCTACATATTCTCCGAGAGACTTTCTCCATCAGAGGGTTGTGAGATGTGATGTGGTCTCAGCTGGGAAACTTCACATCTGCATCTTCTCTGAGAGACTTTCTCCATCAGAGGCATGAGATTTCATGCATAGAGACATGAGTCTCGATACTCATCCGTTTGACGGATCCGGAGTAAATACTGAAATTGCTCAGTATTTATGAGATGTGTCGTGGCCTCAGCTAAGAGACTACACATCTTCATGTACTCTGAGAGACAGCCTTCTCAGTCAGAGATTTATGGCATGAGATTTCATGCTTTAATCGAGAGACATGAGTCTCGATATTCATCTAATTGCTGAATCTGGAGTATAGTTTTACAACTCTACCCTTTGTCAAAAATCCACCATCTACACTAAGTTACAGTATAAGGTTCGGCTTATAAATACGTAATTCGTATTTGCCGAACTTACTTGATGACATTCCTTAATACTCCAAGTAAAAAGGTCGGCTTATAAGTGTGTAATGCGTATCATCCGAACTAATTTCGTGAGATTCCATAGCACTCTTAGTAATAAGTTCGGCATAAATTTCCAATTTCGTTTAGAGCCGAACCAATATGCCGCACTCGATACTTCTCTAAGTAAAATGTTCATCTTAAATTGCAAACTTGTTAAGAGCCGAACTATTTGGAAAGTATGGGAATATTCTAGAAACGCGTATATTACTAAACTTCCCTTAAGGTGATATAAAAGCAAAAAATCCTCTTTCGGGTCAAAGCATAAGAAACATCAAAGAACATCTTCGATTCCTCTCCTCTTATCTAGCCGAACCAAGTCGGAGAAAAACGGTTAAAATCATATTTCATCGCCCAAATTAATCGTCGATGCATAAAAATTTGATCGTCAATTAAACACAACTATAAAATGGCTCGTGGAAAACAAAAAGCAATTGGTAGGCGGTCAAATTCTTCTTCTAATCCGTCAATTGAAGACCAACAACCGTTAGAAGGAGTTCAAACTGAATTTGCCAAAGAAGTTCAATCAAGTGAAGAAGAAACCCCAGAAATGAGGATTAGAAGGTATTTTCTACAAACCCAACTATTTAATTTGTTGATGTAGTTTCTTTGATTACTAGATTAGGTTTAATTAGAAAAACCTAGGTTTTTTTATTAACACAGAGAAAAGATCGGTAGATAACTTGTTATTTACTAGAAGCCGAACGTATATTGAAGAATAGTTCGACGTATTTTAAACATCGTCGATCTTTGAATTTGTTAGGTTTGGCTATTTCCACTGGCTTACTTATAAGCCGAACTTGTTTCTGTAACTTTTATTATTTAAGATATGCTATGTATTCTGTAGGATTATACTTAATTATGTTTTTTCACTATGTATAGGAACCAAAAGGGTAAAAGTAAAAACTTGGAAGAAGATGTGGAAGATCAACCAGAAGTGGAAGATCAACAAGAATCAGCCCAAGAGAAGCAAGATGCTATACCCCATATTGTTAGGTTTCACATTCCTAATGATGATGATGTAATACCTGCGCGAGAGGATGGTTTACCACACGGTTTTCCGGCCGACGGAGGCAAGGTGTTGATTGGTTACAGAGAGTCTTGGGATAAGAGGATATATGAGACTTCTGACCATTGTCGTGCGGTCCGAGTTTTAAGACATCAAAGGCCTGCATATTGGGATTTTTTTTAAAGAGGATCCTCAGGTGATTTATATAGTGCAAGCCTCTGGTTTATGGTCTGTCATTAGATATGGTTATCAGGAATGTGATAGAGTGACGGCCTACGCCTTTGGAGAGAGATTTTTTCCGGAGACTTACACATTTCATCTCCCCTTTGGCGAGATGACAATCACTCCTGACGACGCGAATAAGATTACGGGCCTTAGTGTCACCGGTGAAAGCGTGGATGCAGCGTTTTATAATATGAGTTGTATAATTTGGCGGAGGAAACTCTAGGTTGGCCAAGATCAATAATCGAACTAGAGTTTTGTTGTTCTGTAAGAGAGGTGACTTCTATCCGTGATGATAATGGTGCATACAACAAGACAAACAAGAAGTTCAAGTTGTTGAGGTTGAAAAACTATTTTTCGGATACAACGGAGAAGGTTAAAAAGGGAGAGTTGGTGATGACTAAGGATTTAGTGAAGCAAACTGCAACAACATATATGTTGTAAACTCTTGGAAGATATATCTTTCCATACCTTTCTGGGAACAAGGTGAGTGCACAACATCTCCAATTTTTCAAGGATGTTCACTCTGTTAATAGTTATTCTTGGGGGACATCGTCACTTGCCTACCTACTCAATAAACTCACACAAGCCTCTATATTGGCAAGTACAAAAATTGGAGGAAATTTCACTATGCTTCAGGTAATTATCTTCATTAAATTTGAATTTGTTGTTCCATATTTGAGATTTTAAACCAAAGTAGTGGTAGTTCAATGAAAGGTTCAGCTTAAATATAAAACTACAATACAAGCCGATCCTTGTACTATACAGGTTCGGCCAATACGTTAATTTTCACTTTGTGCCGAACCTTTACAGTTCAGAGGAAAACCAAGCATTTTTATTTTTTTGAATATTGCCAGAATTCTTGATTAAAAATAGGAATTCATTTTCTTTGTTGGAGGGTATTTTGAGAATTATTGCATTATTGATGTAGGTGTGGGTATATGATCATTACCCAATACTGAAATTGCCCAAAATACATGAAAGTTGGGTTGATACAACGCCAACAATGACTCGATATGAGTTTGAGGAAACCAAGAAAAGAAATAAGAAAGACGTGTTTATCAAGCTGAGAGAGAAATTAGACTCTTTGGATGGGAGTGACGTCGTATTTGACCCATATTTAAGAGATGTTCAACAAGATTATGTTGTTCAAGATAATCATGTGCCGATAGGTATGTACTACGAACCTTTATTTTATCCAGGTGGTTTTTTAATATATGATCCTCGTCGAATACTACGTCAATTAGGATCTACCCAAACGCTCTCAGTGGTTGATGATAAGTTCAAGTTGTTGGCATTGTGTTCCAATACAACTAAAAGCACCACCTCTTCATGGTGCCCCAAATATGATCCAGAACCAATCGTAGAGTACTGGAGAAAGTTGGAAGCTAACAAGTTAAATATGAGTCACTTACAAATTTTGGGTGACGATCCACGCCAAGTTGAGCCGGGCTACATGGATTGGTATAATGAAATTTCACATCCACTTATTATTAATAGAGAAAGTCAAGTTATAGCTGACAGGAGAAGGCAAAGGTCTCCAAAAAGAAGTCCAAGGTCGTTGACATTCTAAAGGCATATAAAACAATGGTAAGCGTTGTCTTCAATTTTCACTTGTTTAATTTTCACTGGTTTAATTGTTACTTTTTAAATATTACAGTTCTCCTACCTTTAAATGAAATCAGGTAGCGGCGGGTAAGGAGTTGTTGAAAAATTTGAAGAAAATACTTTCTTGCAAAACTAACATGATAGTGGAGGAGCAAGAGGATTGGTACAACCAGTGAGATGCAATTATAAATGAAGGGAAAGGACCGAATAAACAAGAAAAAAAGCCGACGAGCAAGAGACCATGGAAAGAAGGTGAAGGCTCAAGTCGAGGTGTTAGGGGCGGGTCAACTGGTGGAGACAACGAGAATGTACGTCCAAAAGGGAAAAGAGGTCGTGGTAAGTGAACTATAAGTTTGGAAGTGTAAACTAGAATGGCGAAAATGGAAAGGAAAAATTTTCAAATATGGAGCTCACTACAACATCCTTAGGAAGTTTTTCATAACTAGTTTTGGTTATTAGAATCTTGTAATGGTTGATTTGTAATGGTGATTTTATGATTTTAAATGGAACTTTAAATGAACTAGGTAATTTAATCTCATTAAAAAGTTCGGCTATTATCTAAAATATAATCAATAAGCCGAACCAGAATACTTGAAAAGTTTTATGAACTGACATGGTTTGGTTCACAAATAACGACATATTTAAGCCGAACCATAACACTTGGGAAATTTTCTGTTTAAACTTCCAAGGATCGGCTTATCAGAAAATATAACTAATAAGCCGAACATTAAATTGTATGTTACGTAGGTGTGCATTATGATAGTTCGGATCAAACTAAATTTTATGGGATAGCGGAACCTGCAACTCATAGTTCACTTTCTTTGTGTCATTGCACCAAAAAACAAATTAAAAAACGACTAAATATTTTATCCATAGTCAACGTTTAAGGATACGAACCACAAAATATATTCAATTCATAAGATGTACTTGAGGATACATTATATAGCATTCCTAATCTCATACCATCCTCGGCATCCAATGAAAACAAAATTCAAAAACAAAATATATCCACCCGATGTATTAGATTAAGTATTAGGGTTATCCTAACCTTACGACATATTCTTCATCATCTTTATCCTCATCACCCGTTAGACTTATTAGTATGCATTGTAGCGGTGGATACAAACTTCTCCAAAGTTCCATTTCCGTCGTGTAATTTGTGCACCAATCCATCGAGTAATTTTCCTGAAGCATAGGCCAAAAGTCTAAAGGAACAATGGAGGTATTGGGAAACCGGGTCTAAGCTTAAGACCAATATAATGGCAGCCTTGAAAAAATGCAATAAAAAGTCTTCTATCTTTCACACTCTCATGGAAAGGTTTTATTGGTGGCACGTAGGTGTGACAACTTCCAACCCTAGCAAAAGAATGAACAATGCAATTGAAGGTATTTGAGATTAAAAACCCACATATCGGCATTTGCATCCAATGGTCACTTGTGATGAAGGCACCCCATGTAAATACCGTTCAAAACTAATGAACTCTTGTGCGACCCCGTGGTCTCCTCCACATCGCATCATTGATTTGTATAAGTCCTTGTCTAGGCGTAGTGTTTGTAACAATCTTTGCCGAATATAATTTACTTCGTCCCCTTGGACAATCGGATGGTTCCCATCTTTAAAAGGTCCTAGTTGTTCCGCGGTGACATGGAAACCACAATTTTCATCCCCTTCGACATCGTCCATGGATATAATATACTCGTGAATGGCTTCGGGTAGGTTGTGCAAGTAGTTTTTGTAGATCATATTAGTAGGTCGCAATTACTTTCCCAAACTATCTCTTTTATGACCTTTCATTTTTCCATCCGCATATATGTTTTTTTTTCCTTTTTCTTGGGCACCGGAGTACTCTTTGTTGTTTCCATTTGTTGAGATGGAAACATCTTACCCTTAAGCTTGACGTCTCCTTGCAATGGGGAGGACATAGAGGAACACTATTCTTAACTTCTTTGTTACTTGTTTCACCTTTATCCTTGCTCGGTTGACCTCGTTTCTTTGATAGTTTCACTTTATCCATCTTGTCTAACTTCTCTATTTCATTTTTCTCTTTTCTGTACTTTGCATTATGGTACTCGACCCCGGATGGATCCCTTCCGGTAGGACCCCTAGTTTTGGCAAGTGCATTCGCTTTTGCTCTTTGCACTTTTTGGGTTTCTTTCGAGGGTGGCCTACCTTTCTGTGGACCCTTTTCCGGTTCTTGTATACCTTGTTGGGTGTGGGGATAGAGGATTAGCATCATGTTGTGCCATAAGATTTGTTTTTGAGCTCGGAACATCCCACAATACATTTCGGCCAACTTTTTCCCATAAGGTGTGTCCCAAATCTCTACATCATCATCCTCGTCGGGGATAGGATCACAACTCAATTGTTTCCAATGAGGATCAATATCCTCAAATACAATACAATCCTTGTACCGAAGTAGATCATGCCGACATGGAAGTCCCATGCTTTCCCTGATTTTACAAACACACTCTTTTTGGGAGTTAGCATCCATTTTGTCCATCAAATACACTTCCTTCATTATAAGTTCAAGGCACAAATGAGAAACCCTATGGGTTAGTCCCTGGAGCCACTTATCGTCCAAAAATTCATCATGCTTCATCATTATACTTTTTTCGAATAACGTTTTAATTCTTATAAAATCACTCATGAAATAGTCTTTCATTGCGTCAAACACCGTGACAAACGTGTCCACACACCCAAATAGATTCCTCTTCAAACGATAGTGAGCCGACTCTACCATACATGTAGGTTGGTTATCGAAGTACTCGTGGTGGTGTTTAAATGCACTAACAAATCTATGTTTGTTGGTATCCAAGAATTGCTTGCGTAAATATATAATAATTTCCGGTATTTGACGCCCCAATTCGCAATGAGTTTTACAACATTTTCTTCATACACTTCTTCGGTGATTGACCATTGAAAAGCATCCCAATCGTTGGAGAAACATGCCCACATCCTTTTATTAGCCTCATATGCTTTCTTGAATTGTTTCTTCTTCACTTCTCGTTCTCCATCCGGTAATTTAGCAATCGACTCTAGCTCTTCAACTTGAGCGGTTGAATTATCGGTTGGCATTTTTTCATAACATTATTCCATGCATGAAAGGTACAAAGAAAGTTTAGCGCATTCGGAAATACCTTTCTTATAGAAAACATCAATGCCGCCTCTTGGTCGGTTACCATGACCTTTGGAAGAGCATCCTCCCGGAAGATTAACTTCACTTGTTCAAATGCCCAAACATAGCTTTCTTTCAACTCATCTTTCAAAAAACAAAAAGAAATGGTGAAAGGTGACCTGGTTGACGTATGACCAACAACGTTCATCAAGGTAATCTCATACTTATTGGTCTTGTAAGTGCAATCCAATATGAGAACTTGTGGGAAGCATAACGCCAACTTAACGCATTCCGGATGGTCAATAAAAAGGTGTGTCACATGGCCGAAGTCATCCAATTTCTTTTGGCAAGCATAGTTCTTCTTTTGCGCCCACCATAATAATTGTTGCATCACCAACCTACCCTGCAAATCATTTCTTCTCAAAGTACTTCTAGCGTTATATATTTGTTGCAACGTAGTCTTGTTATTCTTATCATCTGCCTTCAATCTGCTAAGAATTTTAGAGGGTGGCATACGTGCTCATGTCATTTTATCTACCTCCGCATATTCATGAGCTTTGAGTCTTCCGGCTCTATAATGTCCATGAATATCCTTTGGACGTGGGTGGTTATGATGACAATCCATATCTATTCATTGTGAAAACATTTTCATTTATGTTCCAATTGAAAACGATCTTGAAGGGACAATTTATCTTCCTTGTTTTAGTCTTATATTTTTTTCATGTCTTCCCAATATACACCTCACCTTTTTTCTTCTTGCTTACTTTTTTCCCGCCTCTCTCACAAACCATCTCAACCCGCTCCTTTCGGCTTTGTCTACATTTAACTAGGACGCAATTGATTTTAAAACCATGTTCCTCATATCATTGAATAGCTTCATCTCGAGTTTTCCACGTCTACATGGTTACAAGTACAAAAGTTAAGTTTTATTAATGATTTTGAATACAACATACTTGAAAAATAAAAAAAAAACATAATTACGTTACCTACCAAGTCAGTTTGGAAGTGATCTTTAGTATCTTCATGAATGACATCAACAGCCGGTGGTTGATCCTCCATAGTTTCCATTTCAGGAACAATATATAACAATATCACATATGTTGAGGGTTAGATTCGGCTCATTCGTATTACTACTTGAAAGCTGACCTTCATGTTCGGCTCATTCGTGTTAGCCTTAAAAAGCGGAACTACTAAACATACATGGGTTCGTCTTATTAGGGACAAACTTTATAAGCCGAACCACCACACTTAAGTTTTATCAAAACAAAAAAAATATGTTCGGCTGGATCACGTGTGAGCCGAACATTACACTATAACTCAAAAATATTTTTGTAGTAGGTTCGGCTTATATTAGCACATCCTTTTCAATTCGAACCATGTAATTTATTTGGCACAAAAATAATCCAATGACAGTTCTGCTTATAAAGAATTCAATCGTACAAACCGAACTGTTCTTAGTTATCAAGGTTCGACATACAAATTATCTGCTGAACCTTACCATGTTGTGCCGAACTACATACGAAGATCCAAACTTTTGGTGAATTCAAGCTACAAAACGGATATGAAACAACGTCTACAATCATATACCTGTGTATTATTAGCATTGGGTTCCTCATCCATGTACTCATCTTCGGGATTTGGCTCCAAAAAGTCATCATCTTGAGCCTGAGAAAAAAGTTGAGTTTGAGATCAAGTTTGGGTAAAATCATTTTCATAATCCAACAAATAAGCCATCTCAGTATCTCCATCGTAATGGATATGTATTTTCTTAGCTTTACGTGATGAAGATTCACCTTTCTCACTCGAATTTGGATCACACATCTATCAACAATCACTACACCAAATTCCCGGAATAGTAACAGGGATTTGTAACGAATTTTGGGTCGTTACAAATGGCCGTTACAAAAAAAATCGTAACAGGCACGAGCCGTTACTAAATTTTTTAAAATTCGTAACAGGTTTAATCCGTTACTAAATTTTTAGGGCCGTTACGAAATTTTTTACAGGCGTGCCACTCACACGCTTGGTCACACTTGGGTCATCACACCTAGAGTATGTGCGTGTGCGACTCACACGCCTACCATTATATTTCCACCCACGCTTGGTTATACGAAAGGATATTTCCTCCCACGAGTATGCCATTCACATGCGTGAATTCCATGGATAAGCTTGTTGTGGATAGAATTCGTTTTCACTTTCATCTAAGTTTTTTCTCTCTTCTGCTCTGCGTGTGTTCAAGAGATACAACTAGGGTTTAGATAACTTTCAATCATCGATCGAATTAGCCTAGAAACATCACAGAAATATCTTTAATCTTCTCAATACCTTTCAATCATCGATCTGTGTAAGTGTTAATCGATCTGTTTTATATAAGTTTTTCGATTTTTAGGGTTTCAATTTCTTTTCAATCAATCTGTTTTGTAGGGATTCATTTCATTTTTAGTTTTAGTTTTTCCATTTTTTAATCCGTGAATCTAAAACGATTTGTTTGATATGAGTTATGTTTTGTTAATCTTCTTCATATAAAACTAATTCGATTTTTTTTTCTAATTTTTTGTTAGGGTTTGAAGAGTTTTGAAGATTTGATGATTGGAGAATTTTGAAGGTATAAATCTTCTTCATATCAACTGATTTTAGGGTTTTATGTTAATTTCGAAAATTTCTATTTTTTTTTCTACTTTGTAACCTAATTTCTAGTTTGTAAGCTAAATCAGGTCTAGTTTATAAGCTATTGCAGCTACTTGACAACATTAGCTTTACTTGTATGTTCTAGTTTTTGATCCACTAGTCCTGCTGTTGGATATGATATAGTTGTTTTGCCTTAGAAGCATATTGTCTTATATATATATATATATATTCTTGTAAGGTTGATGAGAGATAGAGAACTCTCTTTCTTACGAGTAAGTCAATTTCTTAAGAACAAAGCAATTGGTTGTCTCGTAAGAAAGCGAGTGCACCATCTCGCTCTAAATTCCAGTTTGTATGTTGCAAGATTTTGATTTGTTTTTTGAGGTTTGCTTAGCGAAGGAGACTACTTTATGGATATAAACTGTTTAATTTTGATCGGTTTAGTTTAGCATGTTAGTTTTGGCACGGCTTTGAACCCAATAACACATTGGTACTCTGATTTTAAAAACAAGATCAAAAAAACAAAAAACAAATACGATAAGCAAGATACAAAAACAGAAACTAAGTAAATACCATAACTTATTTCACTGAATCATTTAGATTGATCAGTTTAAAATAAATGAAATTGTTGCGTCTATAGTTATTTTTTGTCTTTAGTTTCATCTATTTATTTTTTTGTATACTGCTAAAGGTCTAGGTATGAACCACAGTGTTTAATGCAATGGAATATTGAACTGATTTTAGCACTACACCTTATATTCGTTAAGTTGCTATGTTTTACTATTATCTGTGAGATATATGTAAATCTCTTCACGATGGTTATAACTTCACAATGTTGAATAATGTTCTATATCTTTGTGTTCTGTATCTTCAAAAGAGCTTCAAAGTCGATACATTTTAAAATTTTGGCTAATGTGCTCTATACAGATCGCAGTTTATCAAGCAAAAGAGGATTGTAGTTCTGTACTGCTGTTCTTATGTTCTTCTATCTGGTTTAGTCTGACCACAGAGACAAATTATGTTTAAGTCAACAACTTAGTGTGAGATGAACAAAAAAGGCAAATGATAACTCCTTATGTGTGTGTGTGGCAGGAACACATAGTGATTGAATCGAAGCCTGATCATTTCTTGGATGATCTATAATTTAATTATCCATGTCCTGAACTCAAACGGTACAGTCTCTTCACGTCATCCCCTAACTAATTTCTCGACCAAACTCTTGACTTGTATTTGACAATTTTCATACACAACTAAAATAATGGGTAAATGCACATAATGGTTCTCTTCCTTCAACCAAAGAGGAGAAAAGAGAGTTTAAGGTTGACCCATTAAAACTCTGTATCAATTGGTAAACCCTCTTAAATCAGTTCAGTACAATAATCTTATCCATGTTAACCTGAAGAAGATTTCAGTAAAATTATTGTGTGTTTGATTCGTTTAGGCAACTGCTGCTGGTGGTGGACGTGGTATGCATTTCGCGAAAGAACCCGAGGAGTATCTCGACACTGACAAGGCTGTTGAAACTGCCCACTGTGATCTATTTTTTATCCAGGTACGTGAATCTAATGGAACTTTTGCATGAACTGATGAACAAATTTGAGAAGGTTATGAATTACATAATAATTGGCGGTTCTAGGTTTGGTGTTTATAGCTGCATTTGGTCATTTCCCTTGTTATTTTATAGAGATTATGAGCCTTAGTATTCCACCCGATAAGGAAATTTATTGATGCAATGAGGTTTTCTTAAGCATTTGATAATTTAGGTTTATCGAATTGCAGAAAACCAGGCAGTACAAGATGGAATTAATGCTCTTTCCTCTGTTCCTCTACCCACTCAAAGTGTAAAAGTTGCTGGAAAAGTTGGCCTAGCTGCAATGAAAGCAACTCTGTTTGCAGATCATGAGGAACGTGAAATACAAAGAATGACATCCAGTATAATTAATCATCAGGTAAAGTAGTTCGATTCTCGGCCTCTAGTGGAAATGCTTAATGGGAGTCTTTGCTAGAATCGACATTACCTCTCAATCTAGGGAGTACTAGAACATCGTGCTTGCTGAAAGTAATTAACTCTTCTTGTGGTTAAATGGGGGACAATAGCAAGTGCATTAAGAAACTGGGTTGATTCTTACTGTTGGTTCTTGTGTATTTAGTTCAATTATCTTTCTCAAATTGAAGATTTCGTTTGTACCTGACAATGAATGTAATCTGAAACATATTTTCTATTGATGATTTCTTCAACTGTGTAAAGGCATATATAGTCAGGTGTAGTCCAGCCTTAGGTGTTTCACGGTCAAACCCCTTCCAGCCTTAGGTGTTGCACAATCAAACCCCTTTAACCACATCACACTTTCAGATAGTGGCATTTGATATTATATGCATCCTCGTTTAGGCAACTCAATAGTTGGGTGCAGTACAATCTAAATCACACTCCCATCCAATTAGTATGTGGTATTTGATATTTTGTGCATCCTCATATAAGGTTAATGTGTGTGTGGTGCACCTCCTCGTTTAAGGTTTGTGCAGATTATAGCATGTCGTTGTCATAACTGAACTTATGTATCTGTGGAAAATTTACCTTGTTTATCTATCGGCTTATTAGGGAAGAATGAAGAAATAATTCTAGCTTACCCAATTTCATTTGAACTAATGTGTATGTACTGAGTATTCGTTCAAGATTTATTTCAAATCCTTGTTCCGAACTATTTTCTGAGTTTTGGTTGTTGGTTCACTAACTCGCTTGTTATATTCACACAGCTAAAGAGGCTCGAACTGAAGCTGAAGCAGTTTTCGGAAGTGGAGACCTTGCTGATGAAAGAAGGCGAGCAAATAAACAAGGCAAAGCAGCGGCTAGGAGATGAGAGAGTCCACATCATACCAACGCATTTTTTACATGGAGGTGCAATGAATGTGATCAAAGAGGCTCACACTTCAGTTCAAGGAATGGAAAGGGAATGAACTCTGCGGACTGGTCAAAGTGTGGTTTCATCTGAAGAGTTTATGTCCTTTGTGCACTGCCTCATATTTGTCAGGATCCATGTGCATCACAAGGGTGGAGAACAAAGCAGCTTCAAGTTTTGTAAGTTCCATGTATTCAAATTTTGTAAGTTTTGTAGGAAGTTGGTAAGTTTCTATGTATTCCCTTGGAAATTTGACACTTAGCAAAAAAAAAAGTTTGGTAGTTAGATAAATTTCAGTTATTTGATTATATGAATTGAATGAATGTGATATGAATAGATTGGAGAAATTAATGTTGAGTATGGATGATGAATGTATTGAAAGGTGTATGCAGGTATTGAATTTAGAATTCTGGCTTATTTACGATAGAAAATGAACTGCCCGTCGGCCTTGACCTGGTCAAGGTTGGCTGGCAGTAATTTTTTTGCTGTTATAAAAAAGTTCGTAACGGCTATGAGATGTTTCAATTTTCCACGTAGTAACGGCTTTGGCCTGTTACTAACCTTCCACGTAGTAACGGCTCTAAGATGTTACGACGTTCTTGTTACGAAAAAATTAGTAACGTCCTTGAGTTGTTACCACGTGGCGGGTTCGTAACGGCCCTCATCTGTTACTAAGGGTCGTTATAACCAAATTCGTAATGGCTACATTGCCGTTATAAAAAAAATGTAACACCCCGTTTTGTAACAGACGTGAGCCGTTACAACCCGTTTTAGTAAAGGCTCAGTCCTGTTACTAATCCATGAATTTGGTGTAGTGAATCGCAAAGATCTCAAAGAAAAAGAAAAGTTTTTTTCTACTCCTACTCATCTTGTTCTTCTTCTTCTTTTTCTAAAATAACTCACTCACTCTCTTTAAAAATAAAATTATTATCCTTAATTAACACTAACCTAACTACAATCATTAACAACTAATTAATAAAATTAACACTAATTAAATACTAATTATTCAAGGGTATTTTAGCATTTATGAAAAAAGGTTGGATAAGGGATACCCTAGAAACACTATTTCCAACCCTGTTTTTGTCTTATTCAAGAGGCCCCAAAATTTCATGTATGCCCCAAATGAGGGTTCAATAACAAGGGCATGCATTTGCTACACCTGCCCATTGGGCTTCCTAGCCTAATTTTCAAGCCCAAAATTTTCTCCAAGTCTAATATTGCTTTCTTGCTACCCCTAAAAAGACTTTGCTTCCCCTTAGTCTAGTTTCCAGCTCCGCCGCTAGTGACAACTATGTGAGAGACGTTCAATAACTTCTACATACCACCATCAAAATCATCTGCATCGGTATTGTCTTCGATTTTCATTTGGGCTTGTAGATGGGGAAAAACGGTTTGCTGGTTTTTTAGGAAAGTGAAGATACGACCGTGTAGACAAGACTCCTCAACCAAGCAAACTGCTTAACCTCAAATACATGCACTGCACGGGAGTGCTTTGAGTTCGAGAGATAAATATGTACGACTCCGGCCTAAACCAAGTCAATGGTCGTTCACAAAGAGGGAGATGGGTTGATCTGTAGGACGAAAGCTAAGATTTGTGGGATCAATGATGAACAAGGATTGTGGATGTGCTGAAGTTTGATGCAAGTTTTTGTAAATAAGTTTTAATGATTGAGAGAATATTTCTCACACGACGATTCTTGGTTAGACGATGGATTGTCTATTCAATATCTCGTGGATTTTCTGTGTGTTTTTCCATATATCTCAATCGTGAATTCCGAGACTTATTTATATTGTCAGAATAGTGAACACATTGATCCCAGTAAGTGTGACGGTTTCTTGAGTGAAAGAGTAGGAAAGTGAGAGATCGTGGTAAAGTCAGTTCCATGTTATGTGGAGACTTGACTGATCGTGCACCCACTACTTTGCTAACTCCTTCAACCGTTTGCATGACTTACTCACATTTCTCGTCGTGGATGAACACACATGCCGTATGCCGCCAGACCAAAACCCTAAGTAATATCCCCCCATGTGTGACGTGTGATTGATGTCTCACGAACGTGGAGTCTGCAAAGCAGACATGTATTTGATTAGTCAGTCGTGACTTATTAGACAGTGAGTCTAAGTTTTGTTGAATTAAGCATGATTGACGAATGCTCAATGATTCATGGATTGAACATGTCTGTTGAGATGTATAGTTCTTATGTTAATATTTCTCGTCTGAGCAAATATTGTAAATTCGATGAGTTGTTAAATATTGAGTTGCGATCAATATTTGAGTTGCCCAATTCAGCGAGTTACTGAATGTTGATAAGTTACTGAATATTGATAGTTGGATCAATATTGGAGCAACTGAACAAGTATTGCTCAATTAGACGAATTACTGATAAATTACTGAATATTGATAGTTGGATCAATATTCGAGCAATTGATCAAGTATTTCTAAATTCGACGAATTACTGATAAATTATTGAATATTGATAGTTGGATCAATATTCGAGCAATTGAGCAAGTATTGCTCAATTTGACAAATTATTTATTGGTGACGTGACCCAATAAAATATTAGTTAAAATATTGGTAAACTACCAAATATTATATAATTAATCCAGATGTTGATTGCTGAATCAACATAAATTTATTAGTGTATGAACTTGCTCAGAATGATGATTTGTGAAGCGTTTGTTCGAAACCCTAATTTTTGATCAATTGTTCGTCAATTGATGAATTGCGGA
The DNA here is from genome assembly GCA_023529315.1 of Papaver bracteatum. Taxonomy (NCBI): domain Eukaryota; kingdom Viridiplantae; phylum Streptophyta; class Magnoliopsida; order Ranunculales; family Papaveraceae; genus Papaver; species Papaver bracteatum. The sequence goes on from JAJJWX010002530.1 coordinate 4,058,748, forward strand.
AAATAGATCATGAGTGAGGCAAGGACCGACCACATGGGATGATGGACGACCATGTGGTTCCCAATTGCTCGAGTGATCATGCACCATGGTCCTTAGTTGAACGTTTGGTGAAAGAATGATGATAAAATGCCGGTTTCATCATTTATTAAAATATTGCCCATTTGAGCATTAGCTAAAAAAACCTAATTTATGGAAAATTGAGGGACCGGCCAAGAGGGCATGAAACCGTCCCTTGGTGGTCGTGGGACCAGCTGATGGTTGATTGAGCAAATTCCAAGTTGGTTGGAAAGAGTTTTGACCCAATATGAGCAATTGAGCAAATTATGTCAAAATAAATTATAAGAATGTGTGGGACCGGCTCTTTGCAATCCTTAGGTACGGCCTTGGTCGGTCAAGGAAGCATGCCCGTGTCACCATTATTTCCATGTCTCAATCCTGAGAGTTTTGGCATTTTCTGATGTGCATTTGAGCAAATATCTTGGATTTTCAGAAGAATTTGATATTTGACTGAAATTCTTGATTTTGCTCGAATGAGCAAGTAGAACTTTGCTCGTTTGATCAAAATTTGAAAATTATTAAAATAATAATATTTTATTATTTGGCGTGAGTAACCTAGTCGGTCATGTGACCATTTGATTTTTTGGTTTTTTCATGGTTCGGGCAATATTTGAGAAAATATGAAGAAACCATGATTTTTTGCTCAAACAGAGGAGTTTGATGAGATGAGGGAAATAATAATTATGAAAACAAGAGATTGCAAGGTGTGGGACCGGCCACGACTAGGGCATGGCCGGCCGGCTAGGTTTCCCGGTCCGACGACACCTTTCCTTGTTTTATTATTTTTTATGAAACCGTGAAAATATGGAGAAACCGTGCGTTTTGCTCAAACAAGGAAAGTTACTTGAGTGAAGGAGTTTTCATGAGTTCATGAATAATCTTTCTTTATAATAAGGGACCCCAAAAGCGATACATGGCGTCACCATAGTAATTCTGGTTTGTTGTAAAGATACATCATCAAATATTTCCATGTCATCTTAGTTAATCAAAAAGACACCAAAATCTCATTACGGTAGAACCTCGCTATATTAATACTTTTGGGCATCCACAAAATTATTAATATAGGGAGGTTATTAATATAGAGAGGTATCCATAGAAAATGTAAACATTTAAGATCAAATGTATGTGTAATGTATTTGTAGTTGCATTTGGATGATGTATATACATTTTTATAGTTCCAATATACAAGTGATGTATATATCTTGGAATTTGTAGTTCCAAGAAGTTTGGAAGCTTTAAACATGCTCGACAAGTTGGAAATATTTTGGCTTCAACAAGAAGGTGTCTATGTTAATGAGATATTACGCATACGCAAGTAAAAAAGGTGTTGTAGTAATCCAAAAAATTGCTTCTTTTTCTCAAACAACTATTGTTAATCATAAATTTAATGTAACTAAATATATATTTTTTAATATAATATTGATTATTACTATTTGGAGGTAAATTCTTTAAGGCGAAACTGGAAAAAATCATTAATATTAAACTGGAGAGGTTATTACTATTTCTCACTAGCCCAAGTTGGGACCATAAATTTTTATTAATATGGAGAGGTTATTAATATATGGAGTATCAATATATGGAGGTTCTACTGTAGTCACTTTTAAAGAGACACATTTGCGAAAAGTTTTTGTGATTAAGCCACATATTAATTGAACCTTTCCAAGTCATTGCCATATCCAAGCTACACAAAATCATCTTTACACCAATTATCGATTCTCTTCAAATTACATATTAATCGATTACATTCCTAAACTATATAATCAAATTCAAATTCCTGAGAACCATACAAGTCGAGTTTCTATGAAACCCAAGGAGCTAACGAAAACACGCGATCTAACGTAAGCAAAGTCATGCCTACATTTCAATTTATCTCAATTGTTACTCACATAGATTATTACGGTTACATTTTAACCAATAGACATAACTCTTTGTCAACATCCACAAGTCAATGGTTAAAAGGGCGCAATAGCCCAGTTTTAGGTGAAAGATTCGGTAGTTTTCTTCTTTTCTTAAAAAATGGAGATGCTTGACGTCAAATGTATGAAAAAGCAGCAGAGTCCATAATTTCACCACATTGCCAGAGATATCAATGTGATAGATTCATAATTAATTTAAACCTTAAGAAAAGAATACATCTTTTGCAGAAAATTGTTTGGAAAGTAAGAGACTAAAAAGACAAAATGTTACAATACATGCAAAACAAAATGACACAGAGATACCAAAGAGTTAAAAAAAAAAAGTCCACCTATTCCAATAAGCCAATGAAGCGCCAACAGATAGTAATTGCCTCTAAAACACCATTTAGAAATTTCGACGATACAAACGAGTACCACAATGAAAGTCGCGTTTAGAAAGAACGAAAGCCTCAACAACAAATATCATAAGGTACTTTTCATGATCCAAATAAACTTTAATCTTCCATTGCCTCACTTCATAGTTGCTTTAATTAAAACCTAGCCATTTTATGGATGACACATATTTGTTGAGAACTATGGTTTAAAAACTTCACAACACCCTAAGCGTTAATGTTTTACTTTAAAAATCTGCAAGAAATCAAGATTTAATAGTCACCATGAATAGTGTACTTTCTATTTAGAATTTTCAGGTACTGACTTTAGGAGGCAGAAATGATAAATTCAAATCCAGTGCAGGAGTTAATCACATATATGAGAACTATAAATTCAGATTCTTTTGTGTAGCCTAACGCGTATAGGTTGATGAAGAATGCTATTGTATAAAGATGCATAATCATTATTGCAGAATCTATCGGATTACCAAGAAGAACCGGGATCAAGAAACTTCAGAGAAAAAAATTAAAGCATACATATGATCTGCTTTAGTTTTGCATGAGGAAAATATACAAAAAGAGTGATGGTAGTCATGCACAGCATGTCTTACAAATAATTGGCCTAAACTACCACATAGTAGGAATTTGTTGCTTACTGTAAACTAATTGAGTATACAATTTAGTAAGATTGTAGACACATACAACATATATTTGGGTGTCTTGTTGTATTGCTGCTAAAGTATTAAATGTACGTACATGGAGTGGTTTTTGGCCAATATAAATGCGCATAACGAAAAATTGGTCTGGGACCTGTCCAACAAAGAAATGGTCTAGAAGAAAGTCGAAGAGAAGGATTGGAAGGCTTTATCATGCACATCCAACATCGGGTGAGAAATTCTACCTGTGTTTGTTACTCAACATAGTAAAAGGTACGCACAACTTTAAGGAAATGAAGACTATGAATGGATTTGTCCATCTAACATTCAAAGATGCATGTTTTTCCTGTTTACATTTAGGTTTTAATGGATGACAATAAAGAATGCATGGCATGAAGCGATGGAGGAGTCGGGAACTTGGGCATCCAGTAAGTTACTACGTAAAATGTTCATAACATTGTTACACTTATTAGAAGATGAAGATCTTGAGATCGCAGATTGACATCTCGATCCAAAACTATATTTCGTTTGAAATAGAGAAAGCGATGAACAAAATCAACAGGTCTGTCAAAGAATTCCAAAGATTCCTTACTAAAAAATAACTCTTCAAAAAGAAAAAAAGAAAACAGACTCATCCGTGAAGAACTGCACTACAAAAAAATACAACTTTCAGAAGAATTTGTACGGCACCAAGATGGACTGAACATCGGCCAAAAAAGGTGTTTGATGCGGTAATAGAGGAAAAGAAAAAAAAACAAAGGGGAATTTCAAGGATCAATTTGGTCTGAATTTGAAAGGCGTTAATATCCATGTAAAAATTTTGATGTCAAAGATTATAATTCAGAAGTCGTACGATTAGTTCTCAGGTAATTCTGTCTAAACCCTAAAACAATTACTAGATAGTATTATGATTTTACAGCTAATTAAGAAATATACATAGAACATGAGTTCAACGCCAATTAATTCAATTTTTGAAACCAACTGAATTAGCTTCTTCCACGAAGAAAGATCAAAATATACTTTTCTTGATCATGATTGTGGACAATACTTTCAATTTTTAATGTTTCATATGAATCTTTCACAACACCCTATGACCATACTACGTTCACCGTCCCAATTTTGGCCGCCCACGATGTAGACACTTTTGAAACAACCACCGGGTTAGATGCTTGTAATAATAAAATAAGAAAAATAAAGGAAAAGGCGTGGGGGACAGGACACGATGGCATAGCGGGCCAGCCGGTGGGCCTGGTCCCTATGCGCCTTTTTTTTATTATTTTCTCTCTCCTATTTTGTGTAGGATTTCTCGTTTGTCCATATTTTCGAATGCCCGTTCGTGCATTTGGGTGCTCATTCGTGCATCATTGTTGAGTACACTTGCACCATTTTATTGGGGGATTACTCGGTGATAATCCAGATGCCCGGTTGTTGAGTATTTATTACTAATTTATGAAATTCAGTGGAGAATGATTCATGAAACTGAGTAACAAAGGTGAGTAGTTATTTATTATCAATCCATAGGATTAGCCGTGAATTCGACCATGGATTCGGAATAATAAAATGAGTATTACCATTCCATGGGATCGTGGATTCTACCATAGAATTGGAGTAATGAAATTATCTATTACCATTCCATGAGATCAGCCGTGGATTCGCCCATGAAATCGGAGTAATGAGATTAAATATATTATCTTCTAGGAATTCAGTGGTGAATGTCACGGTAGAATTAATCTATTGCAGAGGGGATATTAGCCAGTAAAAGCGTCATACCCGTTCTGAAAGGTGCATAGTCAGGGAACAACGAGTGTTGCTGATTTCCTGATGGCGTCCATCCCCTCAACAATTATGTATAGAGAACCTCCTAAATCTATACACGGTATAGCTACATAGTCAGGGAACAATGAGTGTCACCGACGTCCTGAAGGCATTATGCCCTCTCAACAAACAATTATGTAGGAGGACCGCCCAATCTTTCTTCTATGTAGAGAGGAGTCTTTATGTAGTCAGGGAACAACGAGTATCGCCGACGTCCTGAAGGAGTTAAGTTATCAATCATACGGAGAACCTCCCAATGAAATGAGCAGCATCGAACACTCTGGGGAGGCCTTTCGACTGACATATGCATTATGGCTCGTAAAATATGAATCGTCACATGCGTTCCTGAAGCCGTGTCAGAAACATGCAGTATCATGATTTTACGATTTTGACCTTTGTTGAAAATCCACCATCACCAGGGCTACTTCAAGTAATTGATATATAGTTCTTGTGGAACCTTTTTCCAGTCTCACTTCATGTATAGTACCGTGGTTCGAAGTCCAAACCAGCTAAACTGATTTTACTTGGTAAGAATTACACCATCCGTTTTTGGAAAAAAAAATACTATTATTTTTTTAGGTTAATCTAAAAATATGTCAAACTGGAAAAGTGATAATATCTCTAATTTAGAATAGGAGGGAGAATAATTTACGCTGCTGTCTAATTAGCTTAATCAGTATATCACATGGCTTTCAACCTTGTATCAGCGGATTCGACTCTACAACATATGGCATAGTGGTTCACAAGTTTGAGTGACCCAAGTGGCAAGTTTAAGCTCTTGATTTGAGTCATTTGACTTGACTCAAAAGTCTCTCATATTAAAAAAACAAAATAGTTGATCAATGATCAACTCCAATTTCCAAGCAGCAGAGCAGCAGAGTAGCAGACAGCAAGAGTTATGGTAAAACCCATTATTTTAATTTAATTGATTCTCAAGTACATTTCATATTCAAAGTTCAAACAAACAAGGGTCTTGTTAACTTGTATACCCGTATGCATGTTAAGGTTCATTAAAACTACAATTTCTTGCACTGGAAATAAGATTTATTTGTTTTATTGTATTGAAAACAGTAATTCTTTGCATTGAGAACATAATTTTTTGTTTTTAGTGTAAGAAAAACCAATTTCAAGTAGAATAAGACAAAAAAACACAATTTCCAAAGAAATAAAATAATTATTTATTAAACATTAACATGTATACGGGTATACAAGTTAACAAAAGACAACAAATAAAGTCAGAGACGAGTACATTTTTTTTTTTTGAAGCATAAGAGAGAGATAAGTACATGATAATAACGTATCAACTTGGATTATTTCTGGATTGATTATGCTTTTTTAAACATAACTCGGAATGGTCTCTCCCCATCATTAATCAAAGCCAAACGTCTAACTCGATCAGCACCAATGTGAATCCCAACCTCTTTGCAAATGACTTTGCAGAAATTACAGACACCAGGACAGTGCACAAGCTTATAAGTATTCTTAACAACACCATCTTTCTCAATCTTAAACCAATTCCCAGTTGTCTGAGGACCTGGCTTGCCTGCGACTCCGTTTGTTGAAATAAACCATTTACTTACCGATTCATCAAAGTCTGCCAACCTCCAAACCATGGATTGTATACAGATAGAACTAGCAGAGAATTTGACATTAAGATCTGTCGAAACACGGATGACTTGTGCCTTTGGATTCACAGATGTAAATGTCAACGGAAATCCTTTTGAGATCTCACGTTTTGCTTGAACTACTTCAAGTGGACATTGAGTTCCATTCAGTTTTTTACCTAGTACAAGTCCACCACCACGACCACGAGCTATAGGTAGTATGTAGTATTTGACACCCTTTCGAAGTGCTTGGCCTTTGATGTCACGTACTGCTTCTGACGCAGCTGAAACCGCAGAAAATTGGATGCAAGTGGCTAAGCAAATAAAAGCAAAAGTTAGAAGAAGAGAAGCAGTAGTAGTTTTCATTGCGAGTGGTTAAAAAAAATGTATGATTGAAAGTTAAGTTTGTTGAGGTGAAGAATGATGTGAGAAATTGTTATCTATTTATAGCATTTCGATTTTAGGTTCCTATGGTACTGCTAATGACGACTGCAATTACGTTTTACTCTTTTTAGTAATATAGATTACAGATATCAAAGTCTTATCAATTTGTTTATTCTGTCATTAAAGATGTAAATAGGGGGTGGCTTCTCGGGGAGAACGTGAACCCAAAAGTCAGCTAGGGGAGAACACGTTATGTCCAACCGGGATATCTGGATAAGTGATGGCTCTATCTTCATAGTTTGTCAAGACTACCCAAAATGCCCTTCGTAGTGACCAATTGCCAAAGTTTAAATGAAAAACATTGAATCACACTTCTATTGATAGTTTATTGTTTCTTTTTTTTAACCTTATATTTGTTATTAAAAAAGGCCCACACTTTTAGGGGCGACCAATTTGTAATTAGGGGCGACACAAAATGACAAAATATCAAATAATCGGTAGGTTATTTCACAATCGGAAAGTTATTTCCGAAGCGTTTTTTTAATGGCCAAACTACCCTTTACAATCGGTAGATAACTATACAATCGGTAGGTAATCAACAATCGGGAGTAAATTTATTTTGTATGACTTCCGATTATACAGTATCCCCAAAATAAAATCCTAAATCTTTTGAATTTTGATTATCCTATAATCGGTAGTAAATAAAGTTATATTGACTCCCGATTATATAGTAGACCTTTGGCAAAAATGCTACCATAATCGGTAGGGAATTTAGGTTATTTAACTTTCGAATATAGAATTGCCCCAAATTCAGAGTTTGCAAAAATCCTCTTTTTTCTGAAATTTGGTTGAGCTTATAATCGGTAGTAAATGAAGTGTTATCATGACTTCCGATTATACAGTGATTCTCTTTGCAAATATCCTACCATAATCGGTAGTCAAGAAAGTTCATATAACTACCGAATATAGAGTAGTCCCAAATTCAGATTTTGCAAAAATCCTTTTTTTTTTTTTTTTTGGAATTTTGGTTGAGCCTATAATCGGTAAGATATGAAGAGTTATCATGACTTCCGATTATTCTGGCTCTCTTTGCAAATACCCAACCATAATCGGTAGTCAAGATAGTTTATATAACTACCGAATATAGAGTAGTCCCAAATTCAGATTTTGCAAAAATCCTCTTTTTTTCTGAATTTGGATTGAGCCTATAATCGGTAGTAAATAGGGCTGCCAACGGGTACCCGATTACCCGGAACCGACCCGGACCCGGGTGTGTCGGGTCCGGTTCCGGGTCCCAAGATTGGAACCGTTAGCTAAACCACTACCCGACGGGTAGGACCCGTTAGGAACCGATAAATTTCGGGTCCCAACGGGTAGGACCCGACGGGTACCCGAATATCTATGTTTTACTTGTTAATTTTACATAAAATAGAAAGATTTAGTATAATTTCGTTCAAATTTTTTTCATTTATCCTTCATATTCTTATGTTTAATCCTAATTAAAAAAATTACATAGATATAATAATAATTTTATATGAAAAATTATTAGATTCAAGCTAATATAGCAAATATAAAAGTAAAATATCAAAAAGTTTAGTTGATTTTTAAGGACCCGATAAATACCCGGACCCGACGGGTAATTAGTGTTTTTATCGGGTCTAGTTCCGGGTCCATCAATTTAGGAACCGGACCCGGAACCGTTAGGACCCGGAACCGATTAAAATTACCGGTTCCGGTTCCGGGTAGCACACTACCCGGACCCGATGGGACCCGTTGGCACCCCTAGTAGTAAAGGAAGAGTTATCATGACTTCCGATTATAAAGTGGCTCTCTTTGCACATATCCTACCATAATCGGTAGTCAATATACTTCGTATAACTATCGAATATAGAGTAGCCCCAAAATCATAGTTATCAAGACTTCCGATAATGAAGAAACCCTATGGGAACAAACACGTTTTGTGAAAATATCTGGAAAAATTTTCAAATTCATTAACCAAAACGTACAACCAAAAAATTCTTCCGGGGGCGTTGCCCCCTAGAAACCCCCACCAGGTCGACAACAGCCTGGGGGGCTACGCCACCCAGGACCCCCCTTAGTAGCGGCAAACATTATTGAAAATATCCAACACATATAGCTATCGAATATAGAGTAGTCCCAAAATCAGATTTTGCAAAATTTCTCTTTTTTCTGAATTTTGGTTGAGCCTATAATCGGTTATAAATGAATTGTTATCATGACTTCCGATTATACAGTGGATCTCTTTGCAAATATTCTACCATATTCGGTAGTCAAGATAGTTCATATGACTACCGAATATAGAGTTGCCCCAAAATCAGATTATGCCACAATCCTCTATTTTTCGAATTTGGTTGAGCCTATAATCGGTAGTAAATGAAGTTACCATGACTTCCGATTATACAGTATAATATTTGGCGAAATCTACCATAATCGGTAGTCAAAATAGTTCATATAACTAACGAATATAGAGTTGCCCCAAACTACCGATTATGGATTAACCTCCCGATTATGAAGGGGCATATAAGTATTTTCAATCTATTTTGTCTTTTGTGTCATCCCTAATTACAAATTGGTCGCCCCTAAAAGTGCCAGGTAAAAAAGAGGTAATATTACTTTTTCATTTCAGCTTAAAAATAAGCCAAATTGAAAAACAAGTGATAATTTTTTTTTTTAGGAACCAAGGAAGTATGTGTTTCTGAGAGGAAATGTTAAAATCCATTTAAAATGTGAGATATATGTACAAAAGTTGATCAATAAATTATCAATGTCTTGCTTTCCCAATGAATTTATTTATTTTGATAAAATAATTACTCTTTCCGGCTATAGGAGTATAAAATAACCTGGCATAATTGAGGTATATCCAATGAGACAAAATAGAGTCATTTTAAAGTAAAAGAGGTCACCCCTTAACCAAATATTTTCAAAATGGCAAAAATGCCCCCACAATAATTAATACTAATTTAATTGAAATGATTAGATTGGTTTAATTAGTTAGTTGATTTATAAGTTGGGTTTTAGAAATAATTGAGAAAGACAAGTAGATGAAGTAGTAGAGGAAGTTTTTTTTTTTTTTTTTTGGGGGGGGGGGGGGAGTTAGGGTTTTTGTGAAATTTGTGATATGAGTGAGATGAGTGATTCTAATCTTGATTTTGAAGTGGGGTAGTCTTCTAACTTTCCTCCAGTACTTGTATGATGATCTACCAGACCATGATCGAATGAATTATTTGCATGATCCTCACTTTTATTTTCCTCATACTCAAGATGAGTATGGAAGTGATGAATGTGTTGAGCCAAACGTAGAATCCAATGACCAAGAAGAAGATAATGGAGCTGCAAGTAATCAGGTAGACAACTTACGTGGTGAAGATTGTGATTTTCCATGCAAATGATCGATTTTTCCTCTCTCTTTTTTCCACTTCTGCTGTACAGGGTCGGCAAGGTCGACGATTTTCGATCATGCCGACCTTAATAGCCGGCGTGGTATACATTACCCAATGCGCCGACTTTTCATCAGCAGTATTATGATCGGCAAGGTCGAAAAATATGAACCATGTCGACTACATTTTTTGGCAACACTGGAGACGTGATTTGAAACATGTTCAAGCCGGCATTGTAGTAGTACGTAGACCCTGTCGACTATAGTATAGTCGGCAGTCTTTTATTTTCCAACCAAGCCGGTTGTATATATGCCGGCATGGTTTTATATATAGACCATGCCGACTATAAGATTTTTTACATCACAGGAGACGATTTTGAAACATGGTTAAGTCGGCATTTTTTTGGTTCGTATACCTTGCCGACTGTGTTTTGGTCAGCGCTGTTATTTTGTAAGACAAAGCCGGCGATTGGTTAGCCGGCAATGTTTAATATATATATACACTGCCGACGTTTGTAATACATATCAACTAACTTGTGTTGCTTTGTAGATTGTATTGGTACCGATGATGGATCAGCCTGAACCTCACAATGTTAGGGGTCCTGATAGTTCCGCACATTATGCTAATGATTTGGAATGGGTGAATAAAAACGACGCAGTCAAGTGGGTTATTGAGAAAACAAAAGAGAATATGTGCGTTCTTTCGAAAAACACCCAACAAAAAGATTCGCGGTTTGAAATGGTATGCGAGTGTGGTGGGTCGCCAGACGTAAGTTACAAGAGAAAGGGTTATGTGTATGATAAGAAGACGACGAGGGTGTACAAGACGAAGTCAAAGAAATGTGGAGCCCATTCAAGATTATTTTTGGGAGGAACAAAGAAACCGATAACATGTGGAGAATGAGTAGAGTTGATGTTGGTTGGCATAACCATAAAGATCCGCAAAGTCTTGTTGGGCCTTTCCAAGTTTCCAAGTTGAAACCGCATGAGTTCGAATAAGTAAGAACAAGTTGGGGAATTAAACCAAGCAAGCTCCTTAGTAAGTTGAAGATGGACGACCCACATAACCTCTCTTCATTGTCTACAATTTATAAGGCCAGAGAAACTATCAAAAGAATTGAATGGGATGGAAGAAAGGTAATGGAAGAATCACAATGGTTGGCACACAAATACAACTACACGGTGAGACACCATGAGTCATCGTAGGGGAAGGTGGATCGTATTTTTCTTGCTCATCCCGATATGATTCATTTGGCGCGGTGCTTTTACCAAGTTTTGTTCATGGATTGTACTTATAAGACGAATAGGTACAACATGCCTTTGTTGAACATTGTAGGACAAACCTCAGATAAGCAATCATTCACGGTGGCATGGTGTTTTATGGATTGTGAGAAGGATGATAGCTATATTTGGGCATTGGAAACTCTAAAGCTTTTCTACCACGAAGACGAGACTCCCGGGGTTGTGGTGACCGACAATGAGCAAGAAATAATGAACACCGTGAGGATTTCCTTTCCCAATGCACAAAATTTGCTTTGCACTTGGCATATACAATGCAATCTTAGAAAGAATTGTAGGAATCATATCCAAAAGCCAAAGGCAAAGAAAGGTACCAAACGTGAAAAAGAGGAAGATGAACGTCTTAGTAAACTAACTAAAGAGGAGAGAGGAAGAGCAGAAGAAAGAAGACGAAGAATGGAAAGAAGGTGAGATCAAGTTTGGGTTATTCATGAAAGCGTGGGATAAGTTGGTTTGGTCGATGAGTGTGGCAAGATATGAGATAAACTTGAAGGAGTTAGAGGATGATTTGGGCACTAATTACCCCAAAGTAATGGAATATTGCAAGCGACAATGGTTGACGCCACACAAAGAGAGGTTTGTGTATGCTTTTACCTACGACTATAAACATTTCAAACTTGAGTCCAAAAGTATGGTAGAGCAAGCTCATGGGAGACTAAAAGGTATACTTTTCACGAGTCAAAATGGGATTGTGACGGTGCAACATGCTATCCACGAGTACACTAATAATGATATCAACAAGATAAAAAAGCAATTCGAAGAAAGTAGCTTCCGGAAGTTGAAGGAGTTTAAGGAGGATGATTGGTTGCTTGTTGGTATACATAGAAATGTCTCGCATTGGGCAATACATTTCATGATGAAACATCTCGCATTGGGCAATACTTTTCATGATGAAACATCTCGCATTGTATAAAAAGTATGACAAGCCGTACACTCCTTATAAGTGTAGGATAATGAAGGCTATCGGACTTCCATGTCGCTATATGCTTGGTAGGTATAAAACTACCATTCTGATTGAAGATATCGATCCTTATTGGAAGCAACTATCTTTAAAACCGGCTCCAAGAGAAGATCTCCGTGAAAAATTTGGCGACATGGAACTTGGGAGAATAATCCTCGACAAGTACCCCAAGTTCAATAGGTTGGACAAACAAACTATGAAGCACAAGTTGATGCCGATTGTTTACCCTTTTATGGAAGAACTTGAAGAACTGGGGAAACAAGATCCAACAGGTAGACCACCTACCAAAAAGACGATGGCGGAAGAAAGGGAACAAATTAAAGAGAATTTGAGTACAAAATGCGATCCATCCGGACATATGTATACCGAGGCGGAATACGAAGAGGATCCGTCTAAAAAGAAAAGAGGTCGGCCGAGGAAAGTAACAACTACACCAACGGTTTCAAACTTGAATCCAAATAGTACTCCACCTCTTGAGAGTCAAGCAAGTGTTGTAAAGAAAAGGGGTCGTCCGAGGAAAGTAACAACTACACCAACTGTTTCAAACTTGAATCTAACTAGCACTCCACCTATTGAGATTCAAGCAAGTGTTGTAAAGAAAATGGGTAGTCCGAGGAAACAAACAACTGCACCAACGGTTTCAAACTTGAATCCAAATCAAACTCCACTTCTTGATAGTCAAGCAAGTGTTGTAAAGAAAAGGGGTCGTCCGAGCAAAGAAAAAACTACCCCAACCGTTTCAAACTTGAATGAACCTCCACTTATTGAGAGTCAAGCAAGTCAAGGAGATGTTGTGAATAAAAGAGGTCGTCCGAGGAAGGTAGTAAATCCGGTATTGGAAGAGTATCGCGTAAAACTCCCTCACATTATTCAAGAGTGCGTTATTGGTACCGATGACGTCCCAAAGGATGGAAATTATGGGTTTCACGTTGCATCCCAACAATTGGGACACCTAGGTGGAGCGGTTGAGGAGAATCTCACCCATTGACATAAGAAAGAAGATGGCAGCCCGACTAGAAATGGACAAGGAGTTTCATATCTCAATGATGCTAGAAGGTTCTATGGAGGAAAAAGAAACGAATTTTGAATAATTGCTTACTAGTGTTAAAGGCTCGGAGGGAAATGCACCGATCAAATAGGAGCATTGGTTGAGAATGTCGGAGTGTCAGGCTGCCGACGAAACTACATGACAGCACAGGAATAAAAGCCTGACCAGGTCGGCATGGTGTTGGTTTCCTTAGGATTCCGTCTTTTTTATGGTCGGCATGATTTATGTGGATAACCATGCCGATTAGAACAGGGAAAAAAAGTTGTTCCTGGATGTTCTCATACATTATAGTCGGCAGGTTTTACTAGGAAAACCCTGCCGACATAACATTCACCGGCATAGTTTGCAAATTGTTAAGTGCCGACTGTTAAGAAGCCGACACGCTTTTAATTTAGTAAAATGCCGACTACACATCATATACAAACCTTAAAAACTTAATTAGAGCATACAAACCTTAATTAAAGCATACAAACGTTAAAAACTTAACCCTAACACATTTGGGACATAAATAGTATCTTTTTCAGGTACACAATTTCCTAAGAGAGGTAATTAGCTTCATCTTACCGTCGCAATATGGATCTGTGCATGGTAGAAGGTTGATTTTAACAACTTTATCTTCATATGGAGCTAGGCGCTCATCTATCCAATAGAAAAACCCACAACAATTGCATTTTGAAGCATAGGGCTGATATACATTTCCTACTGCAGCTTTCATGAGAAATAAGAATCCCTTACAACCTTCAATAGTGGATTTGCTTCCTTCAAAGGGACAATCGTTTGCTAAATGACCACTTAGAGTACAAAGGCTACAAATATTTGGTTGTGTTGTACTAGAATCTTCCATTATTTATGCAAGGTTGAAAATGAAGTTGAGAATGCTTTTATAATAAAAACACACCTAATATCTTGATTTTGAAATTTATAGTCGTTGAGCATTCAATGGCTCCTACTTTGTACTCAAAAAGTAATATTTTTATCCTACTAGCATTTAGGTCGGCATGGTTGATATTTAAAACCATGCCGATTACATATCCCTGACAGCACTGTAGCATATAACATGGTATGGTCGGCAAGATCTACCTTACAAACCATGCCGACTTACTTCAACTCCAATATTGTCCAAAACTGCACAAAAAGAATAAGTTCTAAAGCAAATTGAAACTGAAAATTACCATAAGTTTAACAAGTCTAAAACCACAATCTAACAGTTCAAAACATAATAAAAGAGTTCAAACCACAATCTAAGTTTCAAAACCAAATAAAGTTTAAAATTTTCATGGATCCTTCTTGTTGTTGTTATCGTTCTCTACATCACTAGATGTTTCACCATCACTAGCTTTTTCAGCAGCATCAGTTTTTGCTTTTCCCTTATCTGGACCTATGTAGTCACCGTCCTCATTGTAATATGGGTTCACTCCAGAAAAGTCACATGCCCTGAAAAAAGTCCTTGTATCAACCTCCTCTTCTTCCTCCTCTGATGATGTGCATTCTTCATAGTTGAGGGGATTGCAAGGATTGTGCATAAACCTTAGGAAATCTTCAGGATCTTCCTTACCCATGAGAAGTAACTTTCTTACAGGGCAATTCTTTTGAGTTTCATCTTTAGGATCTTCTACATTGGGATAAATTGCGTCAATAAATTCTAATAGCTCTTCTGCAGTAACCGAACAAGGTATATCTTTTTTTTTTCCTCTGGGAACCTAAACCATACACAAATACTCCCTCTGTCTCAAAATAACAGTCCTAATTGACTTTGTCAAAATAAAAGGAAATCCTATAAAAAGTCATGACTAACCCTTGACTAGCATATTTAATGTTAAGTTATTACCAAAGGTAGATGAAAAGGAAATGTAAGAATATAGAAGTATTATGAATTTTGTAACTACCCATAAATGTTTTCATTTAAAAAATGAATGACAATTAATACAAAAAAATATTGAATGGATATTTTCCTTGTATATGATGATAATATTTATGATTGGAATTAAGTTTATATTAAAAATGATTTTATAATTATAAAAAAATAAAGGGTATACTTGATAGTTTAAGGGAAAAATATGTCTATAAACAGAGCAGACAGATAAAAAGAGACATACCAAAG
The DNA here is from genome assembly GCA_023529315.1 of Papaver bracteatum. Lineage (NCBI taxonomy): Eukaryota > Viridiplantae > Streptophyta > Magnoliopsida > Ranunculales > Papaveraceae > Papaver > Papaver bracteatum. Next base: position 4,074,357 of record JAJJWX010002530.1, read on the forward strand.
TAGAAATTAGGACAGATAAAAAAAGACAGAGGAAGTAAGATATATGAAAATTCTAAACATTGAAACATGGTTCTGGTAATAAAGACGGTAGGGTCTAGAACCTTAACACTGTCGATCAAACAATAGTCGGAGGGGTTATAATCTCATACTTCGCCGACTTATACAAAGTCGGCATGCTATTATTCAATAAAAATGCCGATAATTAATTAATGAAAATCAAGTTTCTGTGACTTAAAGTCGGCATGTTACAAGCCTAATACAATGTCGGCTATACTTAAGTCGGCATGGTTTGCTAATATACCATGACGGCCTTGGTTATTGTCTAACAGTCGCCATGGATACTATGAAAAGTCGGCGGGTTATTCATCTTAATACCATGCCAACCATTACAAAACAACAACCGTCGGCATGGTTTTAACTTATCGATCTTGCCAACCAATAACCCTGAACATCATATTTTTTGGATTTCTAACCTAACATAACAATCATATAACACATCAGGATAATGGGTTGAGTTTAGAAATCACTTACAGTCCTCTTTTCACCGGCGGAGGTTTTTTTTCAACATTCTCAGGGATTGGATTTTCGGGTTTGCTACTTCCAACTTTTTTCTTACCTTTTGCTTCCAATTTGGATCTTCTTATGTTACCTGTTGAATCTCTCTTGCTACCAGATCGTTTAGAATCAACCATTTTTTTGTAGAAAATCAAAATCAAAATTTTTGGTTGATGGAATAAGATGAAGGAAGGAGAAGCGGAAAGGGATTAGAGAAGATAGATTAGGAGAAAGATTAAACGTTTTTAGTTTTTAAGTTTAGGATTTAATTTTAGGTTAATTAGTGTAGGGGTATTAAAGTAAAATCACTCATTTTTGACCTCCCCATAGTAAGGGCACATGTCCATTTAAATTTGGGTATACCCCAATTAATCTGGGTATACCCCAATCAAGCCAGGTAAAATAAATCTCTTACAGGGGGTTAGTCAAATGAGATTTCAAATGACTTTCAGAGAGTTCTCAAATCCACTGTTAGTCCATTGAGACTTTTAGTGACTCTCCTAATGTCTCTTGTTATTGGATAGAGACTTTTTTTAAGTCATTTAATTTCTCTAAAAACTCCATGTTATTAGATTAGGATTTCATAAGAGTCACTATAACATCCTTGTTATTCGAATGAGAATTGAAAGTCATTAATTTATTATTTTCAGAGATTTGGAGAGACTTTTTTAGGAAAATAGGCATGGTAGAAATCTCTCCTCAAGAGGTGATATTTCTAGAGACTTGAAAACTTTGAGAATATTTGTTTTCGAGAGTATGACCTATTTTTTTTTCTTTTTTTTAGTTCGAGTTGATGATCAAGTAACGGGCCATTTGCAGAGTAAACCAGTTGTGAGATTGCATAAAAAATAAAATGAATGTGGGATGAGTGAAAAAAAAAATCGACATAAGGCAACAACGAGTTTTATTTTGACAATGAACACGTATTTTACCAGGTATTCATGATACTTTTATTTAGACTATAATGTGCATAATAAAGTAACCGACTAACCGGTAGATGTTTTTAATTTTGATTAGATATTGTACATTTTTTTGTCTCTACAAATCACAAAGACTCTTTACGAATATTAATTTTTTGTCTCTACAAGTCACAAAGAGTCAAAGACTCTCTAATATACTCTCAGAGAATCACTAGAAATCTCTATATTTCTAGAGAATCTCCGGGAGTCACTCAAATAAAAAATCTATGAAAGTCTATATAAATCTCAATTGACTACCTCCCTGTTAGATTAGAAAAACAATATGGATTTTTAAAATATTCATTCTCTTTCTTGTTTTACTTTTTACTTTTGAGAAAAACGGAACATATTAAATTGACTTTTATGTAATATTAATATCATAAATAAATGCTTATTTTGAATTGTCTTTTAGGAATTAGAACTACGCTTATATAGATAGATGACCAAAAACCAGTCCTCCGCCTATATAATTTGGACGGAGAGAATAAATTTTTCCCGTCTTCCATAAATAATAAAATTCACAATTTTAATATTATTTTTTTTAGTGTTTTTTCGTGTTACGAAATAGTTGATGATGTTATTTTAAAGACAAAAATAATTAGTGGATCAACTTGGAGTTTGGAACATGTCTCAAATGGCTAGGGCAAGGGCCATTTGTTGTTAATTGTTAGTATGTGGCAATTCTGGGTTGAGAGGAACAGGAAACTTCATGGAGCCAGAGAAAAGAATAAAAAAGTTCTTTTACCTAAGAAACCGTTACCTTGTGGTTGTCCGAAGAGAGAATTTTCAAAAACCTCTGTACAAATCCAATTTTATTATAGAGAGAATGCATATTTACATGTCTGCTAATAAGGGAAATAGTTTTCTGGGAAGGATACACACTCCACATAAGATAAATAAGAAAATGCTTTGTCATATATGAAATTTGGTACCATACTCAGTAAAATTATACCTATAAGTTGATAGAAATTGAAATGTTTCGGGGCTCTAATACCATGATAGAAAATTGAGATGAAAATTTATCTTAGATTTGTGGTATATCAAATGAAAATAAAGAAGACACGGTTAAAATTATACCTATAAGTAACATTCGTGATCAGCTTTTTCAACCGTGCATCGATAGAAAGGCACGACTTCTTATTTTGAGTGTTGAATGTTGCCCGTCATAACATTTTTAATTTTTAATTCAACCTTTCCTTAGTCAAATAAATAAATTTTGTGGACCCCAAAAAAAATATCTCTACCAAAATTATTAAAAGAAAAAAGTTGGACAATTCTTTTAGATCAACAACATCACATTCGTATGATTCTTTGGGAAGTGATACAGCAACCGATGATTTTATCCCCCGATGATATGAGGTTGTTAAAGGATGGAGCCCACACCTTTCTGTTTCATGCGGAATAAAAATCGGGAAATTCCCTCGGCTCTTTTATCATTTCCGAGATTCTCTCGGTTCCTTTATCATTTCCTCCTTTTGAGTGTCCCGAAGGAATTTTTGTCTAGAAAACTAGCGGGCGAACACATTTGCATAACCCAGAGAACACATTTTGTTTTGCCGGGGGCTCCCAAAAGCAGTTTGGGATACCTGGTTAAAAATCCTTGTGAAGCTAAAGCCCAAGGATCTCGTCCATCTTGAAATTTGACTTGTGAAGCAGGAAATACAAGGGTGAATTGGTACGGAACGAATGGTCAAAGGTCAACGAAAAGGGCATTAAAATTATCAAGTCCCACCACGAAATTTAGAGGATCAGCAGCTGCGTGGGATGCCCGTCTGTTAGTTAGACCAAGTAGTTATCCATTTACGTCACTGACGAGTGACGACTTCCGGTGCAGAATCAGCAAGAACTGGGAAGAGCGCAAGCTGTAACAGGAGTTCTCATTCTGTAATGGAATGTATGAATTTGGTAAGGTTAAGATGAATCAAACTTTGGTGCGCAATTCCTAAAAGAGAAATCCAGGTCTACAATTCAATTCAATGACCAAGCATTGATGTAGTTTAAACAGAGATAGTTGATCAATTCCAAGTTCCAATAAGCAGACAACATGAGTTATGATGCAAAGTCGCAAACACTTTATTTATTCCAAAATACATTTGACATTCAAAGTTCAAACAAAGCCAAAGAAGTAGTAGTACATGTTTTTTTCTGGATAGTTGATTATGCTTTCTTAAACATAACCCTGAATGGTTTCTCACCGTCATTAACCAAAGACAAACGTCTAACGCCGTCAGTACCGATAAAGATCCCAACCTCCTTGCAAATGACTTTGCAGAACTTACAAACACCAGGACAGTGCAAAAACTTATAAGTATTCTTAATAACACCGTCTTTCTCAATCTTAAACCAATTCCCAACTGTTTGAAGACCTGGATTGCCTGCGACTCCGTAGGCTGCAATAAACCATTTACTTACGGATTCATCAAAATCTGCCAACCTCCAAACCATGGATTGAAAGCAGATAGAACTAGCAGAGAATTTGACATTAAGATCAGTCGAAACACGGATTACTGGTGCCTTCGGGTTCACGGATGTAAACGTCAACGGAATTCCATCGAAGATCTCACGTTGTGCCTGAACAACATGAAGTGGGCATTGAGTGCCATTTAGTTGTTTACCTAGTACAACTCCACCGCCCATACCACGAGCTACTGGTAGTACATAGTATTTGACACCCTTTCGAAGTGCTTGGCCCTTTATGTCAAGCACAGCTTCTGATGCAGCTGAAACCGCGGAAAATTGGACGGAAATGGCTAAGCAAATGAAAGCAAAAGCTAGGAGAAGACAAGTAGTAGTTTTCATTCTAGTAAAAAAAATGTATGATAGAAAGCTAAGTTTGTTGATGTGAAGAATGATGAGAGATTTTGATGTCTATTTATAGCATTTAGAATTTAGCTTGATAAGGGTACTGCTAAGCAGTTTGGGAAACCTGGTTTGATCCTTTCCCAGCAGCCCTCACCAAGAGCTAACGTCGAAAAAGTCTTGTCTATCTTGAAATTTGTCGAGTTTTAGCAGAAAATACAAGTGTGAATTGGTGTACGGTACGAATATTCAAATGTCAATGAGAAAGGCGGTAAACATAATAAATTAAGTCCACGTAATTGAGAAGATAAACTGCGTGGGATGCCCGTCTGTTAGTTACATACCACTATGTAATATGTAATGCTTGACCCCTTTTGGAAATGTTTATCCATATCAGGCGTATCACTACTATCTTGCTTGTTAAATATTGCATTTGTCGTAGAATAATTACCGAACTTAAGATATTCTTTAAAAAGAAAAATTAAGACTAGAAGTACCGAATTAGACTCTGAAAACAATAATGCGAGAGTTTGGTCATTTACTCAAACATTTTAATCTAACACCATTACACCCAATCATTATTAAATATGAACTAAATTTAATCAATCTAGTTAAAGTAAAAGGTTTTTCAAAATTGATTAACACAAAATATGGTTAATTATGTTGTTGTTAGATTAACACAAAATTGATTAAAAAGACCAAATTTAAAATTTCCTGGGTGAAATTGACAGTTAGATTTAAATACTGTTTAAATGGACAAAAATTTAAAAATAGTCAAGATGTAACCAGTTTCATCCTGCCTATTTTCAAATATTTTTTCTTATTTTTATTTTACACAGGATGTATCCAGTTTCATCCTTACTATTTTTTTAAGTTTAAGCCAGGATGAAACCAGTTCCATCGTTGCTATTTTTTTTTTTGTCCATTTTACCCATAAATTTTTTTATTTGTTCATTTGAACCGTGTTTTAAATTTTTTTGGACAAATGATCCATTTTCGATTTAATTAAAAATGTTCAAGCATTGTGCCCGCAAAATACCAGGATAAGTTGTTATGATAACGCTTTTATCACTTGTGGTTGTGGTAAAGATTTCAGTTTTGATATGATCAATGATTTGAAGTCAAAAAAGAAAGCTATGAAGTAGTGGATGCAGCGTACGACCGTGATAAAATGTCAACAAGAAAATAAGATAAGATGCGGATATGCTATTAATCCACATGGAAAGTCAAACTGAATGGGATTCAATGTCCTTGTTCTTGCCTAATTGTAAACTAAAACTACTTGCTTAGGAATATACAAATCTAGTTTATCGATCGAGGTTTTAGGCCAAACTTTGAATTATCTTCCCTTTGACTGATTATTTTACTTTCAAAGGGGCATATGAGTTTGGGTTGAAAGCCGGTAAGAGGAATATATCCCAAAAATATTAGCTTTAAATCCGTTACGGTTTGATTTTTATTTATAAAAATAACATTCAGCGTGTGAAATAGTGTGATAATAAAAATGTAAAAGGATGCTTCCTCATTTGTTTTAGTCAATCGTTCAGATGCTTCGTGCTTGTAATTGGTAAGTCGCGGATGCATTTCTTGCGTACGAGTCTAATGCATATATAGTTTGCAACTTTGCATGCAATTTAGATTCAAAGTTATCCTAAACAAGTTTCTACGGGAGAAAGGCAGAGATTTCTTTGTTGGGCAGCGTAACTGCTGATTAGCAACATAAAACAGAAATTTCCAATAAACTCCAAGTTTCAAATGATTTATTTATTTATTCCCATAACTCTGAAAATTCCAAACGAAAACAAGAGAAGTACATGATTTCAAATGTATATTTATAATTCGATCTCTGGAAATATTATTATTATCATCTTAAATAGTTAAATCACAACAACTAATATCCATTGTATCCATTTTAATAAGTTTTTGATGAGACTTTCTTGAACCTAATCTTGAACGGTTCTGCATCAGAGTCAACCAAAGCCAGACGTCTAACTCCATCACTGCCAATATAAATCCCAACATTTCTACAAGCGAATCTGCAGAAATTACAAACACCTGGACAGAAAACAAGCTTATAATCTTTACTATCTCCATCTTTCTCTATTTTAAACCAGTTAGCACTTGTTTCAGGACCCGGATTACCTTCGACTCCACTCATCTCGATAAACGTTTGTTGTGTGGGTTCATCAAACTCTGCCAACCTCCACACCATGGATTGCACGCAGATAGACATAGCAGAGAATTTGATATTGAGATCTGTCGAAATACGGATTGTCTTTGCCTTTGGATCAACAGGTGTGAATGTTACAGGAAGTTTATTAGATATTTTAGCTTGTTCTTGAACCACTTCAAGTGGGCACTGACTGCCATTTAGTTTTTTGGCTAATGCAAGCCCCCCACCACTACCACAAATTACAGGTAGCACGTAGTACTCCACTCCTGTTCGGAGTGCTTTTCCCTTTATGTCACGTACATAATCGTCCGTAGCAATATTAGCCGAAACCACAGATGATTGGATGGAGAAAGCAAAGAAAAGGAAAGGAGAAGCTAGGAGAAGAAAAGTTGTAATAGTTTTCATTGTCAGTAGTAAAATGATTGATCTTAAAATGCGGTTTCCATTTATAGCCTAAAACCCATTAGAGTACAGTTGACTACGAATGTGATGACGTACAAATTGTAATATCGAGACTTGTTTACTTTTTTGAAAATAGAGATTGAGATATATTAATCCAAGTATGAAGCCAAACTAGGTGGGATTCACGTTCTAATTACCCTTATCCACGGTGCTATCATAGAAAATACTTTATTCGAAGATGATGACGGGGCAATACATTGTGAAATGTAACTTGACACTGTAAATACTAGTACAAATTACAATATATATAGCTGCAACTTGAAACTGTAAATGATCAAGGCTTAGAGGTGAAGTTGAAGTTTGAGCAAGTAGTTTGAATGAAAAGAAGTGACGAACTGAATCCTAATCTTGATCTTGCAATATCGAATTCTAAAAGATTGTCTTCCAACTGATGCCCACCGAGGACAATAGATGTCCGTGGATTTACGCCTCCATCAACAAATCCTAAACACAGAACATCGTCTTTAACTTGCACCATTGAGTTGGCTCCAAAAATCCTCCAAATCACTTTCGCATTTTGCAACACAAGGTCGATAGTTGGCACAGCAGCTCCGACTCTAGTAGTTCCCACATTTTTTCTACTAAAACATGTTCCAAAAGGTGCTACTGGAGCAACCCTAGAAATATTCCTAGCTTCAGCTTCTTTAGTAAAGACATCAACAAAGGCACTGTAAATTGATGTTTCCATGACTGTGTAAGGATTAACAGTGCTAATCTTGGTTCCTCCATACCCGTCCGTACTATTAATTGATAGTAAATTATTTTTCACCGGAACCTGCTTTTCATTGATTTTAATTGATTTTACTCCAATGAAATACTCAACCGAAGCATCACCCAGTACATATGCTGCTGCGGTACTGATTGGATTGATCAATAGAGGAGTGTACTCAAGTGAAGTTGAAAGTTCGATTCCTGGTTGCATCACATAAGGACCATCACCAAAAAACATAACACCCTTTCCAGATGATAAGCACATGGCAAATTTTCTAGGAAAGCTGAAAGCAGTTGAAAACTGTGAAGGTAACCCAATTTTCGAACGGCCAAAACCAGCCATTCCTTTAACACCCTTTGCAAGTCCTTCTAATAGAGAAGTTGGTGCACAACTGAATATAAACTGCTTCGCAGTAACAGAGGCTCCGGGGTTTGAACCGTCTGTCGACTGAACAGACACAACATCTGAAGCGACTTCATTAATTGAAGCCCCTTCACTAATGGGGTTATCAGGGAAAAGATTACAAGTGTTGTTATTACATCCTGGTCTAGGCGTGGAGGAGCATGTTCCACAGCCAAGTGTTTTCATTGCTAGCGAGCATTGTGCTGAACCACAACGAGCAGGTCGGTAAGTTGATGATGCGTAGCCTTGTTCACAATCAACCCATAAGTATTGACCGCCAAGATTGACGACCACTTTTACGGGGACTAGAGGTGTTCTTTGGTTGATATGGGTTAGATATTGAAGAGTGGATACATCTTTGGTAATTGGAAGGACAAGTGCTTTAGGTCTGAATGAAGTAGTACGCTGTGAGTTCGACAGAGAAGACAGGGATAAGAATAGAAACGTTGAGAAAACAAGTAGCGATTGAACTCGAACGCCAAGAAATGAAGCCATGGCTAGAAGAAATGGTGATTATATTTGTGCGTGAATGTGGGGTTTATATAGGCGTATAAGATTTAAAATGGATGTATAGAATTGAAGCATAGCATAAGTTCAATGCTGATGGTTTGCATGTCCTTTTCTATTTTTCCAAAATCAAAATAATTCATTTTTAGCCAAAACAAGTTTGACTTAGACTACATTACGTTTGTCAAAGATAAAACGAGTAAGATATTTTTTTTTGTAGTACATGTCACGCGGATTAGTACTATCAGACAGTTGGAAGAATGAATTTTTGCAAAGATATGGCTTGATATTTCCAAATAACAAGATAACACTGACAAACCCTTTACATTAGAGATTTCTTCCAAAGTCAATTTAACCTGATTTTTTGGGCCAAATGACAATTTCCGGCAATTTCTAGTTCTCTTCTCAAGGCAGATTTTTCCAGCAAGGTGGAAAAAACATAATTTTCAATGATAAAAAAACACTGGCACTACTTCAAATTGTAACAAGTCACAGATTTCCTAGATGGATAGACTATAAACTAAGAGCATGCATTACTCAAGCAAGGTCAAAGCTTGCAGGTCCAGCACCTAAAACACCACTACCACGACCAAAACCAGTACTGCCGCTTGTCTTCTGTGAGTTCATTACAACGGTGTTGCATCATATGACAAAATGTATGTATCTCTGTAAATGAATCAGAATATGACATTAACTGGCACCAATTTCGTTCATCACAACCTTAAGCCTCATCGTCATCTCAAATAGTGCAAGAAACAATCTTATAATTGACTCCACATTTAATTGAAGAATTTTAGTTCCAATTTCTATTCAAAATATTTCCTCTACATTCCAGCTTTTTTAACTGAAAATGGGAGAACAGGATAGCGACTATTAATCAAAACTTAAAGAGCAGTAAACCTTTACAAGTTGGCTCCTCTCGGGCGAGAGCAAGCTATAAAATGTAACTTTAGTTTAAGAATTAGAAAAATACCACTTTTAACAAACAAACACGATGTACATAGATTCTACACCCTTCTGATCATATCATTCATGGTAGACTTCAGCAAGCAACAGTCTAATAAGCAAGTCAACAAACATAATGCCGATAGAACGGTGCATAACTTAGCAAAAGGTTTAGTTTACTTGTCATAAGTTAGTAGAAGTAGAGAAAATGAAATGAGAAATGGCACTACAACAAAACACACGTTTAGTGACAAAATTTTATATGACCAATAAAATTTTGTTTGCAAATCCAGTGTTTAGGGAGGAATTTTTTTTTGGTCACCATATATATTTTTTCCGCGACAAAAGGTAAATTTAGTCTTTAAAGTTGTCACTATAAATTTTTGTGACCAAATATAGTGACCAAACTTGTCTCCGTCTCAGAATATTTTTTTTGTGACCAAATATAGTGACCAATTATGTCTCCGTCTCTAAATATTTCTTTGTGACCAATTATTTCGGTCACGGAATTGATTTATAGCGACAAAGGAAAATTATAGTCACCAAACATATTATTGCCAACAATCCAAGACTTTTGTCCCTGAATTTATCTTACACTGACAAAATTAGTTTGTCGCCGAAATGAATGCCCGTCAATTAAGGATTTTGCCGTTAGAACTATTAGTATCCAAACAAATTGTTGTCGCAAATGGACAGTTTTCTACCGACAGAAAAAAAGTTGGTCTCTGAAAAAACTATTGCTAACAACGTGTAACTTTTGTCCTTATATCTATTTACGCAGACAAAATTAGTTTGTTGCTGAAATGAATGCCCGTCAAATAAGGATTTTGCCGTTAGAACTATTAGTATCAAAAAAAAAAAATGACACAAATGGATTGTTTTCTACTAACAAAAAAAATTATTGGTCTCAGAAAAAACTATTGCTGACAATGTGTAACTTTTGTCCCTTTATCTATTTATGCAGACAAAAACTAATTCTTTCGGAAAAACTATTGCGGAAAACGTGTGACTTTTGTCCCTATGTCTATTTATGCATACAAAAATTAATTCGCCATCCAATGGATAGAAGTCCCCAAGCCCATGAATGAGAAAACCCGTGTAGAAAATTATGTCCCAAAAACGCTCGCCGGGAAACTGGGGTTTGGCCGGAAAATTACCGGGATCCGGCTAAAAAATCACCTCCGATCACCTGAGTTTCTTTTCCGTTGACGGAATATTCTGTCATGGCGCCGTTAAAGTTAATCGTTGACCTAACGGTCATCGTTAGTCAATCAGGTCAAGGTCTGAGTCACAGCGAGTCAGCTCACTGACTTGGCTGGATGGGCTGAGTTGCTTTGGCCAAGTCCATTTCTTCTGTTGCATAGGCCTAAGCCATTCTGCACAACATCACTTGTTCAAATCCACAGACCACTAATTCATTTCTGCAGCTTTATCTGTTCCAGCTCTTCACATCCAATCTATCACCAAATTCCATAGCCACCACAGCAGCAACACCCAACTAATGCACCTGAATCTCCACATTCTCAGTTCCAAATCCAGCTCAGTCCATTTTGTTCAGTGCAAATTCATAACCACCAGCACATCTCAACTCCTACCTTCTTCACTGCCTTGTTCTACATTTAAATCATATCAAGCTAAAGGTTCAATCTCCAGCCTACACTGCAATGCAACTGCTATTAATTCCTTTTCTATAACCACCTTCTTGTTCTCAACTGCAGAACAACTCTCTTCCTTGCACTTCCCTGTCCATACAAATCCATAACAGAACCATCTCTTGAATCTCAAGCTTTCCTCATTTCAGTCAACTTGCACCAATACCTGCAATGCTTCACAACTGCATCCATCTCCATCTGCTTTTGTTGCTACCATTCACAACCCATGAAAATCATCACTTCATATTACCCACATTCATCAGCAGCCATACATATCAGTGCTCACCCTGCAGTGCCTCCAACTTCAGTTGCAACATAACCTTTCTTCAATTGCAGCCACTGTCTGCAGCATAACCCACTTGCAACTCCACACAATCATTCACAGCTTAGTCATAGCTACACGGCACCAGCATACGCATTAGCAGCTTCTTGTTCGCCTGCCATTTCATTCTTGCAGCACAGTATTTCAGAACCTGCATCTCAACATTACAGCACAATTATTCCAGCAGCTTGAGCTGCAACTGCGAACCTATTTGCATCTCCTCCATGAGTTCAATATCGCCACTGCTTTCATTTGCGCATCATCAGAATCCAACTCGATCCATCATCACACACACACAACAACATTACTCTGACATACGACCAACTGCAGCATCAGTCAACACACCATTCCATTCTCACCACTGCAACTTCAGTCCAATACCACCACCTCCTAAAATAGAAGGTTCAGCTCCAATCCCATGTTTAGTTCACCTGCAACCCTAACATTCATCTAGCATTCAAGACATTCCACCAAAAGAGCTTCACCCATTGTTCTTTTCTGCTTGTAATCTGGTCCTCAAACATCCAAGGCAGCAACAGATCCATCTTCTTTACCAATGGCAACAACCTCTCTCTGTGCATTCTCTATCTCCTCACAGAACAATGAACACAGCCAACCCATTGCGTTTATCATTCCTCAAAATCTAACCAGATTCAGAAACCCATCTTGCCTGAATTTCATCATCGCTGATTTACATTATCAGCTCAACCCCCATCTGTTTCCTCCATCAATTTCAGAACCATTAGTCCCAACATAAGAGTCGGCTCACTGCCGATGAAATTACCCCAGAAGACATGGAATTCTGGGCATACAATTGAGACGAACAGCTAAGTTTCGTATGATATTTGACTAGCTAGGGTGACAATGATTAGAGAGGAACGGAGTATAAAACTATAAATCTGTGTAGTTGAGACTTCAAAAAAGCCATTGTTCTGAAAATTGACCATGGATTTTAAATTAAGCAGACAACGAACTGAATAGAAATACACATTCACGTGCTGACAAAAAGAGAAATGAAGGCTTGTACTGTATTTCATTCCTAAATCATGATTTGACAGATGTACATTTCTAGTATAAATGCAGATGTTCCCGGATACTCCCAAATGATCCAAATTGTATCGCACATGATGAAATAAATGCTTAAACATCAATACATTACACATGGAAGGTGTACAGGTTCTTTTTCATTTCCACGCTTAACTTTATAGTGTTTCCAGTAGAAAAAACATAAAAAGGTACCTCAGAGAGCTCTGCAGTATAAGGTTGCATATTCTGTGCTCCACAGTATTGAGCATCAAACAAGGGAACAACTTCGAAGGCATACCAAACAACGATGTGTATCAGGGCTATCCGCGTCTAATCTAAGGAGATGATTTACCGCCTGAAACAAACAACAATTCTAACTCCAGACCATTGATACGCTCTGTCAACTGTTGAACTTGAATCTCTGTCAACTGTTAAACTTGAATCTCTGTCATAGTCTGAAAAGTCAAGGGAAAAAGTTGTTAGTTACACGTTTAGAAAAATATACCGGAACAAAATGCAAAATTCACATAAGTATACAAGTATATAGTACCGGTTTCATCTCCAATAGACTAGTCTTTTCAAGTTGTTAAACCTTAACCTCTTCAAATTCTTGCCTCAACTACATAAATGGAAGACATGAACACAAAAAATGGAACCAGAATAAGATAGGAATGGGAGTTACACAAAACATTAGCATCATCGGATGCAATTTACTCCGTTCTCATTAACATACACACTGACAGTAGAAGGTCATTTGAAAAAACATTAGCATCATCGGATGCAATTTACTGAACGCTGGCAGTGTAGTGCCATTGGGATAAATAGATAAAGCGATGCAAAAACTACGAGATGCTTAAAAAATGAGGCAGCTATTTACTGTACACATCTCCAGTAGACCTGTAATTTGTCTAATGTTCGATAAAGAGGCATGTGTGTAGCGAAAAGGGAACTGTTATGTACCTCACTAACACCTAGTTTGCTAACAATAGTGAAAGAAAATCTGTTTTAGAATAGTAAATGATTGCACTGAGTAGCCCTTCAAACATCGTGTGTGGTTTTGTTGTCTATAAGCTTAACTAGTTGTCTGTAAGAGAACTATTGGTTTTACTTGCAAAGGTAAAATAAAATGCTTCTCATCAAAAAAGGATTTTTACAAATCCAAACATATAACTTCAAGAACCAGCTAATTACCTTTGTCAAATGTATCATTTATCTACATGATGCAACAACTTATTATGCTCCAGCCTACACTAAACAACGACATCCCACACCCACTAACTTCTTTACTCTGGGTCATGATCATGTACTATTTTATTCATACAGTTGCATAAACTAATGAAAGAAATACAAGAATTTGAACACTAATATCGATACAGCAGGAGATACTTTCTTTCTTGTAGGTTTGAACTATTGTCCGATCCTTCTCTTGAACCTTCTACTTCTTCATAACTGTTACCTGCATCAGCATATGGCTTCCCAACACCTTAAAAAATTAAAGCTAATAACCACATAATTGAAAACTTATGATATAGAGAAGAAGATTGAAAACTTAGAGAATCTAAAAGATTAATTTTATTTCTCATCAAATGAAAGGTGATACAAAGCAGGAACAAAACCAAAATTTAGACCAAATCAATAAAACTAAACAAAAAAAAAAACTAACTTGAACTGCTAAGCATGAGTCTCATAAGTGACAAACTAAAACAGTAAATCAAATTCAACTTAGACTACTGATCATGAGTGTCTGCAACTGTGGTATTCAGACCTAGACGATTCAGCATATCCTGTCGGAATAATGCCTGATCTTCTTTCATCTGACGAATTTCTTCTTCCTGTTTACGCACTTTTTCGCGTAACTCTTCAGTTTCTGCATTGGACTGCATAACAGCTACATTTCTTTTTCTTTTTTTTCTTTCCAAGAACCTCAGCACATATTTCATTTTCATCCCTGGGTTCTGCCCCTTCTAGCATGCTTTGGTCTTTTAGCGCGATCATTTGATTCTACACAAAAATCATGTGTAAGAAAAAAGCCATTTATACAGATTTAGATACAGAGGCATGCTAATCAGATCCCAGAAAAATGCTATTTATATTTCATGGATGATGCAAGGATAAGGATAGCTTAACATTTGACACATTTATTCTTTTGATGATAACTTACATATTGATTAGCAGCCTCGTCATTTATCCAGATCCGATTGTTGGTCGCTTTATCAATCACACGAGTGTGCGTGTCATAGAAAATTTGGAAAGGGGAGTAACTTCCAGATTCCTTGCCCTGTTTCAGGAAGAATAAGATCAAAATTTGTTAAGCAATTACAAGTGTTACAATAGTTTACATTATTCAACAAACCGGAAATAGGTAGTTAGGGGTGATGAATGCATACGTTTTCATGACGCACAACGAATGCCATGGAACCACCGCAATGGTTGTACTTAACCTTTTCCCTGTTAGCGGATCCAGCTAACGATCGTTTCTGCAGTTTCATTAAAAGTATTAGTACATACATTAGAAAAGTATATTTATAGCTACCAAATCTAAACCAATGTAATACCTTAAATTCAGGTGAAGAGAAGTGGTTGCAAAGCCACTCCCACTTATCCTGGGCCACACCTTCGTACGGCTTAGATTTTATTTCCTCAAGGGAGTGAGAGGACTTGACCAAATTCTTGAAATAGGAGGACATCAAACTCCTATAACTATTATACTTATTCCCCATAGATTCGTGAAGGTAACTCCAGACATACGGTACACTAAGGTCGACCCAGAACTTGTCCTGCAACAAGATAAAAGTTAGGATCTCATGTCTACCTGCAGTTTGCCAACAGATAAGCAAAAAATTGTACACGAATAAACATACCGTAACCCTTTCCATTAAGGCTTCCCTGTCCTGCAATGGAACCTTTTTCCACGATGTGTATTCCATGGGAGCGTAAGCCCTGACAATAACCCCAGATTCAGTGGACAGTTTGCATCGGTTGGGGCACACCGGCGCGCCTACAGGCTCAGCAAACTTTACCGCCAATTTTCGTTCCTTCGACACCGCTAGTAGTCTTTCCAGCCCGACTCCCCGACTTATTCCTCTGACATTTCTTTTGATGGTAGTTGATTCTTGAAAACAGAAAAATAACATGATGAGAATGTCAATAAGCTAAAAAATTATTAGAACAAACAAACATAACAGCAGTATATGATATTTGAACAATATTTGTGATTTTTCATACCCGTAGAAGCAGTGATTTGGGGCGCCATATGTAATAGGACAAACTGAAAAGAGAAGTATAGAAGTGTAAGCAACATAAAAATGCCAACAAAAGAATGTTTAACAATACTTTAGAAAAATGCCAACAACCACATTGTTAGGAGTTACCACAACTGCAAATCCTATAGATGCCTATAGATGAGATCATAACTACAAATCCTATAGATGCCAACAACTACATTGTTAGGAGTTACCACAACTGTAAATTATTAAGGAAGATCAACATGATTTCATGTCAGTTAGATGGCCTTAACCATCAGTGCTACTATCTGTAGAAAGGTAAGATCAAGTGATTTTATTATACGTTTGTAGGTAGCGAGTCGTCCGACTGGGTATGTAGGTGAATTGACTAAATGTTCATGTGAGCAAATTATACTAACTATACATGAATACCACTATATGTTTATAAAAGAAAAATAAACTAATCATTTTTTGCCTGTACTTAAACTTTTGTCATAGGTCGCACTTTACCAACCAAAATCATCTAAAAATGAATTTATAGATCGGGTCATACTGCAAACATGTTGGTCGACTATAATATCACCCAATCATAGTTTAATCTACACAAGCCAGCAGCCTAGAATACATGCACGCATTTGAGGTTCATTAGCTGAAAGCATGTTAACAATCAAATAACTGAAGATTAATTAATAGTGAGTCAGTATGTATTAACGCCCAAACGAGTGAAGCAATCAAAAATAAAAATAAGAAATTAGAGAAAAGGTACCCCTAAATCACAAAATTTACACTTCAGTTCATAGTTGTTGGATTCATTAGTTTTCCTTAGCTAGGAATCTAAATAACATTGTCAATAATGGTTAAAGATGCCACCGTAAATACCAAAACGTCTAAGATCCCAACTAGATGTCACAGACGCTAAAATTGGAAGAACAGGAAAAACGACAGTAACAACCATGGAAGAGGAACCCATCAACAACCATACTCAAAAACAAAAAAAACAGATGTAAGTATTTGGAATTGATTTGATTCCATAGAAGAGGAACCCATCAACATATGTAAGTATTTGGAATTGATTTGATTCCATAGAAAAGGAACCCATCAACAACCATACTCAAAAACAAAAACAAAACAGATGTAACTAATTGTCATTGATTTGATTCCATGGAAGAGGAACCCATCAACAACCATACTCAACAATGAAAAAGGCTAAAGAATCACAGAATGAAAATTGCTCACAATCAAAGTACCAAAAAAACAAGATTTAAAACACCAGATTTCCATCACCAAGCAGGGAAGCTTGAATAGATTCATTGAAGAAGAACCCATCAAGCAATCACAACACAGTTGAAAATAATAAAGTTTTGAAAGCAAAATTAAGAAAAAATGGTAAAAATGTATTGTGAAAGAAAAATATAATGAGTACCTTAGGATCTTGAAGAAATAAGTTTCTGAGAAGATGAGATGTAAATATTCCATCGATGCCTTAGGGTTTATATAGCCTGAATTTTGGATGAAATTCGAAACCCAAAAAAAAATTGCGCCAAACATCCCGCCAAAAGAAACTAAACCCCCAATTTTCCTCGGAAATTAGTTGCTTGATTTAGGAGAATCGTTATCTAGATTTGTTTTTGAGGGAGTATGAAATCGATAACGGGAAAGAATTAATTTTGCTCAGTTTTAATCGGAGATTAGTTACTGAATCTAGCAAAATCTATATGCATAGGAATGAAGATACGAAAAATTATTAATATGGAAGATTTCATTCTCAATCTGGATGGAGAATATCTTAGGGTTTGGGAAGATGGAAGGAAGAAAAACAGTGACTGAGTTAACGAAGTTTTTTTTTTTTTTTTCTGTTCCTTTGGGTTAGGTAGGGAGTCTAGGGACTAGAGGAAAAACACGTGTTTAGCAACATTTTGTGGCACGACATTTTTTTTTTTTGAAAAGAAGAACGACATATATTTAGTTTTCTTACGGGCCATTTTTAGACTTATCATGCGGTAAATAAAAAAAGGGTTATTTTTGAATTTTTTTACAAGCACAAAAAAGAGATTTTTTTTTTGAAGCATGGATTTTATTAGAGAAGATTAAATTACAACTTGTCGTGGGTATGTGGTACCCACCGAGTCTTGAAATAAAATGTGACTAATAAAAGATGGGATAGCCTGGTCCCAAATTTTGGTTGAGTAGTTTCCTGCTTGGCTTCCATCTGCTGCATGGTTTGCTAATCCATCCGCCGCTTGATTGCCTTCTATGTAATTGTGTTGTATGGCGACTTGCGGGATTTTGCTAAGCCTACTTTTTATCTCTTCAATCATTCCTGCTATGTGCCAAGGAGGTATAGTGGTTGATGTGATGAAACGCATGAGGTTCTCTGAGTCTGTTTCAAATAAAATTTTAGGCCATTGTCTCTTTGTTGCAGTTCTTGAGGCCAAGAGTAATGCCCAGGTTTCTGCAGTTAGGGCAGTGGTGATTCCCAGTGGTAATCCTTCATTGATGGCTTTCCACAACAAATGTCTGAGTTGGTCAAATTTTGATTCTATACCTTTTTTGGATTAGGACAACAAACTTTGAACCACAATATAAAGCGATAGATTTTACGTGACATCTCGATTTTACAAATGGTATAATTGATACTCTCTTGCAACCATTGATATTGGAGCGAAGGATATCGAGGTATTACCACTGCTTAAGGATGAGGTCCAACAAAGAACAACTACCCTTTGAATATCCATGGAGAAAACCGGCAAATGTTGTAAGAGCCTGCAAGCAACATCTTTCCAAAAGAATTCATGAAAGAGGTCTTTGTAACATTTTGTAAGTTACTTATGTTCTCGATAATTTGAAGTTCATCTACTGGTGTAAAAAAAATAAGTCTGATCCGAAATAATTTAAAAAAAAATGATACACACTTTTGTAGGTTTGAAATTTTGGATACGTAAATTTTGGATGCTGCTAAATTCCTGTCTAAATTTCGTGTTGGAACAAACAAAATTGGATATCCAAATCCAAAAATTATTTTTGAGAAATATTAAATGAGTTTCGAGTTTTTGGACATCAATTGAGTCCGAAATTTATCCAAAGACATGAAAATTTAGTTGGCTTTACCTCAGAGAAAATATTGGATTTATTTGTTATGTTTTATGCCTCATCTGGTGGTATATTTGTTATGTTTATCCAAAAATCAACTTCGGTGCGTCTTTTATAAATGAGCATTCAATTTGAGTTGCCAATGGAATAATTGCTAGATGCGTTGTAGGCATATCATGTCGGAATTTGAGACCAACCTCGTTAGCGCAATGTATTGGGTGGTCGTCGTGGATGTCCATAGGCCGTTTACAGATAGAACACAAGCTCTCCTCAGCGAAAAATGGGATGCCCAATCTATAGTGGAGGTTGACACTGAATTTTCTCGGAAACTAACCGATTTATTTATGTTACTCCAGTTTTATTAATTTATTATTATTTTAATAAAAGATAAAAATAAAATTTGTATTAATTTATTAATTTATTTTTTATTGGCTAAAAAGGAGAATTTATTCAAATTATACATGGAAGGTAAAGTTAGCGGATTATGCCTTATCTCACAAAGTCCAAGCTATGTGGACAAGTACTCAACTCCCAGTTGATATTGCTTCTCTCTGGATTGAAACCACCTAAAAAATAATAAATGTTACTCTTTATCCAATAATAAAATAATTATTAATAGTGATAATTATTATACCAGGCTTCCTGTGTAAATTATTTTGTATTTTTCTTAATTATCAAATTCCGTTATTATTATATATTTTTACCAAACATTTTTAGATAAAGAGTATTACATTAATAAATTATTTTGTATTTTTCTTAATTATCAAATTCCGTTATTATTATATATTTTTACCAAACATTATTAGATAAAGAGTATTACATTAACGATAATATCCAACAACGTAGACTTAAATTGAAAAATTTGTTAACCTTTTTTTCTAGGGGAACCGAGAGATTGTGTCACAAGGGGGCAAGCTAACTCTACCTTCCATATTAATTTCTGCAATATTACTCCATTGGGGGCTCAAACCTGGAATACATGAAATTTTGGTATTATTTTCATAAAAGAATAAAATATTTTCAAGCTTAAGTATCAATTTGTTATTGTTTTTTTTTCCCATACAATAGTGATATAACGCGATAAAACGGACTTCTAAATGAATTTTTTTTTCTAGAGCAGTCTCGCGTAAACACACTAAATATTTATCTGAGTGTGCTGCTCATGGTTACGGTTTGAATGTCTTAGCTTTTACCACTTTAGGAGAGCTTAGCGATGATTTTATTTCTTTTTTCAAGCGTCTAAAGAATTGTTTTGTTAGTAATGACGCTGGTTGTGGTTTGGGTAGCTTTATTTTTTATAGGTTAGGTGTTTTTATTCAAAAATGAGTGGGAGCTCAGCTTGTTGCTCGGCTTCCAACCAAGGGTGGTGTTGTTTGATTTCTGTGTTTTATTTGATCGGTTTAATATAAAAATGCAAAAAAAAAAAAAAATTATTAATAAAAAAAAGAAAAATGATTTTATTGAAATCTTAAAGAATAACTCTATCTATATAATAAGAACCACAAATTAGTTTTACACCAACATTTGTTCCCCTTTCCATGTGTAGTAAGAACCACAAATTTCCACGTGTAGTAAGAACCACAAGGCATGACTACCAAGTGGCCAAAGTTCAAGAAGGGCAGTTTTGTCATCAATTGTTATCCCAAATCCTACCCTATACAACTTCGTCTTCCGCCTCCTTCTTCACTTCTCTCTTCCTTTCTTCAGTCTATCTAAAAACTTCAAAGAACATTCAGGCAGAACTTTGACGAGGGAATGAATCGAATGATATCATGGGTTTCGTCTTTTTTGTTTGATAGGTAATAAATTTTTAATGGTGGTGATTCTAGTTTTTTTTCAGTGTTGCAAATATGGGTTCGTCTATTTTTTAATTCAAGTTTCATTATTTTAACATTGATTGATTATGTAAAAAGAAAAAATTGTGTTTGATTTTTTCTGTGAAAGAAAGTGATAAACTGGGTCGAATATGAATGGATCGGACCAGAACTTATTCGAAATGTTCATCTTCTTCACCCGTTTTTTCTGCTACTTGAGTTGAACAGTTTTTTTTTTATTGATTCATCAAATACCCTGTAATTAGGATTTAATAATAGATAAAATCAGTGAGTGGGGTTTGATTCAATTCGTATTGCTTAAAGCATTGGTATAAATAGTTCTGATTTGGTCAATTTGAGTTCTGATTTTTCCAATTTGATGAAATTTCAATCTGAAAATTATTTAATCATGAATGATATTATTCGAAAATTCTTTTAATTTGTGAGAGATACAATGATTAAGAGTTGTTTACTGCAAAAAAAATTGAGAAAAAACGACTAGCAATCGATCAATTTTGGAAAATCATTTTTTTTTAAATTCAATTTTAAAGACCACGAATGTGTGACGGACAAAATCCATATGGTCACCATATAGAAGGCCTCCTAAAGTCGGCCAATTAGGCAAGATTGGTTTTATAACAGTGGATGACGCAACAACCCTTGAGGACAGGGCATATGGTTTGATATTCATGAGGGCGAGAAAGTAATTTAAGCAGACATTCTCGAAATAGACTCTACTCTTCTCAAGTTTGCAGTCGGTGATGGATTCAGTTTATAAAGGAATTACAGAAGTTCTTATTCACCAATTATTGCTTATGAATTGAAGTAATCAATAGTAGCTGGTGAAAAATTAAAGGTTGGGTAACCATAAACAAAGCAACAGTAGCTGTTTTTCCTTCTTCCATTCATAAGCAACAATTGGTGGTGTTTGAGCTTCAAGAGAAGAAATTCGTGTGTGGTGTTCTTGGAGATTTGGATTAGCGAGCTAAGGTAAAAATCTCCTAATTGATATTGTTATCTATGTAATTGCATGTTGGGTTTTGGTTAAAATTTAAAATTTGAATTCCGCTGCGATTTGACCTAATTCCTAACACCAAATTGGTTAAGTTGAGCTATCATGTCTGACTTATAAACATCCTGATTATCAATTCACTTTATTTTTTCTAGCAAAAAACAATAACAAAGTTCAATTTTTTGTTTGTTTTTTCTCCCTGTGCTGTGTTTCTATACATTAGATTTATTGGTAAAGATGGTAGAGGTGAGTTTGTTGTCTAATCACCAGTTTAATCTCAGTTCATAGGTGGTTTGATTTTTGGGTGTTGTCCTGTTTTTTTCAAACCTATGCTATTGTTTAATAATATCCGTAATTTACTAGATTTCGTGGTTCTTTCGTCCCTGTCCGTTGCTAGCTGGATCCTTGATTTAACTAGTCTACAGTTAACCATTGCTGTCTCCCATATAAATAAATAATGCTAGATTCACTTTACAAATAAATCAATAATGCTAGATTCACTTTGCAATTTAATTGTGTACTATAGTTGTTATCGTAGTCTTTTTTGGTTTGCATTGTTTTGTTTAATCATGGTTTCGGTTTTTAGTTGCAAAGGCTTGACTTGATCATGTTTGAGCTGCATTATATTCCAAGGAGCATCTTCTATCCTTGGAACTATTTTTTTTTGCATCAGATTTTGCATCATGTTTAATCTTCTTTTTGTTTGTAATGTCTGGCTGGCATCACTGAGTAACATTGGGGTTTGAATCATGATAACTGCAAAAATTAATTTAACTGCCTAATGCTTGAATTGAAATCTTATTTTTTTTGGGACATATATTCACTTGTTATTTAGAATCTAGAATAGTACCCCCTTTTTTGGTCCAAGTTTCGCAGATACTATGGAATTGGAGACTTAATCTGTCATTAATTTTGTTCACAAGGAGGTTACCGGACATATGTTCACTTTTTATTTGGATCCTGAGTACTCCATTTTTTGGAGCAAGTTGCCCAACTACTATGGAACCGCCAGAGAATTAATTTTTCACAAACAACAATATGATCACAAATTTTAAAGTGACTTAATCACTAAGTCTTGGTGGTATCCTTGTCAACTGAGCATGAATATATGTCACTAAGTCTTCATGTATTAGGCTGTTAGATTTTTGCCACTAAGTCTTTATAGACTGTCCTGCGTCATTGCCTTGTAGTTTACAGTATCTTTGTAGTGCTATTTAAATGCGGTAGTGTTATTTTTGTTTCGGTACTAATTTTATTCTTGAATTCAGGATGGACAAAAGTTGGATGGAAGAGCGTAACAGATTAAGTCCTAGGTATGTGGCAGGCATAAAATTGGTTCTTAAGGTGGCACGAGATCACCTTGCCAGCATACAAGCATACAAGTGTCGTTGTCCATGCAGAAACTGTATAAATGCAAGACCGCCTGTCCCGTTAGAAGATGTTGCATTGCATTTGGATCAATACGGCATTGCATCTAGTTACCGAATATGGGTGCATCATGGAGAAGTAGCCATGCCTCAGCAAAACTAGTTTGTATCTAGTCTCGATGATGATACCGCAACCGATGAAGGATATGATAATGAAGACAGAAACGAGGCAACTATTGAAATACTTAATGACGTCCGCTTACCAAATACATTTGATAGTCAAGGAGCCTTTGTTGGTGGTGAAACGGAAGGTAATCTGGGTGAATCAAATTCTGGAAAGTTCGCTAAATTGTTAGATGAGGCTGAGCATGAGTTGTATCCTGGTTGTGAAGATTTTTCGGCGCTGACTTTTCTCATAGAGTTGATGCATATTAAGGTACTCGACCAGATGAGCAATAAAGCATTTGAAATGCAACTGGAGTTGCTCAAAGAAGCTTTTCCAAAGGAGAATAGAATTCCATCTTCATATTATGAAGCTAAGAAACTGTTGGGTGGCCTGGGAATGGGTTATGAAGCAATTCATGCATGTCAGTACGACTGTGCTTTGTTTCGGAAAGAGCATAAAGATAGGGAGGTCTGTCCAGTATGTAATGCTCCTAGGTACAAACACGATGACGGGAAGGGTAGAAAGATCCCGCACAAGGTATTGCGATATTTTCCCTTAAAGCCTAGACTGATGAGGTTGTTTGACAGTAGACACACAGCTGCTGACATGAGGTGGCATGAATACCAACGCGATAAAACAACACCGGATTTGTTAAGACATCCAGCTGATGCGGAAACGTGGAAGGATTTTGATAAGCGGTATCCATGGTTTTCTGAGGACCCGCGCAATGTTAGGTTGGGACTTGCTACAGATGGTTTCAATCCCTTTGGAAATATGAGCAATGCACATAGCACGTGGCCAGTGATAATTATACCCTACAACTTACCTCCCTACAAGTGTATGAAAGAGCCTTTTTCATGATGACGTTGCTTATTCCAGGCCCCCATGAACCTGGTAAAGATATTGACATATATCTGCAGCCTTTGATAGAAGAGTTAAAGGAGTTGTGGGAAACATGTGTTGAAGTATTTGATGCCTCAAAAAAGGAACATTTCTGTATGCACGCTGCCTTATTGTGGACCATAAACGACTTCCTAGCATATGCCAAAATGTCAGGGTGGAGTACACAGGGATATTTAGCTAGCCCAGTATGCAACGAAGATGCACCATCAATCAAACTAAGGAGCAAGATAGGTTATGTTCGTCATCGTCGATACTTGCCTCCTGGTCATGAGTGGAGAAGATCGAAAGTTCATGATGGGACACGCGAAGATAAGGGTCCTCCAAAAGAGTTTACCGGCAATTAACTTTTAGCTCAAATGGAACATATTGTGGACTGTAATCCAGGTAAGAACCCGAATAAACAAAGCAAGAAAAGAAAACGTAGTAAAGAAGAGCGGAACTGGACAAAGAAGAGTATATTTTACGAGCTTCCGTATTGGAGCAGTCATAAAATTAGACATAAGATCGACGTTATGCATACAGAAAAGAATATTTGTGACAACATTGTCGGAACTTTGTTGAATCTCGACAACAAAAATAAAGATACCGAGAAGGCTCGTTTGGATCTTGCATACATGAAGATTAGGAAAGAATTGCATCTTAAACCTAGAGGGGACAAATTTATAATGCCTCCTGCATGTTATGTTATAAAGCCGGAGGATAGAAAAAAGTTCTGTCAGTTTCTAAAATCAGTGTAGTTCCCTGATGGATATGCATCTAACATCTCAAGAAATGCTCATGTCAATGATGGAAAAATATTGGGACTTAAAAGCCACGATTGTCATGTTTTGCTACAGAGACTTCTCCCTGTTGCAATTCGTCCTTATTTGCGTAGAAATGTATGTGGCCCCTTAATTGAGCTATGCAATTTCTTTCACGATTTATGTGCAAAGACTTTGAGTGTTACTCACTTATATGAGTTGGAGAAGAGAATACCTTTGATTCTCTGTAAGCTGGAAAGAATATTTCCCCCTGCTTTTTTTGATGTTATGGTTCATCTGGCTGTTCACTTGCCGCGTGAGGCAAAACTTGTTGGACCAGTTGGCTATAGTTGGATGTATCCTATTGAAAGGTATATCAACTAGTTTGGGTTTTCAACCTAATTATGTTCATGCATTTATAAACTAAATACTAATACTCAGTGTTTTATTTTCCGTTATTCTGACAGGTTTTTGGGAACACTCAAGCGTTACGTGAAAAATAGAGCTCGGCCAGAGGGTTCTATTGCAGAGGCCTATATTCTTAAAGAATGCTTGACATTTTGCTCGATGTACTTTCGTGGGACTGAAACCAAATTTACCCGAAGGGAATGAAATGACGATAAATAAAGGGATCCCCGATACCGAAAGGGAAAGATATCTGTTTTTGCTCAGAGTGTCCGTCCTGTTGAAGCAAAAATTATACGTGCACTGTCAGTCGCTGAAAGGGAGAAAATTAATTGGTTTGTTTTCACTAATTGCGAAGAAGTCAAACCTTATTTGGAGTAAGTATTATTTTTAAATTAATCTCACATCAAACAAAAAACCATAAACGACACGTTCAATTTTCTTCTTCTTATGATTTGGTTGTGGATGTAGGAAACATCTGAACAAGTTGAAAGAGGAAAGTAATGTCAATCTATTACAGAGGCATAGAACACAGTTTCCAGAATGGTTTAGAAAACATGTTAGTATATATTTCTGAGCTACTACTATTACTGATAGCTTTTCACGGTATATATCATCTTTCGTAACTTTGTATATAATATTGTTGTCGATCTTTTGTTTTGCAGATACAATCACTGCACAACAACAAAGAAGCCACTGATGAATGGCAAACTTTAGCTTGGGGAGTTGATTTCCGAGTAAACTCGTACGCGGCATGTAATGTTAATGGGGTTAAATATCATACTTCAGATCGTGAAGCTCGCAGGACAACTCAGAATAGTGGATTGTTAGTTGATGGGGAACATGGTGGAATGACAACCGAATTCTATGGCACCTTGCGTGAGGTTATTGAGTTAGAATATCAACATGGCTATCGAATAGTGATGTTTAAGTGCGACTGGTTTGATGTGACCCCGAATAGAAATAAAATTCGAAAGGATTACGATTTAACATGCATAAATGTGAGCAACTTGTGGTATGAGAATGATCCATACGTTCTTGCATCACAAGCACAACAGGTATTTTATGTTGATGATTATAAAAATGGTGCAAACTGGAAAGTTGTTCATAAGATGCAACATAGACACTTGTGGGATGTTCCGGAGGTGGATGATCTGGGAGTGACTGTTGATGAGGCCTATCAGCAAGGTGGGGATTTTCCAGTATTATCTACATTTGAGGGAGTGGCTGATGAGGGTGGGGCTGATGTTGAAGAAAATGAACTCCATAGAGATGACGTCGAACCGGAGATGGTAGAAGTAAATGTTGACGATCCCAATGATGATTTGGTTGAAACAGATGAAGAAGAAGATGAAACATTGAATGAATACAATAATGAAATTCTGGATGCCGACGAGATTGAGGTGAATGGTGAAGACAGTGACATAGAGTGATCACAGTGTTCTTCGCTTTTAAGTTTTTTTTTTCTTTTTTTTTTAAGCAAGCTTATGAGTTAGTCAATTTTGATTTCTTTTTTTTTTTTGAACACCAGGTGGTTTTTATTTTACTAAATTTAACGATAGGTCCACTGTTTTCATGTTGACACTTACGATCAGTAGATTTTAGTTTTTTTTTTTTTTTTTTTTAAAAACATTTTGTCCTTCAATTTTGATTATAGATCAACTGGAAAATCTATTATTATACTGAATGTTTCTTATTATTAGGGGATGATGAAAAGCTATCATCCATGTTGCCACCAACTTCTGAATGCCAAGATCCCATAACAGTTCACCTAAATTTCTCATTCCAGAATCAAAGCGTATGTTTCGCTCATAGGAGTACTAGGTCGAACAGGAGGGTTGGGTAGAATAGGATTAATCTGGGAGTTAGGACACTGTGACCCGTTCAACTCCAATAATCAATAAAGGAATTTTACACGATATTCTCTCCAAAAAAAAGAGAGATTTACAAGATATTTTGTCTCTCTTTTAAAAGAGAGATTTCAGCAACTTTCCGTACATGTGGCTCCACACTCTCACATAATTTATTAGGAGATAAATTTGTTCCTCAAAATACACGGAAAAAATTCACCTAATTTATTAGGAGATAAATTTGTTCCTCAAATAACTCGATATTAATTGACACATACTCTTTATACTATTCTAAAAATCAGGAAACATACAAATCCTAATAAGAAGATATGTATGCAAGTTGGAACAAGAGAGAAATACAGAGAAGAGAAACGAAAATGAAGAAAGATTTGGGAGGAAATTCCCGCTTCATATGGTTTTTTAATTTTTCAGTTCCCTCCAAATTCAAGATATGTCGCCTTATATAAAGTATAAGGAATCTCCAAAATCTCTATACAATATTTTTCTCCATTGTTTCTCAAGTTTTTAAGTTCAACCTTCTACTGCTCGAAGTAATAAATCTTTCCTCTTCTCGTTGTATATTTCTTTTCAATTATACTTGTTTTATCAAATCTTGTTAGTGAAACTTATTATGAGTGGGTTTTAGTTGATTTTACTCTAAATATATTTTTTATAGAAATCTAATAGGGTTATAAGATTTACCTGATTTTAGCCGTATTATATCTCTTAGGGAGATCTATGATTCCAAAACTTTGATCCGTCTCAAGGGGGTCTGTTCTCTATGGCCGGCTCTTAATTGTAGATTTTTTTTTTTTTTTTTTTGTTAATCTAGAAGTGCATATCAAATAAGGATGGAGTTCATTATCATGGACATTTTTTTTTTGCTTGATATGTCTAATTACAGAATAATGGAATCATGTAAAAAACTAATGTAATTGGTCTTATAAAACTTCTTATGTTCAGAAGTATCTCATTGGATTTTCTTTTTTGTTTTTAAGGGTTTTTTCAAGGAGAAGAAGGAACTGAAGAATGACTTCTAAGGTATTACTGGCATCATTATAACTAGTTATTATAATTGTACTTGTTTTAGATATGGGCTAATGATTTTGTCATTGCTGTAGAAACGATTGGTAACTCTCTCAAATAGGGGCCAAAAAGTTCACAGGATCGGGTCATTCATTAAACACCACAAAATGGTACATATCTTTTACTACTAATTTCTTTTTCTTTTTTTAAAAATACTATTCTATCACTTGTAATTTATACTTTTGTTTACAACTTATGAGGCTCTCTTTGACATGGAACAGAAAAAAAAATCGGAAGAACCCACACTGTTTGAGGTCTATAAAGAAAGCATCATTGAACGAGATCAAAGAAATGATATTTACAATGAGGTTTTTGGAAGAAGATCTAAAAAAAGAGACATGAGCATTATGCCTTTTGAAGATTTGATTGAAAACCTAGAAAATAAAATCCATAAGATGCAAGCAGATTCCGAATTATTCAAACTAGAGATATCGATTCAAATGTTGAACCTGGATGAATAGTTCAAGTTATGAATATCCGGTTTCAATTTTTTAGTGTTTAGAACTAGATGAATTTCAATTTATTTATTGCTTTTAGTCCATTTTCCAAAGTAATGGTAATCTCATATTTAAGTTAGTCTCCAATAAAACTTAAATATTTTGTGCTCAACATATGTTATGATTTTCTGATTGTAATAAAAAAAAAATCATGAAAATTGAATGGATTTTTGTTATTATTTTTGTTTGTGGTTTATAAAAAAGCTTGTAGAGACGAATAATTTTGTCTTTGAAATTCTCTTCTAAACAAAACAAGTAGTCCTTAATAAAGTATTTAGGGACCAAAAAAACCTCTTTAATGAAGAAGAAAGTTGTATGAGAAATTCATTTTCTAAGGAAAAATTAATTGTCATTAATTATGATATTTAGAGGCGACTTTTTGGAGGGAAAGTATTTGTCTTTGAATAAAGCATTTCGAGGCAAACTAAGTTGTCATTGATGGAATATTTTGGGACAAAACATGTTTCTTTTGGAGTAAAAAAAAACGGTATTTGAAAGTTCGTTTTAAAGGCAAAATAAATTGTCTTTAATAAAAAAATTAGAGACAAAATAAAATCTTTTGGTGAGGAGGAATTTGTCTCAAAAAATTGGATATTCAAGGGCTATTTATATGGTCTCTAATTAAATTAATTAGAGACAATTTTTTTTGTTTTAGATAATAACTATTTAAGACAAATTAAATTGACACAAATTTCATTTTTGAGACAATGTTTTTGGTCTTAAATAGTTATCATTAAAGACAAATTAAATTGACACAAAACTTCCGTTTTTGAGACAGTTTTTTTGGTCTTAAATAGTTATCATTAAGGACAAATTAAATTGACACAAAACTTCCGTTTTTGAGACAATTTTTTTGGTCTTAAATAATTATCATTAAAGACAAATTAAATTGACACAAAACATCCGTTTTTGAGACAATTTTATTGGTCTTAAATAGTTATCATTAAAGACAAATTAGTTTGCCCTTAAATTTACATTTTTGCGACAAAAAACTTGCCCGCAAAAAAAGTGCGTTTTGGTGGCTAATTTTTTGGTCATTAAAATAACTTTCGCAGACAATTTTATTTCGTTGGTGAAAGAGACTTTTGTTAACAATGAATTTTTAGTTGTTAATTAATTTTTCTCGTGACCGTTCATAATTTTGTCCCGAAATACTTTCCCAGACGGGGTATTTGAGACAACTTCGTGACAAAAAAAATGCATCTCAGAAAATATTTTGAGACAAAAACAAAGCATTTCCTGACAAATTGTTTTGACACTAAATCCCCATTTTCTTGTAGTGCCAATGAGTAGGAAATGATTATCTTCCTTCCCTTGAGTTTGACCACAAAATGTTAAAATCCCATTAAAACTTCAATTTTATAGTGGTTTGTGTTTTGTTTCTCTTTGCTGTTAATGACAGAAATATATCCCCTTGGTTTAAGTTGATACTAATGCATAATTTGATGCTAAACCCAAGTGGTTAATTGTTTTCCATAGTATAGACTCTAATCTAGCTGATGCAAAGGAGAAGACAGAGCATTTTGCAGACCTTTTTGTGCCCAGTTCATTCCAAAAGACAGGTTCATGATAGGATTCCAGTTTAATATTTTGTTTGTCTTCATACTAGTTTCCAAAAGAGCTTAGCTGGTTATTTCAGACCATACTATGATGATAAGAGTTTAGTCAACAGGTGTTACTCTTTTAGTAAGACCATCTGGTCAGTTCATGGACTCCTTAATGAGATGGTTATGGACTTTTGTTGTCAAAGATACATATTCCAGACACCCTAAATCCCATAACCAACCATCTACATAATTGTGGGTACTCTCTACTTGGCAGCACCAGGGCCTAGCATTGGCGTTCTTACGGGCAGGGTCTTTAACAATCCCTTTTTCTCATCATAGTTACATATGATTTCTAGCATGACACCCCTTAATAATCCTTCTAAAGCAACCTTCAACTTAAAACCATAATCTAGTATGCCGCTCAAATCTCCCACAAAATGTGTATACACAACGACAAATACAAAACAGAGACTCAAGGCATGGAAAAATTTAAAAGAGGTTGCTAAAGCATACTATGTCTTTTCATACCATGCTCCTTTTTCTGAGGCTAAGACATGATTTCATCTTAATTTTTTATAAAGATTAGATAAAAATCCTAAATCCTCTCTAATCCAAGTCTTTGCATACCAAATTCGTTCTTAGCAATTAAAAGTAAAACCGAAAACGCTTAATCAGGGAAATCAAATTGCAAAGGTAGATAAGAAATTAACACAGAGAGGAGGAGGTTGGGAGAGAACATACCTTTGTGCAGAGATCGTTGTTGGGAGGAATTTCCTGTTTAAGGATGGATTTTTGAGATTTCTTTTTAACTCTACAAGATTTGGAAGATCACCCTAAGGATCAATTATTTCAAAAACATCAAAAATCAAACACTAACAAACAAAAAATGGATTTTGGGGATGCAAATAGCTCTCTACCCTAACAATAAGCAAACCCGAATCTAAATCTACGAATTTATACTCAATACGAATTTAGAAATAATCGAACTTTAGCAAAATTAAAAAACCATACCTTAATTTTCGGTAAACAAAGAACCCCTTGTAATCAGTTCATCATTATGCTTCTTTAGAGAGACCCCTAGGAACATGGACAGACGCAGGAATTAGTGTAGGGTAGGGCTAAACTTATGCAATTTTTTTTTTTGTTCAACAAGATAAATTCTTAGCCGGTGGACACAGTTGGTCAGAAAACATGGCATAAAATGACAACTTTGCATTGGAGCTTGTGAACATCTTACATTCTTACGTAATGGGTGTGGTTCAAAACTGGACTGCAAAACGCGTGGATTAAAATATCCACTATGACGAGTAGACCAAAATCTTAATATTGGTTACCCAAATTCACCATTTTGGTTGCTCTTGGTCCTTCCAATGAAATATTGTGTAGGTTTGAATGTCCTGTCTTGTAAGCCTAAATTACTAGAAAAAATAATAAGGTCTCATTCGTATTTACACCATATTCTGCTTGTGAGATTGAGAACATGACAATGAGACGAGAAGACAACGAAACTATGGGCGCATCACGCGCTCTCTAGCATTCTTTTTCTTTATCATGCTTACAGAACCAAACATTATTGAGCTCAGCATATTGAATGTGCATATACTTAACTTTCCCTATAATCTCAGTAATAACACTGTAACAGTAAAATCAAATTAAAAACCCCTAAATTTTAGTTTAAGGAAAAATTCAGCAAAACAAAACAAAATCCCTAAATTCTAAATAGACACAGTATAAGAACCCTAATAACACTTCATCGATGAAATCAATCAAGATAACAAAATTAGAACTACAAGAATGCAAAACCAAATTGAAGCCCTAAATTTTATCTCCATCTCACCAACAACACAAATACCCTAGATTGAAAAGCTAATACAAAAATCAAAAAGTATAAATACCTTCAATAATTGAAATTCTAGTTGAGCATCACTGCAATCTTTCGAAGACTTGAAATTGATGAAGTTGAATACCCTAGCGGTAGTAAGGAAAAAGAACTCTTTTTTTTTTTTTGATACGATGGAAAGGAAAAAGAACTCTTATTTTCTGGGAAGAGTAAAGGAGTTCTTTTGACTTCGAATGAAGGTGGACTGTTCGTATCCATGTATCAATTAC
Source organism: Papaver bracteatum (assembly GCA_023529315.1). Taxonomy (NCBI): domain Eukaryota; kingdom Viridiplantae; phylum Streptophyta; class Magnoliopsida; order Ranunculales; family Papaveraceae; genus Papaver; species Papaver bracteatum. Next base: position 4,106,681 of record JAJJWX010002530.1, read on the forward strand.
TTACTCCCACCCAGTGCACTCACACGTATCAATGAAGTACTGGGCTAACTCAATGAAGTACCGGGCTATAACACCAAAACTATGGTAAATTATTTAGCAAAACTAGGAACGGGCTATAGCCCGGGTTATCCCCTTGCTAGGCCCATCCCTGCCTAAGAACACTTGGTTTTTTTGGTTATCTACGTCGAAATGGGTATTGTTCATGGGCGCATGTGAGTCACATAAAGTAACATCATTTATTTTTTATTTATTTTTTCATTTTTTATTATTAATTTCAGAAATACATTATATTGATTTTTTTTTTTTTTTTTTTATAAATAGCTATAGCAGCACTGGTGCAGCAAAAAGGGATTCAAAATTTTATTAATTATTTTCTTTATATATATATTGCCACACCTACGTGGCATAAAATAAACTTGTTGCAACAGTTAAAAGTTATATGAGGCAAAAGGGTTTTCTTTTTCCTCGCCTACTCAAAGGTGTGGCAAGAGGTCTTAGTTAATGCCACACCTTTTGTGTAGTGAGGTTAAAACCTACCTATTGCCCCAGAATTTATTGATGTGTGGCGAAATAGTGTAGCAATAGACTCACTTTCTTGTAGTGTAAGAGGAGTATTTTATGAGATCTCCAAACTCTTGAGCGGAGACTCATTTTGCTGACCTCTTACTTGAGAATCAGGCTCCTTTCCAACCGGACTAACCAAAAATGGTTGTTTTAAAACATATATTCCCAACTGTTCATTCCTTTTTCTTTTTGACCATTCAATAGGAAAAAGGCGCACAAGTCGTGTGCAAGCTGGTACAACTGAAGAAGGTCAAAAAACAAAAAAACAAAAACAAAAACAAAAAGGAAAACTATTATTTGACATCCTCAATTATTAAGCCACCATGATTTTTCGCAAGGTCACCAAACATTATTTGACAATCTTTTCTTAAAATTTGAAATTCTAATTCCATTATGGAACCTATTAGAGCATTTCTTGGTCTAACTCGCAAGCGTTGTTATCTCAAGCTTGTTTGTCAGGTTTTGTTGATAAAAACTATAATTCTTGATTTCTAGTCTACTTATAGCTATGTCTCGGATTAGGATAGAATGTGTAGTTGAGATTTAGACTTCACGACGTTCATCGATTGAAGACGAATATCTACTGAGGAGATCTTGGAGGAACTTCATCAACAAAAGGTATGTGGAGACTAAAACTTATCTATCTCCCAAAAGTCCATTATATTCTATCTCCTAATGACACTAAGTCGTATAACTATATAGACTTTTATAATATACATATTTGATATTTCGAGACGAGCTTAACTCGCTTATATATTTCTCGAAATATGTGTTGGAATCTTTTTGCTTTAGCTACGTTCATCATTATTCTTGACGAGTTTATATGGAAACAATTTATTTGTTAGAAACTAAATAATAAGTCAAAAAATGATCATGTAAAAATTTCCTTGAAACATCATACATGATTTGTGTGAGACTGTCATTTTATGTCGATTCAGAAAGTTTCGTATTGATCATTCGATCACTTGAAAATTACTTATAGTCTGTGTGAGACAGACATTGTCATATGTTTTAATGATAGAAATGGGAGTTTAGAACAATTAACTATTATCTGGATACAACAAACTAAACAAACTGTTTTGGTATGATTCGGATAAAGTACGGGAACCAAGTTTGCATACCAGTATGCGAACGGTTCTACCTGAGTTAGGTCTGGGACGGCTGTTTGCGTAACCGTTTGCAAACGGCTGGACAAGAACAAAGTCCGGAACTATAGTTTGCATACCAGTTTGAAAACTTAGTCGCTAAAGTTCTAAAATCGGTTAAGTATGTTTTTATACTTATGAACAAATACATTTATAAATTAAGGAATGCAAATACCAATACATAAGTCAGGCTGCATGTGAATATTTTTACCAAGAACACAAACAAGTCATGAGCGGTTATACTAATCACACATATTGGTCATTCATATGATATGCAATGAAGAACAACCCCAATAACGCATGTCGATTTCCTTTTCGGTTCACAACACATATCATGAACTTACTTCCTTAGAACACATGTAAACATTGTTCCCTAGGATGAAATCCTCACCTCATACCCATAAATAATCACAATAGCATTCATACGATTATGTTGATGTCTTATATACAAAGTTTAATGGTTAAGCAAGAAACTTCATATTGTATTCCTTAATACTATGTCTATCTAGAGTGTTCATGCTTCGTAGTTTTATGTTTTCAATATGCACGACTTAAAATATACGTTAGGGAATGAAATAGTTCAAGTCAAATATCACTAACCTCAAGTGGAAGGATTATGTTGTCGTTGTAGCTCCACACTTCTTTACTTCTTCAAGATGATTTATGGTGAACTTTTGTTTGTTTACCCTTTGGACAGGCACCACATACACCTTAAATATTTGCATTGATTTTTGGAACGCCTCTAACAAGTTCTTTTTTAATGATCTTAGTTAGAAGGAAGTAATTGATGTGACCAAAACGTTCATGCCAAAGATGTGTAGATTCCACCATAGTAAAATTACAACAATTTCTGAACTAAGTATCAAGAAGATAACAATTATTTTTATCACGAGTTCCTTAAAAAATTACTTTCCCAACTTTGTCTACAATGTCACATCCATTTGCATTGAAGACACCTCGATGGCCTTTGTCACAGATTTGACTAACATGAAAAATATTTGCAGTCATACCTTTTACGTAGACCACATCATGAATTTCAGGTATGCAGGGTAATTTGATCGTTCCCTTTTTTCTGATGTAGCAACATCTCCCATCACCAAATACTACAGGTCCACCTTCATAGTCGTCTGAAGAAACAAACCACGTAATATTACCTGTCATGTGTCTGCTGCATCCACTGTCGAGAAACCATTGAAAGGGTGATGTTGATTTTAAAGAAAAAGCTCCCATACGATTCGTACTATTCTGTTTGGAATTTCCAAATAGTTTTGTATGTCTTTTTAAAGACGTAAATAGTTGTTTAGTTCTCTCATGAAGAATACTTGGAACTCTTAATCTCCTATGAAAAAATACACATTATGTTGAGAGTGATTTGAGAAATCACAAAACAAACATGGGCCAACATCTTTTAGTTTAGTAGAACAGTTCTGAGTCATATCAGTTTTCATAATATTTAACCATTGTTTATCATCTGATGAGTGACCTTTCCTTGGAGGGAAACTACTGGGAATTCTCATATCCTTTAAAGGATTTATGACTGGTTTCCAATCCTTAAGAAATGCAATTTCTGCAACAAGATCAGAATTGATACAGATTTGTTCATCCAACCTTTTCTGGAGAATATCCAGTTTATCAGAGCTTTTTCTACGATTAGTTCTTATTCCTGGTAAAGCGTTATAAGAGACTTTATTGTCCATAGAGTCAGATCGCTACAAACACAGACTTGCAAGGTCTTGAACCCGTTTGCCTGCTCTGATACCAATTGAAAAAGCGGGGGTCTAACAACCTCACCCAATATTTTGATTAGCAATCTGTATGGACAACTCCGAGTTGTTTTCTATAGAATCAACTAGACTCAATCAATAGAAAATATCTCAAGGAGTTATTATATCAATCTTTCAATTTGATTTACTCAAGCAAATACAATACGCGAGTCTTAATCAAAGAGAGATAACTTGGATGGTACCAAAGACCAATATCCAAGTGTCAATCAATTTAAATAAATAACCAATAAGGTCTGATATTCTAATTGATTTAACAACGCACAACCTGTATTATTTTTATTATATAACAAAATATAATGTCGAAAAGAAATAACACAGACACCAGAATTTTGTTAGCGAGAAAACCGCAAATGCAGAAAAATCCCTGGACCTAGTCCAGATTAAACATACACTGTATTAAGCCACTACAGACACTATCCTACTCCATATCAACTTCGGTCTGGACTATAGTTGAACCCCAATCAATCTCATACTGATCCAAGGTACAATTATGCTCCTACGCCTCTGATCCCAGCAGGATACTACGCACTTGATTCCCTTAGCTGATCCATGTTGGGACAAGGGTTTGCAATGGGAGCATGGCATGGCTAGCTTTGGCTGGGTGCAGTTTTGGCTTGGCGTGTGGGGCCAAGGGTTTGCCATGGGCGCATGGCTAGGTGCGGTTTTGGCTTAGCATGTGGGGCCAAGGGTTTTCCATGGGAGCATGGCGTGGATAGATTTGGCTAGGTGTGGTTTTTGCTTGGTATGTGGGGCCAAGGGTTTTCCATGGGCACACGGCGTGGTTAGCTTTGGCTAGGTGCGGTTTTGGCTTGGCATGTGGGGACAAGGGTTTTCCATGGGCGCATGGAGTGGCTAGCTTTGGATAGGTGAGGGTTTGGATTGGCATGCGGGGCCAAGGGTTTTCTATGGGCGCATGGCGTGGATAGCTTTGCCTAGGTGCGGTTTTGGCTTGGTATGTGGGGCCAAGGGTTTTCCATGGGCGCATGGCGTGGCTAGCTTTGGCTAGGTTCATGACCAAGTTAGGGTTTTGGGCCAAAGGTCGTTTGGTAACCTTAGACGGCCAGGATTTTCTCCTGGGATTGAAGGGCAACCATTGATTGTTGCACGCCTTCGTTTTGGTAGCCACGTAGGGAAGGCCAGCATAGTGGCGCGGCTAATTTGGCATGGGGCCATGGCGAGGTGCATTTGGAATGGCGCGGTAGGTGTGGCTGGCATGGTTTTACGTTGGCACAAGGGTGCGGCTAGCATGGTTGGCATGCCTTAGCGCGGAAGGTGTGGATGGCATGGTTTTCCATTGGCACATGGGTGCGGCTAACATGGCTGGCATGCTTTGGCGCGGTTATTGTGGATGGCATGGTTTGCCATTGGCATAGAGGTGCGGCTAGCATGGTTGGCATGCCTTGGCACGGTAGGTGTGGCTGGCATGGTTTGCCATTGGCACAGGGGCACAACTAGCATGGTTGGCATGCTTTGTCGTGGTTAGTGTGGATGGAATGGTTTGCCATTGGCACAGAGGTGCGGCCAGCATGGTTGGCATGGTTGGCATGCTTTGGCGCGGTTAATCTGGCTGTCATGGTTTTCCATTAGCACACGTGGGAGTTAGGGTTTGGCTTGTCGTAACCCTAATTAAAAAAGATACGCCGGTAATTATTTATAGACACATTAAAGATTTCAATAAATGCCCCTAGTAAATGCTTATTACTTAAATGTTGTGAAGTCACTGTCTACCTAGGGTTTAGGGTTTTACGATTTTGACCCTAATCTAAAAACCACCATTAACAATAAGTCCCCTGCTTAGCTCTGAATAGGTGACTCATTGCGACGTAAGCATATGATGGTGACAGACAAGGACGTAATCGGGAGGTAAATCATTGCAAAGATGGTCAGGAAAATCCGAGTAACCTTTCTCAAGAGGTGAAGAGAGTTTTTGCTTCCCGTGTTGGCGGCCCTGCGTAAGTCTTACTGGGAAACACATCTAGCATGGGCGTCTGGTAAGCACGTCTGGGAAGCACGTATAGCATGCACGTCTGGCAAGCAAGTCTGGTAAGTGCGTCTGGGAAGCACGCCTGGTTAACGCTGGATCGACTTGGAATAGGCACTGGCTTGGCGTGGACGCTGGCTATGCATGTGGACGCTGACTTAGATTTTGGTATGGTGTGGACCATTGGCTGGGCATGGCACGGACTGTTGGCTTGGCGTGGACGCGAACTTGCTCTTGCGGGCCCAATTGCTTCTTTCTATACGTAGCTCAAACAGGAAATCCTTTCCTTATTAAAATCCCAAAAAGTGTTATGCTTATGAAATGGGTTGGCTCCTATTTTTATCTCGTATCTTTTTTATCACGTCCTGGTGTTAGCGGTAACGTGGTAGCAATAAATTGGGCAAGCATATTCTATCCATGTACTCCAGTGTTTTTCTTTCAATTCGTTCTCTTATTTTCTTGTGTTGGTTCAAACCCTAGCTATAGGTATGCCTTCCATAAATATGTATAAATATTTTTCTTCTGAACTGGTGTAAACCCTAGCCATGTGTATGACTTTCTTGTAGAAATAATTCATCATAAACAATTCATCTTCGAATATCACCGTAGTAACGTCGGCTACCTCATGAATAGTGACAGGTAATTAGTATGCAAAGTAGGCACGTACGGGTAGGTGACTATTTTTTTTTTTTTTTGAAAGACAAACAAAGCGTCTAGTTTATGGTTTTGTTCGGTTGATATATAAATGTTACCTTGACGGTTTTGGATTATTCTTTTGAAATGAAATGTTTAGGATTGAATTGTTTTGGAATGAATTTTTTTTTAGGATTGTAGGAAAACCATGGAACCGTGTGTTGTTAGATGAAATGGGATGAAACATAACATGGCTATCGATTTCTTGTAAACTTGAAAAAGAAAACCGTGTGTTTTTGTCTAGGTAAAACTTACTCGGTTTCTTAGGCCTTCTGATGAAAAGTAAACCTTCCGGGTGTAGGGATAAGCATTACGAGAAACACGGCCACGGGGAGTCCTCAATCGTTACTAAGCTGTCTGATAACCGAGTCGTTGATCCCTGAGCAGATCATTTTGCTTTTAACCTCTGGAAAGTCCCCAGTCATCCCTTGTCGTTTCATGAATGATAATCGAGTCTTCGGGTAGCTGAGTCGAAGTGGATCGCCTTCCTCTACTATCTTGACTTCTAGGTCGAAGAGCGAGATCGACGGTCGAAAATTGACATTGTAACCGAAAGATCGAACCTCCCACTGTTGTCGCCAATTGTTTATGGGTGAAAATGGTTTCTGCTGATTTCGGTAACTTCGAGTATGTGGGTGAGAAATAACTTAAACCCTAAACAATATACTGCAAGGGAGTACTTTCAAATTCGAAAGATCAATCTGAACAATTCAAGCCTAAACTAATAAATGGCCACTCCAGACTTGCCCCGGTCACAAAGTGGAGGAGAATGGGTTGGTTTTGGGGAGGGAAGCGAAAAAAGTGTTGAGACCAGATTAATTCGGGAAGAGTAGTTGTTTCATGACTTGTATCAAAAAATGGGAAGCTAACAGATGGGAAATCTTTTTAGCCAAACGTTTTTCTGAGTGTTTTCTGATTCTTGACCGAACTTGTGTTGTTTTGTGGAAATAGGTAAGACCTATTTATGCAAGTCAGAGTGAAACGTACTCTAGTCTCATTAAGGAATGGAATAATAGGGGAGTAAATGGGAGGAGGTGGTAACTGTTAACGCATGGAATTGATGTTCCATAAAGGAAAAGCATTTCACCATTACTTCCCTATTTACTTAACCACTTCATCCTTATTACACCTTCTTATTACGGGCGTAGTGTACGCCGCACGCTGTAAACCGCCAAACCAAAACCCAAAGAGTATCCCCCAGTTTGTGTTGATGTCTCGAATGTTGTTTGTGTAAAACATACAATGATGTTGTTGACTGATAAGTCGAGCTTGGGAGACTTGGTAGCTTGGTGACCTTCGACGGTCGAGATTTTGCATCTTAAGATGAAAGGTATCCGTTGATCGTCGCACGCCTTCGCTCGTTAGTGGCCGCATAGGGAAGGCCAGTATAGCGGCGCGGCTAGGTTGGCATGCCATGGTGGCGCGGCTAGGAATGGCATGGCATGGCATGGCCAAACTTAAGTTTTCGGGCCAAAGGTCACCATGTGTTGTCTGGTAACCTTGGATGGCTAGGATTTTCTCCTGGTATTGAACGAAAACCGTTGATTGTTGCAAGCCTTCACTTTAGTAGCCAGTGTTGTGCATGGCTTTGTCTAAGTTAAGGTTTAACATGTTGAAACCCTAATTAGCGCCCTTTATTAGAATTATTGTAGAATTCGCATACGAACTCGGATTTTGACGATCCCGCCCCTCCATATAACCGGAAAAGAATTCTCTATCTCCCTACGTGAGAATATTTAGGTTTTGAGTTCGTTTGGGTGATAAAAATAGCCCGACAGTAGAAACCAGGAAGAATTCAAGATGGATGGCGGCATGGCCATGCTAGGATTTTGGGTCAAAGGTTACCATGTGTCGTCGGGTAACCTTGGACGGTTAGGATTTGCTCCTAAGATTGAAGGGAAACCGTTGATTGTTGCACGCCTTCGCTTGGGTAGCCGCGTAGGGAAGGCCTGTATGGTGGCACAGCTATGTTAGCATGGCATGCCTTGGCGCAATTAGGTTGGCATGGCATGCCTTGGTATGGTTTGTCTTGGCATGTGGGGCCTAGGGTTTTCCATGGGTGCATGGCATGGCTAGCTTTGGCTGGCTGCGGTTTTGGCTTGGCGTGTGGGGACAAGGGTTTGCCATGGCGCATGGTGTGGATAGATTTGGCTAGGTGCGGCTTTGGCTTGGCGTGTGGGGCCATGGGTTTTCCATGGGCGCATGTCGTGGCTAGCTTTGGCTAGGTGCGGTTTTGGCTTGGCGTGTGGGGCCAAGGGTTTTCCATGGGCGCATGGCGTGGCTAGCTTTGTCTAGGTGCGGTTTTGACTTGGCATGTGGGGCCAAGGGTTTTCCATGGGCGCATGGCGTGGCTAGCTTTGTCTAGGTGCAGTTTTGGCTTTGCATGTGGGGCCAAGGGTTTGCCATGGGCGCATGGCGTGGCTAGCTTTGGCTAGGTGCGGTTTTGGATTGGCATGTGGGGCCAAGGGTTTTCCATGGGTGCATGCCGTGGCTAGATTTGGCTAGGTATGTGACCAAGCTAGGTTGTTGGGCCATAGGTCGTTTGGTAACCTTAGACGGCCAGGATTTTCTCCAGGCCTTCGTTTTGCTAGCCGCATAGGGAAGGCCAGCATGGTGGCGCGGCTAAGTTGGCATGGGCCCATGGCGAGGTGCGTTTGGCATGGCGCGGTAGGTATGGCTGGCTTGGTTTTCCGTTGGCACAGGGGTGCGGATAGCATGTTTGGCATGCCTTGGCGCGGAAGGTGTGGCTGGCATGGTTTTCCTTTGGCACATGGGTGCGGCTAGCATGGTTGGCATGCTTTGGCGCGGTTAGTGTGGCTGGCATGGTTTTCCATTGGCACTGAGGTGCGGATAGCATGGCTGGCATGCCTTGGCGCGTTAGGTGTGGCTGGCATGGTTTGCCATTGGCAAAGGGGTGCGGCTAGCATGGTTAGCATGCTTTGGCGCAATTAGTGTGGCTGGCATGGTTTGCCATTGGCACACGTGGGAATTAGGGTTTGGCTTGTCGTAACCCTAATTAAAAAAGATACCCCGGTAATTATTTATAGACACATTAAATATTTCAATAAATGCGCCTAGTAAATGCTTATTACTTAAATTTTGTGACGTCACTGTCTACCTAGGGTTTCGGGTTTTACGATTTTAACCCTAATCTAAAAACCACCATCAACACTAGGGAAAAAAATTTCAATTGAAACTAAAATTGAGAAAGAGGGGTACAAATTAGGGCATAACCTTTTAGTATTTTCTTCTTTAATTTGTTCAGTCAACTACAACAAAATCAAATCAATCAAATCAGATCAAATCCCCAGAAACTAATCAAATCCCTAAACAATAGTCAAATCAAATCCCCAGACATTGCTACTTCATTTGGAATAGGATACTCTATGAATCTGAACTCTAAAGATCTAACAGGTGCTTGTTCTTCTTCTTCTTCTTCAAATTCTGGTTCTTCATACTTAACCTTTTTAGTGGATTTGTTCTTGCCATTGCTCACTGAAGCTTTCCTCTTCTTAACTTTTTCTTCAATTTCTGGAACTCGGCGGAGAAAAAAAAAAGGAAAAGATACGCTGAAATAAAACAAGATCTGTTTGAGTTAAGCAGATAAGGTTGAGAAAAACGAATAAAAAGAGAATTTTTTTATTAACAATTTTTTTTAATGAAATTTTGGTCTAAATACATGCGGGAGAGGCCAAAAATTGGAGCCAATTCTCAATATATTTGTGACGGCAGAGAATCCGCAACCATTAGTCCGCCGGAAAAAGATTTGCTTTGTCGGAAGCACATAACCGACGGAAGAAAACTACTCATTTGACTAATCCTAGTATTTCCTACGGTTAGTCAACAGACCCTCACAAATAGTCACTAATTGTGACGCCCCAAAAATAAAACCCCCACTAATAACACCTATTTTTGTAGTGAATTGTCCTTGGATTATTATATGTGATTTGAATTTTATAATTAGACAAGAGGAAAAAGTTGGTGGCAACATAATTCCTCAAAGACATCTGGATAGTGTTAAACATCACTTAGATCACCTTGGTGTTACTGACCTGAACTTCATTGGCAATCCATTAACTTGGAGTAATCACAGAAGTGGATACTCCATCATTGTAAAAAGATTGGGCAGGGCTTTAGCTAACTCTAGTTGGCTTGAGTTTTTCCCAAATGCAATTGTTTATCATTTGCTTGAGGTAGCTAGTGATCATAGTCTCATTTTGCTAGTCACCTCAAAATAGGATATTAATTCTAGAAAACCTCTCAAGTTTAATAGGTGTTGGCTAAGAAATAATTCTTGTAAGGATGTCATAGTTAACAACTGGAACACTGAGGAAATGGGATTTAAAGCTTGTAGGTATGCTAAATGTTTGTACAATGTGAAGATAGATATAAGGAATTGGAACCTTAACTATTTTGGCAATTTTCAATCTCACATTAATGCTATTCAAAAGCAATTACAAGATTTTTCTTCTGATATGCATGATGCTAATAATGTCTCTGTGAAAAAAATTCTTGAAGAGTCTTTAAAATACTGGTATGGTGTTAGATAGGATTATTACATGTAAAGAGCTAAAGAATTTTTTTTAACTTTTGATGATAAAAACACTAAGTATTTTCATGATAAGGTTAATTTCAGAAAAAGAAGAATACAAATTGATTGTATTCAGAGTAGTATTGGTGTTTGGATAACTGATAAAAGAATGATTGCTACTGAGCTTAGAGAAAATTTTAGTAAAATTAGTAAGACTACTAATCCTCCTAGAGATATGGGGTTCCTAGATATTCTTTCTCCTTGTATTACTGTTGAAGAGAATGCTTTTATTATTAGGCCTCCTACTGATGAGTAAATTAAGTCTATAGTTTGGCAAATGCAGCCATGGACTAGCCCTGGTCCTGATGGGTACCCTCCTAGTTTTTATCAACTAATTTGGGATATAGTTGGTTCTGATACTGTTGAGATGGTTAAGAGTTTCTTTCATTCAGGTCATATGCTTAAGCAAATAAATCATAATTTTGTATCTTTAATCCCTAAGAATAATGCTCCTAGAACTCCATATGAATGTAGGCCTATAAGTTTAAGTAATGTGAGCTACAAAATTATATCTAAGTTACTTGCTAGTAGACTTAAAACTGTGATAGACAAATTTATCTCACCTTATCAAGCTGCTTTTCTGACCTCTAGGAAAATAACAGATAATATTGTGATTGCCCATGAAAATGTAGACACTATGAGGAAAAATAAAACCAAATCTGGACTTATGGCAATCAAATTAGATATTTCTAAGGCTTTTGATAGGATAAAATGGCATTTTCTTCTTGATATTATAAAGAAACTTGGTTTTCATGATCATTGGTGTAGATTAATTGAACAATGCATCGCTACTGTGTCAACTTATATTCTTTTAAATGGAGCACCAGGTGAGGTTTAGTATCCTACAAGGGGTATTAGACAGGGATACCCCTTATCCCCGTATTTTTTTATAATTTGCATTGATGTTTTGTCTAAAATGTTCATTGATGTTGAAAGAAAAAATAGTATTCAAGGTATTAAGGTTACTACTTTTGCTCCCCCTGTTAGCCATTTGTTTTTTGACGATGATTGCCTTGTGTTTACTAGGGCTACAGTCAAAGGTTCTAAGTGTTTAGAGAGTATGCTTGACAATTTCAGTAAGTATTCTGATCGAGCTATAAACTTTCATAAGTCAAGTTTAGCTTTTAGTCCTAAAACTGACCCTAGAACTAAATCCCACATTATATCCATTATGGGAATAAAAAACTTAGGGTGTGCTGATAAGTATCTAGATGTACCTTTGTTACTTCAGAGGAATAAAATGGAAACTTTTAAGCATCTTGATGAGGCTTGTTAAACTAGGTTAGATACTTGGCAAGGTAAGTATTTGAATCATCCTAGAAAGACTGTCCTTATTAAGTCTACCTTAGGAACTTTAGCTTCCCATAACCTCTCTATTTTTCATATGCCAAAAAAGTTAACTGATAAGTTAGATGCTACTCATAGAAGGTTCTGGTGTAATAAGAAAGGTTCATCTAGAGAGGGATATTTCATAAACCGACATAATATTACTAAACCAATTGAATTAGGAGGCTTGAATATAAGGAAAACAGAACATCTGAATACTGCTCTCTTGGCCAAGCTGGCTTGGAGAATGCTGAATGAACCTGAGGCTTTTTAGGTTCAGATTCTGTGTCATAAGTACTTTTAAAATTTTAATCTTCTACATGTTACTAACAATGTTTCTGTGTCTTGGATATGGAAGGGAATTTGCATGGGACTAGAATTAATTAGGAAATACTATTGTTAGGAGGCGGGAGATGGATATTCTATTGAAACTTGGAAAGATAAGTGGGTTCCAAATAGAAATACTTTCCTTGATTCTACTTTTGCTTCTATAAACATGAAAACTGTTAACCAATTAATTGATCGGGGAACAGGGAAGCGGGATAGAGAAGCTCTTAGTAGTCTGTTTGATGGGGATACTGTTAAGAACATATGTCAAATAAGAATATCCTCAAATGGTAAAGATACTCTTAGATATAAACCCGCTCAAAATGGGCAGTTCAGTGTTAAGTCAGCTTATAAATGTATTATGCAGGAAATTCATGGTAATCAAAATGTTAACTTTCCTTGGAAGTCTTTGTGGAAACTTAATCTTCTACAGAAGATAAAGCATTTTTTGTAGAAATGTATCCACGATTGAGTTTCTGTTAGAAGTAAATTATCCAGGTTTGTTTCTTCTATTCCTAGTGAATGCCCCTTTTGTAATAGGAATCCTGAAACTTTGAATCATTTCCTTGTTGATTGTGAAATCACTAAGAGAATGTGGTTTTCTCAAGATCCAAATATTGCAGGTACCATGGATAATGTGAACTTGCAGGATTGGATACCTATATGGTTTTCTCTCAATAGCAATCACAGGGAAAATGCATGAAAAATTCATTCAGTTTGTCAGTTTTTCTATGTGGCAAATTTGGAATCTTAGATGTAATGTGGTGTTTAATAATGCTTAGGTTCAGGTTCCTAACTTGGTATCTCAAGTAAATAAAGATATTAGTGAGTGGAATGCTAATATAGAGATACTTTTAGCATCCAGAACTTTATCTAGTTAGAGCCGAGCTGTTTTGCCCTAAAGTTTACCAGAATTTGGATTTCAGAAATTTAAATTTTGATGCATCATTTGAGAAAGAAACTAAACATATGGGAGTATGACTAACATCTTTTAATGATGCAGGACATTATGGAGGGGCTCGATCCATCCATGGGATAGCTAACGATGAGGAACAGGCTGAGGCTTTGGCAGCACTAGGAGCTATAAAGTGGGCAAAAGCTGAAGCTGTGCAGAAGCTGCATTTGGAAGGTGATTATATGAACGTGGTGAATGCTATCAATGGTAGTTTAGGGTCTGTTAGATGGACAAATAATAATGTAATCCAGGATTGCAAGTTTTTATTAGAAAGTTTCACAAGTTGGAAATGTACTTTTGTGCGTCGAAAGTCCAATGAAATATCTAATAGTTTAGCAAAGAGAGCTAGGAATTCTAGAGAAGATGAATATTGGAACTCAGATCCTCCATTATGGATGAAATCTCTTATAAGAGATGAACTTAATGTAACCTTATTCTAAGTTTCAATGAAAGTTTCTTTCTTATTTAAAAAAAGAAAAGAGATTTGGGGAATAAGGGTCAACGATCTACAAATTCTTGTTGGTCATTTATTCAGTGATAGCTGAATGATTTACTTTTTAATACTAAAATATTTGTCCAAGCCAAAACGCTAGGGTGGAATCGATGTAGTCAATCACGGCCGAAATAATGCTGATAATATCGGCTTCGGTATTTATCCGAGATGCCGATATTTCCAGATATTTTTTGGTTTTTCACCGAAATATAGTGTATCGGTCCCAAACGGTATTCACCGAAATCCAAGTCTGGTTATACTAAAGAAGTAATATCAAGCCGGCCGTGAAAATTTTGGAGTTTTAGGGTTAGACGAGGCCTTATTATTGTTTTAGGATTATCTGGGTCCGTAAGCCCAAGCCTGGTTAGCTTAAGGACATTTATATTAGGGTGAGCATGGACCGGCATGGACCGGTTTTCACCTCATTCGCATGAAATCCAATGCACTAAGGATTTTAAATTTGGCATCCGCATCCAATCCATATCCAACGGATTTGCATTCAATGAATGCACGGATGGATGGATTGGATGCGGATAATCCAATGGATTTGTTCTAGTTAAAATTTGTAGTAAACAAAATAAAACCAACACAAGTGACTCCTTATAAAATTTACATATCCTATATATGTACACAAATATAAAAATACCATGTACAACATCCCAATCAAACACTTTAAAAATTCCTGAATGATCCATAGATATTTTCTAGAACTATACAAATGTCTTTAATTTAACGGATATGGACGTGCAACGGATATTCAAGGTTGCATCCGGGCCGATACGTAGTCTTTTGTATTTCAAAAATTCCATCTGCATCTAATCCATTAACGAACGGTTCAGTCATCCATCCGAGAAAAAAACGGTTAGACCTGGTTAAATCCGCGAATTACAGGTAAAATGCTCACCCCTAATTTATACTAAAGAAGTAATTTTAGTTGTTGAACCCATTGCATACCCTCCAACACTACTAAAGCTTCAGATTGGTAAATATCTCTTCCTGTAGTTGAAATAGCTTTGGCAGCTAAAAACTATGCTGCATCATTGTGAATAACAATACCCAAACCAAAAAGAGTTATTATCGGTACTCATAGAATCATCGATAGAAAAGGAAATCCATCCTGCAGGAGGTGAAGACCAGTGCATACGCTATACAATGGACCTAGAAGGAGTATGTACTAAATGATCTATAGCAATGTCTATGTGATAGGAAGTACAAAATTTATAATTGGAATAAACTGTATTAATGGAATTATGTGTAGTGCGCTGAAAAACAAAAAAAACATCGGGTTTTCCAGATCTGCCAGAAAGTAACCATGACCAAATTCAGTATTGAAGCCTGATTGAATGAAATGACACTCTGACAATTCGTCCAAAATTGTACCAGTCCTGAATATTGTTTACTGTCATTAAGTGATGAAGAATATACTCTGACAGATCAAATCAAATAGCCGGAGCGAATGTGCTTTGCATGAGTATACCTTATGGTCAGATATCTTCGGGAACTACAAGAAAACATGGCTTAAGCAACTAAAATCTTAGCAAGCGCCCAAAATTTTGGTCGCTTGAAGGATAAAGCTACTAAACTTGCGACCATCAAACTAGCGGCTCGATATTAATATGCATCCACTAATTTGAGCGACCACATAGAGTAGTTTAATCGGTAAAATGCTTTCCCAGTAAGAATATAACAACCACCGTTTTGGTTTGGTAGCTACCTACTTCGAGCTAGGATGACCAGCGATTCAATTAGTATTTGGTTGGTCAAACCTATCTGAGCGACTAAATTTAGCGACCACCCGTTCATTAGAGAGATTATATGAGATTTTCCGGTATGTTTCAAGCAACTAATGCTTCGACTACCGGATTACTAGGTCGCTCTTAATATATGTCCACTAATTTTAGCGACCCCAATAGTTGTTTTGTCGGTAAAATATTTTTCCAGCTAAATAAATAGCAACCACTTTTTCATGGTAAGTATCTACTTACTTTAAGATATGATGACCAGCGACTCAAAATGTGTTTGGTTGGTCGAACCTGTTTGAGCGATTTAGTTTAGCCACCGCCCTACCATTAGAGAGGATTTGGGATTTTAATTTTTATTGAGTGGTTTCAAGCAGTCAACATGTGGCGGAATATCTTCCATGGTTTCACTTGAATCACTTTAGTAAACAAAGTTCCCAACAAACACGTGAAGGATAAGAGTCAACAACAACCAGCTCCTTATTGGACAGACATAAAAGTGGCTGTTATTTTAACATCTTAAAAAAGTGGTGGGAATTTAAAATGTTGTTCCAATTTAAAACGAATGTTGGGTCGTTGGATAAAGTGGCAATCCATATGAGTTTTATTCTTGTGTTAATATTCGTTGGATTATATATCTTAATTCTCTATTGGCCAGATTAATGTCTTTAGGATCATAATTTGTGGTCGTCGGATAAAAGGACAATCCGCATGAGTTTTACTTTTGCGTAAATATATCCGTTCGATTAACAATTTAGTTAGATTAATGTCATCCGCATGAGTTTTACTTTTTTTTTTGATAGGACCGGCGTGGGATTTGAACATCTAATCTATAACATGATAGTTGAACCGTTGTCGAACTGAATTATTTCTGGTTGGTTACGGATTTCGATGATGTATCATATACTAAAGATACTTCATGACTTCTAGTAATCTTTGAACCTATGATGTTCGATTCTGATATATTTCGTTTCCAGTTCATCTGAAAGATAAACTCAGGTATAACTCTAGTAATTTTTGAACCTGTAAATGGATAGAATATGCCAGAATAGAGGGGTGTTTAAGGTTACGGGGAATATTCCAAAGGAAGCTTACCTATAAGTGGATGGATTCATCATTCTTACCAAGTTTTCGGCTTATAGTAGTCCACTCATGACCAGGTTTCGATATCGGAGCCAAAGTATGCATACAATTTGTCAAAATAGGGGTTGTTTAATATTTCGGGGAATATCCCGAAGGAATCTTACCTGTAAATGGATGGATTTATCATTCATACCAAGTTTACGAATTATAGTAGTCCACTCCCAGCCAGGTTTATATCTCGGACCCAAGGTATGCGTACATTATGCTAGATTATGGTTTGTTTAAGGTTTCAGGGAATATTCTGAAGGAATCTTACCTGTAAATGGATGGATTCATCGTTTTTACCAAGTTTGCGGATTATAGAATGATGAATCCAGGGTATCTTGGAGCCAAGGTATGCATAAAATATGCCAGAATAGGGTTTGTTTAAGGTTCCAGAGAATATTCCATGGAATCTTACCTAGGAATGGTAAGATTCATCGTTCTAACGAAGTTTCCGACTTATAGTAGACTAGTACGGCCACGTTTCGATCTCGGAGACACGGTATGCATACAGTATGCTAGAATAGGGTTTGTTTAAGGTATCAGAGAATGTTCCAAAGAAATCTTACCTATAGTAGTCCAGTCCCTGCCACGTTTCGATCTCGGAGCCATGATATGCATATAGTATGCCAAAATAGGTTTTTTTTAAGATTTTGGTTAATATTCCAAAGGAATCTTACCTGTAAATGGATGGATTCATCATTCTTACCAAGTTTCCGACTTATAGTAGTCCACTCCTAGCCAGGTTTCGATCTCGGAGCCAGTGTATGCATACAATATGCCAGAATAGGGTTTGTTTAAGGTTTCAGAGAATATTCCAAAGGAATCTTACCTATGAGTGGTTGGATTCATCATTCTTACCAAGTTTCCGACTTATATTAGTCCACCCCCAGCGAAGTTTCTAATTCAGAGCCAGTGTATACATACAATATGCCAGAATAGGGTTTGTTTAAGGTTTCGGGGAATATTCCAAAGGAATATTACCTGTAAATGGATGGATTCATCATTCTTACCAAGTTTCCGACTTATAGTAGTCCACTCCCAGCCAGATTTCGATCTCAGATCCAGTGTATGCATACAATATGCCAGAATAGGGTTTGTTTAAGGTTTCATAGAATATTCCAAAGGAATGTTACCTATGAATGGTTAGATTCATCATTCTTACCAAGTTTCCAACTTATAGTAGTCCACTCCCAGCCAGGTTTCGATCTCGGAGCCAGTGTATGCATACAATATGCCAGAATAGGGTTTGTTTAAGCTTTCAGAGAATATTCCAAAGGAATCTTACCTATGAATGGTTGGATTCATCATTCTTACCAAGTTTCCGACTTATAGTAGTCCACCCCCAGCGAGGTTTCTATTTCAGAGCCAGTGTATGCATACAATATGCCAGAATAGGGTTTGTTTAAAGTTTCGGGGAATATTCCAAAGGAATGTTACCTGTAAATGGATGGATTCATCATTCTTACCAAGTTTCCGACTTATAGTAGTCCACTCCCAGCGAGGTTTCTATTTCATAGCCAGTGTATGCATACAATATGCCAGAATAGGGTTTGTTTAAGGTTTCGGGGAATATTCCAAAGGAATGTTACCTGTAAATGGATGGATTCGTCATTCTTACCAAGTTTCCGACTTATAATAGTCCACTCCCAGCCAGGTTTCTATCCCGGACCTTCTTGGTTCATAGTCTTTATGCCGTTATACGACATTTGAAGTTTGAATCAAAATTGAGATTCATATTTATCGATTTCGATAATGTATCATGCTAAGGAAGTCAGAACCCTCCCGAAGCTTCTTGCTGGTGCATAGTTTGTATAACATTATACCACATTTGAAGTTCAAATTGAAACTGATATTCATATTTATCGATTTCGTTGATGCATCATGCTAAGTTTGAAGTATGAACCCTCCCAGAGCTTCTTGGTTCATAGTTCGTGACCTCTGTGACTAGTCGAAATTCAAACCGGAAGCACAAAGAGAAAGCACAAAGAAACACACCAATTATCGAATTCACTTCTTATTTTGCAGCTTCATTTTTATAGATTTTTTGGATTTTTTTATATCAAAATATCGATAACAATGTCCTAAATTTATTAATATTTTTTTTCATACAAAAAGTTGATAATTAAACCGAATACACGAGTTTAAACTAGCACAAAGAGAAACACAACTTCTCAATCCGTATGACAATCCCAAAATGAACTTACACCGTCTGATTCTTTATGCAATCCGTATGACCTCCTTATCCACGGTCCAGATTATTCTTACCCCAAAACTGTGTTCTGAAACTCTAATCTACCCTTGTTTCTTATTTCTATTTTGTTTTCTCTCTTTCTTCTTCTTCTTCTCTTCTCTGGCGATTCAGAGATGAAATCTCTGTTAAGGAACTTCACTAAAATTTAGTAAAAACCAATCAATCGAGTTCATTTTTAAGGGTTTCAATTTATGCTCACAATTACTGGTGATTCATCGTTTTTGTGTGATTTATGCCCCTAGCTCTTGTGATTTTTTCTTTTACCAGTCGAGACTCCAGAGGAAAAAAAAAAACTTTGATCTCCACTTCTGTTCTCTCCTTCACTGGTTCTCCAACACTAATACTTTTAATCTTAAAATCCCTTTTCTCATCTTCACGATCTGAAGTCTTGGGTGTGGTAAAAACCAATTTTTGTTGCAGCAATAACCCTCATTTCCTTTGATTTACCTTATGTTTTTCTCTAATCGGAAGATTAGCAAATCAAGGTACTGAAATTTAACCTTAATTTTGCACTTGATACTATTAATTATAATCTTAGCTTGGATTTTCTGTAAAAAATAACCCTAGACTTTGTTTTTCACCTCTAATATTTACGGGTTTTGGAGTTTGCAGATTTCGTTGGTGATTGAAGGTGTTTTTAACACAGGTAGGCACAATCTGTTAAAATTAGAGATTTTGAGCAAGAGTTTCTTCAAATCTCTATTAGAATTAGAGATTTAGGTGTTAGGATTTCAACAAATTTCTGTTAAAATTGGAGATTTTGGAGTTAAGATTTCTACGAATCTCTGTTAAAGTTAGAGAATTTGGAGTTAGGTTTTTTTTTTCAAATATCCGTAGTCTCTTCTTTTTCTGTTTTCGACAAATCTGTGGGTTTGTATACTTATTACTTTGGTGAAATTTGGGTGTTTCTTTACCCAAGTCAGAGATATATTTTTTTTTCCCTTCCAATTTTTATGTTGATGATAGAGACAATTGGGTTCAATTTGGGGCTTATTTTTCCTAAGAATCTCAATTACAAACCCTCTTAAATATGCATCCCCTTCACCAGCACCAATTGGGAACCTGTAAGGTAATAACTGTCTCTACTGAATATTTTTTAATTTTTTTTTAAGTTGAGGGATTAACTGGTTCTGCATCGACTAATTTTTTTAATTTTTTTTTAATTTTGTTTACAGTAATTTGTTCAATTGTTTTAGGTTCCCTAGTCTCAGGTTTGAGTTAAAGAAAAAGGGTAGGATGAATTTTCTGAAACCAAAGTGTTCAATTTTCCATTAAAATCAATGAACAGATTTTATGTAACTCTGTGCCTTCATCGCTTACTGAACTACGTCTATGTTGTTATATGCAGGGCTGCCACGGAACTCATTTGATTCCTGTCCAATTTCACATTTTTTTATCAGAATTCTGATGGTAAAGATGGTGATGTTGAGTTTTCTGAAGTGAGAAATTGGTGAATGGTGTTGCTTGGTTACAGATATCTGATAGAACTTGTACTGGTGTTCTTTGTTCTCATCCACTCTCTAGAGATATTCGTGTATGTTGTTCCCCCTTCTTATCCATAATCATCTTGTTCTTCAGATTTATCAAAATTTTGATTGCTCTGTATTTTAAGATGCTGAATTTGTTTCAAATTGTTTGTTTTTGTGGATGTATTGCAGATAGAATCATTATTTGTTTTTGTGTTGTCGGATGAAGGGATAAATATGTTATGGATTGAAGTATTGAAGAACTGGTGATGAATTAAAGATGGATTTTTCGGGTTTTGGGCTATGACCTGAGATGCGATGATGTTGCAGGTAGTCTCTATCTCCCCCTCTTGTGAAATTTGATTTGATTTTGACAAAGTTTTGATTTTTATGATACAGGACAATAACATGGCAAAGGATGCATCCACATTTATATATCATTTAGTTAGGGGAAAAGCTAATGCCTTCGATCATTCCATCCAATTTGCTTTGCTTGGCTGTGAAATGGTATTTGCTAGTGAGATGGAGGTTTGAATCTGAGTTTGAGTCACACTTGGTGGAGCTTCAGGTGTTGATGGTGGTAGTTAAGATTATATGAATCGCAGAAGTTGTTTTACCTGTAAATTGAGTTCTAACCGTTGGTTTCTGTTGAATTTTTGATATGTTATAACTGATTAGTTTATGTATCTTATGTTACATTTTTAAGATGATCGGACAGTGGTAAGGCTCCGAATCGATTGGATTTTTCCAACTGCGTATCTACAGATTTCAGAAACGTGTAGTCCTGCTTGGACTCTTGCCTTGACTTATATACCTGTTGGATTTTTCTAATATCTTATTCACATATCCTACTTGTTATTGTTATCCTGCTATAGAAATTTCACAATGTTTGGACACCATTAGGTACCCTAAATCCCCTGCTTGTTATAGCTGTGTGTGCGGTAAACCATGTGAGAAACAGGTCTGAGGAATACCAGATTTTGAACTTTATAGCCGTTAGAACCTTATCAAAATTTAATATGATGTAGCATAGGTTCTTATGAGTTTCCAATTTTAATTTCATGAAGATCAGGTAGGTGTAACGTCACATTTTACCCTGTAATGTTAATTGTTAGAATATAATTATCTTTTGTTCCCAATTGATATTTGGTGACCCGAGTGCATTCTGTAACTTGTATTCATGTCTTATATTCTTATTATGTTCTTAACATTTTCACTGAGGAAAATTCTGGGTTTTGGGGTATCTTTTACAGGATATTGACTGCATGCCTCTAAATGCACTTGAAAATATGCCTGAGGCACTTAAAAGGAAGAACATTGCTGTTGGTAGATTGTCTGAGAACTTAAATGATCCCAAGTTGAATAATCAATCCCAAGATAGGACACCCGGAGGTTACAAGTGCATTGCCCCAAGTGCGAAGCTGGAGACAGCAGACGTTTCATCCCAAATATCGTCACCAATTTATCCTATGAACACTATGACGATGAAAGAAAAGGTCAGTACTCAGTAGTCTCTATCATTTCATGTCTCAGTATAATATTTAGTTAATTTGCTGTAAAGGTTGAAGTGTGTTCCCGGTCCAACTTTTATCTTTGCATAGCCGATAAAAGTGGTTTTGTTAAAAAATTAAAAGCTTTAGTATTTTGAAAACGAATTATATTTTGGTTTCTCAAAGTAATTTGATTAGGGACTATGTTAAATTGACTGCAGAAGGGAACCACTGCTTAGCTTAAGACTAAGAGCCGAAACATGTGAATGTTGGGCTAGTGGACCCTCGCACTCAACACATAAGAATTGATGTAGTTCCTTGTGGGCCATTTCTATTTGTTGATTGTAGGCATGGTCTGACACTTGCTTTTCTCAAATATTTGACTTGAAAACTTTTCAGGGAGATACTATCAGTGACATTGCTGAAGCTAAATTTGCATCTAATGAAATGAAGGCTGCATATACTCAACCTTGGCCAACGTCAAATCCAGGTTCAGGTGTGCCTGTTGGGCCATTCAATTCTATTGATGCCTCAGCTTTTCTCCCTCAAGAAGCAGCATTGCACGTGGTTGGAATTCTGGAAAGCTCGAGAGTGAAAGCGCAGACAATGGTAGACGGAGCGGTGCAGGTAGGCACAATATCTTATTAATCATTTCTTACATTGTTGGGGAAACACCTGTGCATGGCAACTAATCCAACATCGCTAGTTAGACCATGCCATGTACTATGTGTTACCTCTTGTGCTTGATCTGATTATAATCAAAAAGAAAATTAAAAAAAGTGGTTCATTCTTTATGTTCATCATTTTGAGTTTATAGAGTTTTACTGATTTGTCTAGTTTCTATTAATAAAATCTCCCGTTTCTGTTGCGAATTTTTTCAAAATCCGAGTGCATTCTGATTTTCAACCAGTTTTGATGTAATTTTACTCTTAGTTTGCGTGCCGTCAGTGTTGTTGATTGTCCGTGATAGTGATCAATTTTGTCCAGGAAACTAAACTACAGGTTATTGAAGATGTTGGATTTCTGAGCATCTTTTCTTAGCATCTTATTTAGTTCTGGTCTTCAGCTATGGTTATAAAGTTCTGACCATGGATTAGGATGGCGCCAGTGTACACTGAGTCATGGTGGATTAGGATGGCGCCAGCCTTATTGTATTTTTTTTTAAATGCGAATGTATTTTTTTTTCCAGATAGTATTTATTTTTTTATTTTTCTGTAAAATTTTGAGATTGTAATTTCTTTTTGAATAAATGATCTTGTAAATTGAATTAATTAAAATAAAATAAATTAATTTTTTATTCAATTTGGTTCATATTTGTTTTCTGTATTAATTTAAATGTCATTTTGTTATTCATCTGAATAAGAATCGGTCGTCGGAAATCCTTTTAACATCGGAATATCCAAGAGTTAGAGCAACTAACTTCATACGTGTTCAAAGTCTATACCGATTAAAAACACATACCCCAAAAACCCATGTAGCTTGGAAGCGATTGGTTGGTCTATCTATCAAGCGATCAGCGTTTCAATCGCTCTATTATGGTTGGTCTATCTATCAAGCGATCGGCGTTTCACTCGCTTTATTATGGTTGGTCTATCTATGAAGCGATTGTTATTTTGCTTGCTCCAATGAGGTCGGTCTATCTCTAAAGCGATCATTATTTTGCTTGCTCTAAGAAGGTCGGTCTAGCTATGAAGCAATTAATAAATTAGACGCTACATGATAGTTGGTTGATTACTAAAGTGATTGCCTAGCTGCTCTAGACTTATACAAATCGCACCTTTTGCCACTAACGAGCGAGAGCCAAATTAAGTAGCTATAAGGGTTAGAGCGACTTAATATGGGATTTTTGCAACCAAAACTGCTATGTTGCTCAAACAAGTTTTTCTTGTAGTGTACAAAATATTGTCAAAGGTAAGCATACTAGCAACACTGGTGTTTACGATGCTGAAGGAAACTTCGACAGTGCAAAGTTTGAGGAGATTTTTCAGAAGCATTCAAAGGCTAATGCAGATGATTTAATAGCCGATGAGTTATCAGGTATGCTGAAATCCAACCGAGTTCCTAAAGACTATAGAGGTTCGGTTGGAAGCTGGGTAGAATGGAAGACTTTCTTTTCCGTTTGCAAGGACAAGAATGGGTTATTGCAGAAGGAAAATTTTCGAGCATTTTACACTGGTGACCTCTTTGAGCAGATGGAACAGGAGAGGGCTCGCAAATAAGCGTACTCCATCAATAAAATAACACGATATGTTTTTATATTATAAGCAAGATGGTTCAAAGTGATGCATCATGTTATCAGTCTCTCATAATCGTCCAGTGTGCCATTAATCTGCATCTCATTATGTGTATTATTATTATTACAAGCCACAAACCCGGTGCATACGCACCGGATATTAGTATCTTGGGGATTAATGATGTTATTTCATCCATCCACAAAATGGTGTTTAAGAGATTTCAGTAGGGAATGAGATGAATTATTAGCAATGGGGTTTTGCTGGTATTTATAGGATGAAAAATGGGGTAAGTGTTCGACACATTTCATTTGGCTGGTAAGAGATTCTTTCTCTGTCATGCCATGTTGCAGATATGCATGACTCATTTTCGTTCTATATGCATGCAGTTGGTTTCTGAAAGGTGAAAAAGTGCCTTATGCAGTTAGTTTTCGTAGCCTTATGCAATATTAGTGTAGAGAGTTACAAAACATACCTGATGTATATCGTTTTTTTTCTTTCTTTCTTTTTGTTCTGTTTAGCCAGTGGATCATATAGCCATTATTGGTGAGTCATTACTACTCATGTTCAGTAATAACATGTACGTTCACCCAGACTGGGAATTCCACTGACTGCGAAAGACAATTATGGCAAATGTACTAAAAATGCTGTTAGCATATTTTTATAGGTGTAGACCATACCCGTTGCCTACAGCCAATTCCTAGTTTTCAAAGCCGAAGAATCATAAGCTCTCAATTGCCTACAGTCAATTCCTAGTTTTCAAAGCCGAATGGTACATAATCTTTCCGACGTCATCCTTATTAATTCTCTTTCATGCTAACCGCCTAACCT
The DNA here is from genome assembly GCA_023529315.1 of Papaver bracteatum. NCBI lineage: Eukaryota > Viridiplantae > Streptophyta > Magnoliopsida > Ranunculales > Papaveraceae > Papaver > Papaver bracteatum. Next base: position 4,131,676 of record JAJJWX010002530.1, read on the forward strand.
GTACCGCAAACTGCTACAGAAATATTCTCCAACATATTAGTAGTTAATAAAAATGACCCATTACCTGCATAATCATTCATGTAACAAATTGAGAGGGAAAAATAATCAATAATGATCGTCATATGGTAACTATTCTGTTTGTACCGGTTTCGATCGTTCGTGTTTGTTTTCCAAATGTGCTTTATTTACGGTGAATTGTGGAAGCGACAAATACTCCACTATCTGTAGCGTTCTCAAAAGTATGTACTGTCAGGTGAGGAGAATATTCTTAACTGGGGGCCCGAAATCCAGTTATGAATTTGCTGTGCCTTGCTTTTTATTCCATTATCGCTTGTGAGGAGTCTAAGAATCCTTGAAGCCTTGAAGGTACGAAGAAGTATGCTCATAATTTGAGTATAATAAGCTAATGGTTATTTCTTGGGCATCCGAGACTTCAAGAGATCGAAAACTGGACTTGCTTCTGTTGCGTTTTTTTGTACAACTTTTGTTATTCCTCTTTTCCTCTTTTTTTTTTTTTTCATGTCTATTTCTCATGGACTTATCTGTAAATTATTTGTAGACTATAGCTTGATATCTTTACAATAATATTTCTCCTCTTCGTTTTCCCAAATTCTATGTTTGAATAAAATGGCTGAACGGTCACCATCTAATTTTCAAAGGATACTTTAACTTCTCGTTTATATCCATTGGTCCTGAATATCATTCCCCTTCTATACATTCTCTTACGATTACTACGAAGATCCATATAAGTTATTTACTTCTTTGACCATATCCGCTTACCCGATGTACCATCTCACAATCTAATCTCGGCTTCATTTACTCGTATCAATTTGTACATTACCCGAATGCATGCAAGATGCACTGTAAGATATGCCTCGAATATATTATATTAATGGAACTTTCGGTCAAGAACTTTCAGCTTCCTTAGTTTAATGGAACTTTCGGCTAGTGGAAGTACTTTAGCTTTCGGATGGAGTAAACTAATCACTAGTGGTGATGCTTTCGGCTCAGTGAGAAGATGAGCTAGTGGAATTATTATGTCGACATTCCTTGTTCGTTTATCCTATATAAGCCATTTTAATTCTCATTGTTTTGCATCCCAAAATCAGTGAGTTCCAAAGAGAGAAAGAGAAGTTTTCTTAAGAGAGAGTAAGGTCTTGTTCTTGAGAGGAGTGTATACTCTTGTAACCTTGTTCAAATCATAGTGCAACATTATCGTCGTCTTCCAAAGTGGATGTAGATCATCTTGATCGAACCACTATAAACCCTTGTGTTGTGTGTGTGCCTATTTTACATTTGTTTTCATTTCTATTTCAATTCTCTATTGATTGTGCTTGGAAGAGCCATTGGTCATAACAAATTGGTATCAGAGCTCCGGGTAAAAGCGATCTACGATGGCGGCAAAGTATGAGATTGAGAAATTTGATGGAAGGAATGATTTCAATTTATGGAGACTAAAGATGAGGGATGTTTTGGTGCAACAAGGTTTGGTGAAAACTTTGAAGGGGAAAACGGCTCTAGCAGAAACATTGAAGGAAGAAGAAAAAGATGAGCACTTGGAGAAAGCACATGGATTAATTCTATTGTGTTTGAGCAACGAGGTCTTGAGAGAAGTTGCGGCGGAAACAACACCGGACGGGCTATGGAACAAGTTGGAGAAAAGGTATATGACTAAATCCGTAACTAATCGTTTATATCTTAAGAAGAAATTACATACTCTTAGAATGCATGAAGGAACGTCTATTATAAATCATATTGATGATAATAATAAAATTCTCTTGGATTTGGCAAATATTGAGGTCAAAATTGAAGATGAAGACCAAGCTTTGGGTTTGCTTTGTTCCTTACCACCATCTTATGAAAATTTTGTTGATACCGTAATGTATGGAAAAAATACAATTTCCATGGAAGACGTTAAAGCGTCTTTGAACTCTAAGGTGTTAAAGAAGACGGGTATCGACGGTAAAGATAATTCGGGAGATGGGTTGTTTGTTAGAGGAAGAGGAAACCAAAAAGGCGGATTTGATAGGAGTAGATCAAAGTCAAGGTCTAAATCAAAATCCGGTAAATTCTATTGCTTTCATTGTAAGGAAAAGGGGCATTTCAAGAAGGATTGTCCAAAATTGAAGACTGTCAAGAAGAATACCAACCAAGGCACCGTAGCAAATGTTGAAGAAGAAAGTGATGATGGAGCGGTTCTCACGGTTCATACCGAAAGCTCGGAGAACGGGTGGATTCTTGATTCGGGGTGTACTTTTCACATGTGTCCTCATAAAGAGTGGTTTACTACTTATCAAGCTAGAGAAGGTGGTAAAGTTCTTATGGGAAACAATGTCACTTGTAAAGTGGTGGGTGTAGGTACAATTAAAATTAAGATGTATGACGGTATGGTGAGGACTTTAACTAAAGTTAGGCATGTTCCGACCTTGAGAAGAAATCTTATTTCTTTGGGTACGCTTGATTCAAATGGCTGCAAGTATCAAGGTGAAGGTGGAGTTATTCGTGTCTCAAGAGGAAGTCTTACAATTATGAATGGCGAGAGAATTAATGGTCTTTATACGCTGCAAGGTACTACTGTAACGGGTGATGCAGCTGTATGGTCTTTATACGCCGAGCCGAGCCGAGCCGAGCGTGCGTGCTTCTGTGCGAAGCACCGCACGAACGGGAAAGGCAATAAGAAATGCAATAAGGTTTAGGCAAACTTGCCATAGTCTAGGGCTTTCCCCATACACAAAGGTCTAAAGACCCAAAGGGCCATACCCTTAAGGCTAAACCAATGCTATTTAAGTCTAAAACTCTTAGTGTTTTAGTCTATATGGGACTAATGTTTTATTCATTCACATGAAAAAACATCTAGGGAGCAATAGGTCTTGGGATCAAAACATGGTCCATGCATTTTTTGATTAAAACAAAACATTGTTTTTTCTAACAATATATATATGAACTGCTATCAAAGGTAAAATCTTCCGAAAGGTAACTATAGATCAAAACTTTTCCAATCAAAATGTAATCGCAACTAATGATCTATATATGAAAATGCAGATATGCCTCTTCAAGTGAGCATGTTAACTTCAACTTTTAATATTTATAGTCATTAGAATTAATGTGGAACCAAATGAATTTTACCTGAATAATTAATTATGTGGCTGAGGACAAATGAGACTCCATTAATGTCCTTTGCATTCAGGTTTCAATCCCCGAATGTAAAAATTTAAACCATGAAGGATACAATATATATGTAAATTTAACCACATCAATATGGCCCATTAATATTCAACACTAAGCTACCGAAAGTGCTGATTATTTGCACTGCAATTGAGGATTCTCTGACCTTATCATTTAGAATCAACATATCGACACATCTTATATGGTTGTGCTTATGACAATGCTAAGGGACCAGCAGACGTAAATTAAGGGTTCACTTAACTAAAAAGATTAAAAGTTAGAACTCTTGATGCAACACTATGTACCTTTAAGTTCGGCTTCGGATGGCAGCCTCTAAGCAATTGAATTCCTATTCGCACGAAGACAATTATACATAAATCAATTTACTAACGCAATAGACAACTACTCCTAAAAGACCATACGATTAGCATATGCATAAAAGCTCAGAACCAACCAACATATCATGGTTATGTCAATTTTGCAAGTTATAAACTTACTAAAGTTATATGTTACTGTCTTGATGAAATGAGAAGGACGAATAGCAAACATACGGACAGAAGGGCAGTCTCTGCACCCTGTAAATCTTTGAATGTAACAGACGCAATCTGAGATGGCCCATCCTTCATGCACTTAAGAAGAATACATTATCGCATTGGCGTTAGTCAAGTCCTAAAAATATATATAAGGGAAATGGATACATAATAAAAAAGTTATTAAGAAACTACTTGTCATCCCCAAACTTTCCCATTTTCTGTTCGGCATCGATTCAATTTAACTTCTTTCCCCACAAAAAAGAGAGTAATCCACTTACCATAACATCACCCACTGGTCCATTCTCCACTTCTTTAAATGAAATATCTTGCTACTACGGGTTACAAAATCATGGGTGTTCAGTGAGCTTGATATCGGCCTTTACAATTTCATCAGAAACAGGGGTGTCGATGTCACTTATTTCCTTCACCCTCTCCAAAGCTCCAAATTCATTCTCTTTGTTATTACTGCACCACCAGTTTATGGTAGACCCAAGTGATCTTAACAACTCCAAGCCATTCATTAAAGCAATTCTTAACAAAAATGGTAATCTGTACATTGTACATATCTCATTAAACATATGTCCTGTTCTAATGACATTAAGAGAGCCTTTTTGTCAATTATATGTTTAACAGACACATAAATGTTAGTAACTAAATAAGTCTCATGGTAAAAGCTTGAATTTGAAAAAGAGATAATCAGCAGACAAACCTTGTACGCCGTGATAAATCTCTTCTTGCCCCAGCATGCCTGGATCTCCAACCCATGCATTACATTTCTCAGATTTTGTAGCGCACAAAATTTCCATTAGATTTATAATAAACACCAAAAGAGAATTAAAGCTGAGATACATACATATCGGTCACCCCAATTTCATGATGATAATGTTGATTTGGCTCTTGTTAAGATCTTCTTTAGTTGTCCTGTCAATGGGGACCATTATTAAATTCAACCATAAAATCGAAGACTGTTCTTTTTTTTTTCCTTTTTTTTTTTTGATTTTTCATAGATAAAGAGAGATAGAAAATCACCTATTGGGAATTTTGGATATATGGATTTGGCGAGAAAAAATAGGAATAAGATAAGAGAGAGTTAGGGTTTTTGTATCAATCACCGTTGTCGATAAGAATAAGAATAAGTTGAATAACTTTGAAGTAAATAAAAAAAAAAGAGAAAACAGGAACGTGAATGAATTAATGGGTTGGATGGATTACCTTAAACCTTCACTATATAATGTTTTTTTTCTGGATCTAGTATCATCGGCATCACAATTAAACAACCACATCGATCCTTTCCTGCACAACAGAACCACAGAAACATCAGTAAGCTGCTTAATGCCAAGAGCAAAAAAAAAAAGGACGAAGAGAAAAAAAAAGAGTGACAAAGAATATTTTGTGATTCATTAAACAACTTGTTCTTCTCATGTTTTGCGAATCTTCCCAGTATCTTGTTTTGGTTGTGGCCTAAACGGAGAAGAATGAGTGGGAAGTTGCTAACTGACTTAAGCGAACTTAAAGCAGTTGTTTACTGGATTTTCGTAGGTCACCGGATGATGGAGCAGTTCTGGTCGTGGATGAAGAATTAGTAGAAGTGGGGATAGAAAGTGATGAAATGTACTGCGAATAATAGGAGGAGGTGTAATAAGGGGGTATATAACATTCTTTTACATTTGGTGTGGGGCCAGAGTGAATGAGAAAACTCTATTCATCAATACTCTCTTCACATAAGTCCACATCAGCATTTTGTGAGGCCAAAATCAATGAGAATTGAGTTTTAGTATTCAATTAACATCTTGTTGGAAGTGTGTGGTTTTTATTTATATTCGAGTGAAATTAAGCAAGTGTTAGCAATTTGGCATCCTTAAAACAAAACCCAAAAAATGATGTTGTGTCTATGTTATGCGATAAGCTGTATATGCCAGAAACTATGTCAATCCCAGCATACGGTTTTGTATCCATGATAACCAAGAAAATATGTAATATACAAGAGAATGGAAGATTACAGTACACATTTATTTGGACTAAATTGCTGCTTCTTGATTCAGTCCTCCTTATAGCTATTATTATTTTCAATTACTGATTGGATATGTTTATATTTCCGAAAGAGACTTCCCCAGTATGTGGAATGAACCATTTCAACAAACAACGGCAGCTGCAACTTTGCAAACAAGGTCACTGGAATACAACCAAAAACAGCTATAGGAATTGGAACCCACGCGAACTTGTCACCAAGCACAAGAAATAGCGATGCCCCAAAAGCTACCAGTATGGTGGCCATTGATATAAAGAGAGTTGCCAAACCTATTATCATTTTTTGGGGCAACGACCTGAGAAAATCCTCTTCAGCATATCGAGAAGTATATACCGCTAAAAACATAAGAACAGATGTGACCGAAGAGAATAAAGCCAGGGCATCTGCTATTGCAAAGATCGTAAATGGAGTCTTTCCCAAGAAAACTGGGACGCCATTCTTACTGCTATTAGTATCGCTGATATTACCCCCGGGGACTGTAAAAACTGCTGCGAATGCAACAGTAGCAATTAGGGCCGCTACTACCATGCACGATCCCGACGTATCTTTCATCCATTCTTCTGCTTTGTCTAACAATTTTTTGTGTTCTTCTGCAAATATATACTGAGCTGTATTCCCTTCTTTGTTTTTCTTGAACTTATCTTCCACAGGTATAATGCTTTCAACACCCTGAGAGAAGTTTAAGTGACCATAAATGTTAAAAGAACACGACAGATTAATTAACAAGAAAATTGCTCTTGAATGTCAAACGAGAGACCATACCTTAAACCATTGTAATTCTCGTTGCATCTGGAGTGCTAAACCAGAGACCAGATTAAGTTGAACAGGAGATGCTAACTTGGCAGCCTGATGCAAGATAGTATTATTGTCTCTATCTTTTCTCGACACCACAGCAGTCTTGTTTTTTCCGCTAGCTTTAAATATGAGATTCAATGTCATTTTATTTCGCTCAGCAATAGCCATTTGTATCAGTGTTTCTCCGGCAAAACTGTACCATACCAGGTAATCAAACTTCTCAAGACACTGTGCTACAAATTCTACATTGCCATGCCTTATAGCTGTCTTTATGATGTTCGGATTCTTATTGAAATATTCTACTATCTGAGTTCTGTCCATTGTTCCATCGAGTTGCCCCAACATTTCATTAACTAATGCAACGGCTTGCTTGTGCATCAACTTTTGGCTGTATAAGTGCTTTATATGATACGCTGAAATAACAACGAAAAAATGCCACTCATAAGAAATGGTCTTGCTTGTGATATCCAATTACCAGAGATAAATCTTATAATTATGAAAAATAAAATTCAAACCCGAGCTGTATACATCTTAAGGAAAAATGCTGACCTCGTTTTATATAGGGCACGAGACAGGCTGAGATGAGCATGTTCTTTCTCCCTTTACGATCACCAGTTGAGGAGACTTCTGAACTTACTAAACAATTATCTTCAACTAGAACTTCAATAATTTCGGTGCTCTCTAAACGGTTCTCTTCATCTCTTTTGGTACCTTCTAAGCATTGGAAAGTGTTCCGTGCACCATAGTTATATGTAGGACGCATGTCCACCTGAATTACTGTACAACATTTGCATTTATATATACTTCTGAGAACAGATAAGTTAATGATGAAGGTAAATGAGATATAAACAAGAAAAAAAAGGAAGATTTTTCTTTTTTGCTTCCTCGACGAAATGATGTAGGGTGGTCACTAACATGGATAGATGTAGCTTTGCCACCAAGTCAGCTTTGCACCGCTTAAAAATGCAAATGGCCTTTGAACCATCATCTCTAAACCGCATACATCATGTAACGATGATACTTCAGTAGCCAAATTCGGGAACCTTTTGATAATAGATAATGCCATATCTACAAATAAAACGTTTAAGAGTTTCAGGAAAAAGTGTTAACTGAATTGATTTATGGGTTTGGTTCATGACTCTCATTCCTGACCAATTTATATGTTGAAGAATTAATTAGTAGTAGTAGTTGTAACATTAGTTGTAGGGTGGTTATAGGGTGGCTTGTAGGATGGCTTGTTTTTCTTCCTCCCTTCCTTATTTTCTTCCTCCCTTTCTTATTTTCTTTGTAGAAGACTTTCTCTTCTCTTGTAACACTATATATATCTCTTTTAGAGATTGATTTATAACATAACAATTAAACTTCTATATTTTGAACCTTAAGTTTGAGTTGGTATCAGAGCTTCCATGGTGAAGCTAAGTATTTCAATATAGAGTGAGTGCTTCTTATCAATCATTATTCCGCTGCTATCTTAAGGTTCATTTTTAATTTTTTGTTGACAAGATTATTTTGTCTTCAGTCTCTTATTTCTATCACTAATTTACTGTGATATTTATTGTTCTACTCTTAGAAGTCAAAACTGTCTTGATTTCTTTATCGTAATTATTTTTTCCTATTCGACGTTCATTTCGTCATGCCTACTGGTGATGAGTCCGGAGCTGTTATTCCTTCTGTGATAAATTTGGTACCGTCTCAGGAGCCGACTTCGATTCCTTATGGTGTAAAATTGAATGACAAAAATTTTACTCTTTGGTCTCAAATTGTATCTATGTTTGTCTCTAGTAGAGGCAAAAATGGATATTTAACTGGCTCTACCAAACAACCCACTGAAGGTGAATCGACATATGATGAATGGTGTATGAAAGATTCTCTTGTTAAAGGTTGGCTTGTTGGTGCTATGGAACCAGAATTAATGAATGTATTCATTCGTTTACCTAGTGCAAAAGATGTTTGGGATGCAGTGAAACATCGATATTATGAAGGGGCTGATAAATCAATTCATTATGATTTATGTCGAAAGGCTATGGCAACAAAGCAAGCAGGTCGACCCGTGGCAACTTTTTATTCTGATCTTACGATTATTTGGCAAGAACTTGATTATCGTAAACCAATTACTTTTACCCAAGCAGATGTGATTAAAATTCGCAAGGCAGAGATTGATGATTCTGTCAGAGGAGAAATACTTCGTAGTACTTCACTACCTGGACCCGAAACGGTTTTTTCTACTGTGAGGCGTGAAGAACAATGTCGTAGTACCATGATGAATCAATATGTTTCTCCTCAAATAGCAATGACGGTTAACAAATTTGGGAATTTTTCGCAACAATCTTCATCACAAAATACTGGTGGAAAATGTACTTATTGTGGAAATGGGAAGCACACTGTCGAAAACTGCTTTAAAAAGAATGGTTATCCTGAGTGGTAGAACAATCGTTCAAAAACAGAGAAAGGAAAAGAAGATATTTGTTCTACGAGGATGACAGCTGAAGCATCGATATCTACTCCAATAGTTGATGAACTTCCATCAACTATCAATCATCTCATTCCGTAAGAGCCAGGTAATATTGGCCTAGCTCTAATAGCTGCTAACTCAAAGAAGGATCATGGTTGGATTCTTGACTCTGGTGCCACTAATCACATGACATTTGAAGCATCTATCTTGAAAGATATATGTGCACCTGATTGCTCAACTGTTTATAATGCCAATGGGGTTCCATATCCGGTTACCGGAGCTGGGAGAGTTGATTTAAATTCTTCCTTAACCTTAGAGCATACTTTGTTGATTCCTTCTCTCTCTAACAATCTTTTATCAGTATCGCAAGTGACTGTACAATTAAATTGCGTATTATTAATCTATTCGACTTTCTGTTTTCTTCAGGATCTCAGCAACGGGGAGATAATTGGGTGTGGTACTAAGAGAGGGGGATTGTATTACGTAGAAGATGTGTGTGAAGGACGGTCTTTGTCAGCCAAGGGGTCCTCTCGTGCATATGAAGATAAAATATTATTATGGCATCACCGGCTGGGTCATGTTTCTTTCGGTTATTTGCAACACTTATTTCCAACCTTATTTTCAACCTGCAAACCTTCTGATTTTAATTGTGAAACTTGCATCTTAGCAAAGAGTCATCGTACTACTTATCCTGATAGTTTTAACAGAAGATTAGTTCCATTTGCTTTGGTTCATTCTGATGTTTGGGGTCCTTGCCGTGTTACTAGTAATTCAGGATTTCGTTGGTTTGTTCTGTTTGTCGATGATTGCACTCGTATGACTTGGCTTTATTTGATGAAAAATAAAAGTGATGTAGCTCATATTTTCAAATCTTTTCATGCAATGATTCAAACACAATTTTCCACCACGCTAAAGGTCCTTTGTTCTGATAATGGTGGAGAATATGTTAATGAAGCTTTACAAGGTTATTTTCAGGATCATGGTTTAGTTCATGAGACTACTTGTCCTTCTACACCACAACAAAATGGTGTTGCAGAGAGAAAAAATAGGCAATTACTTGAGATTACTAGAGCCTATTTAATTGGAGCGAACATGAGGCCACATTTCTGGGAAGAGGCCATTACTACTGCGGTGTATCTTCTTAATCGTGTACCCACTAGTGTTTTGAAATTTCAAACACCCTTGGATAAATTGGCTTCGTTTGTGACAATTCCTTCTCAGCTTAAACTTCCTCCACGAGTATTTGGATGTGTGGTTTATGTCCACATACAAAAACATTTGCGCAGCAAGCTAGATCCATGTGCTCTAAAGTGTGTATTTGTTGGTTATCATCCGTACCAAAAAGGTTACAGGTGTTATCATCCTTCTACTCACAAATTTTATGTTAGCATGGATGTTACCTTCTATGAGCAAGATAAGTTTTACTCAACACATGATATAAGTTCTCCTCTTCAAGGAGAGAATAAAATTGAAGAGTTGAATTAGATGGATTTATTTCCTACTAATAGTGAGATAAATCTTCCTCTCATGGAAGAAAGTTCAAGTACTTCTCAAGCTTCTATCGATTTTGGTCTGAATACTATGCAACCTCCAGAAACAAATCCAGTGGTAGAAACTCGTATTGCTGAAGACCCCCTCCTTTCTTCTACAATGGTACCTACACACAGTAATCGTCCAACTGATATCCCTGAGGTAAGCATTAATTCTTTGATTAGTACTGACAATACTTGTGAATTGACTGAGACAGACATGTATAGTTTGCCACAACGGAGTAACCGTGGGGTGCCACCAGATCGTTGGTCACCTGAACCGATAAAGAAGATGAAATATCCCATTGCAAACTACATGTCTACTCATAGATTATCAGAAGCTGGAAAAGCATTTGTCAATTAGATGGAAGATGTTACCATTCCTAAAAACGTACAAGAAGCATTACGTGATCCAAAATGGGCTGATTCGATGAAAAAGGAGATGATAGCGCTGGAAGAAAATCATACATGGGAAATAGTATTGTTACCAGAAGGAAAGAAACCAGTTGGTTGCAGGTGGGTATATGCTATCAAGCATAATTCAGATGGCTCTATTGACAGGTATAAAGCAAGACTTGTGGCCAAAGGGTTTACCCAGACTTTTGGTATTGATTATCAGGATACATTTGCTCCTGTTGCAAAAATCAACACTATTCGAGTATTATTGTCTTTGGAAGCAAATCTAGGCTGGCCCCTGCACCAATATGATGTAAAAAATGCATTTTTACATGGTGATTTACAAGAAGAAGTTTACATGTCATTACCTCCAGGTTATAATGCTCCGAACGATGCTAACATGGTTTGTAAGCTAAAGAAGGCCTTATATGGTTTGAAGCAGTCTCCCAGAGCTTGGTTTGGGAGATTTCGTCTAGCAATGAAGAAATTTGGGTATACACAGAGTAACACTGATCATACTTTGTTCCTAAAAAGGGTTGGTGAAAAGTTAACCGCGCTTATTATCTATGTGGATGATATGGTGGTAACAGGAAATGACCCTGAAGAGCTGAGTAATCTGAAGAGTTGTTTGTATTCTGAGTTTGATATAAAGGATATGAGTGGACTTAAATACTTTTTGGCATTGAAGTTTTACGATCTGAAAAGGGAATTTTCTTGTCTCAAGCGAAAATATGTGATTGACTTGTTGAAGGAAACCGTCTTTGGGTTGTGAGCCGATTGGGTCTCCTATGGAACAAAATCATGGTCTTGAAGAGTGTTCTGATCAAGTACCAGCTGACAAGGGGCAATACCAGAGGTTAGCTGTCCGTTTGATTTATCTTTCTCATACAAGACCTGATATTTCATATGTTGTAAGTGTTGTAAGCAGATTTATGCATAATCCGGGTCAACAACACATGAATGCAGTAATAAGGATACTGAGATATTTGAAGTCCGCACCAGGAAGAGGGTTGATGTTTTCAAAACATGGACATCTCAGTGTATCAGGTTACACCGACTCTCAGATGGGGAGGCAAAGGCGATAGGAGAAGATCGACATCTGGGTATGTTACCTTCGTCGGGGGTAACTTAGTAACTTGGAAGTTTAAGAAACAACAGGTTGTTTCCTTGTCAAGTGCTGAAGCAGAATATAGAGCAATGGTAAAATGCATTTGTGAATTGTTATGGTTGAAAAGGCTTATGGGAGAGCTTGGTTTCCCATCTGAAAAACCTATGAAGTTGTTTTGTGATAATCAGTCAGCAATCAAAATTGCAGAGAATCCGGTGCAACATGATCGAACGAAGCACGTGGAAATTGATAGGAACTTCATATATGAGAAACTTGAAGAAAACATTATTGAAGTACCATATGTCCGAACAACACAACAAATGTGAGATATTTCGACTAAGGTCGTATCAAATAAAATATTTAATGATTCACTTGTCAAGTTGGGCATCTGTGACATATATGCACCACCTTGAGGGAGAGTGTTGAAGAATTAATTAGTAGTAGTAGGTGGAAGTAGTTGTAACATTAGTTGTAGGGTGGCTATAGGGTGGCTTGTAGGATGGCTTGTTTTTCTTCCTCCCTTTCTTATTTTCTTCCTCCCTTTCTTATTTTCTTTGTAGAAGACTTTCTCTTCTCTTGTAACACTATATATATCTCTTTTAGAGATTGATTTATAACATAACAATTAAACTTCTATATTTTGAACCTTAAGTTTGAGTTTATATATGTGCCATTGCACTATCGACTCTCATTCCTGACCAATTTATGTGCCATTGTACTATCAATTAATTATGAATTCTGGTTACTCACCATAGAAACTCGCATCAATCGCTTTGCATAATAGCTTGGCCCCTTCACGCGGAGCTAATGGACTTGGGTGGCCAACGTCTTTAGTCACGGAGTAAAGATATTCAACTGTATCCTTTTGCCCCGCAACAACAGACTGAAGAGAAACTTCGAGGGGCACCCTTCTTTTTTGATCGCGTATTTGAGGCAAGTGCTGGTTCTTCTTGACCAACACTGCAGCAACTTTAGATCATCCATGAACGGCAGCATAGTGAAGTGCTGTATTACCACGCCGTTTAGTTGTATATGCTAGTGCTTCCGATGGCATGAGTTCTACAATCTTCTCTACAAACTTCAGTCGATCATTGATTACAGCTACATGCAGCGCGGTTTCTGAATCCACAGAGATGAATTCCGTTTTTGCATTTGGATTCCTCTTAAAAAAATCATTAGCCTTTTCCCAGTCTCCTTTTACTGCTGCGTCGTATAGGGGCTCGTATCCATCCAAGACATGGTTTTTGTTAATCGCCTCAACACTTTTTTCTTCATTCCCGCAAGAGCAACAATTAAACCAATAAGCATCATAAAAAAAATAATGATAATGATTATTTTTTAGTGAGAAGTTTATTTATCAGCTTATGAGAGACAATCTTCGGTTTCACGGTTGCTGGCTGTCCCGTAGAATTGTCAAGTCGGGCCTGTCTTTGACGATGTTGAACTTGGTGTTGATCCTGCCCATTACCATCATTTGGCACCACATCGGTGATCTCATCATATTTAACAGATGATAACGATGGCTTTTTTATTTTTGCTGCTGATTTATATGTAGCAGTACTAATATTGCCGACGACATCCTTTGTTGGAGGTGGTATTGACGCTATAAGACATATAAGAAAGAGTCTATTATAGGCTATTGAGAAGAATATTCAGATATGGATCATACAAATTATTACGTACCTTGCTGCTGCTGCTGCTGCTGCTGTTGTTGCTGTTGGTGGTGGTTAGGATAACCCGATGATGTTGAGTCTCGGACAACTCTATTATCTCCTTTGCCATGTCGGTAATTATAATGACCAGCACCAGCAGTACTGTTTCTTAGAGTCTCTAACATTTGGTGCTGAGATTCAACGAGTGTTTTAAGTAGTGTTTTAATCTCTTTCATTTCTTCAACTACCTGCCCAAAACGATCGACTTGGCCATAGGCTGGGTTCCGCGGAGCGTACATCATTTCCGGGTGAGGTCGGAAATCATTACCGTATCCTCTAGCATACATGGTTGTATGGAGGAAATTTTAAGAATTCTCTGTTCTTGGATGAAAGCAAAGCGAACGAGATAAAGGGTTATATTTTGGTCAGTTTATATAGCCTCTGAAAGATACATGGGTAAGGCTAAGTACTATGGTCTTCTAATCTAGAAGTCCACGTCAGCTAGGGAAATCTCCTAAGTCTTATGGGAGTGCTAATCTATCAGCTAGATTAGCAGTCCACGTCAGCCCAGCTGTTTGGTTCAGCGCTTTAAATTTCTGACGTCCGATCAAATTTTGTGATTTTTGTGATCCGTGTGATTTTTGTGAGCGCTGAACCGTTCAGCGCTAAGGACTTGTTGAACGCTGAACCATTCAGCATTTCAATCTCGCTGCTAGTTGAACTACGAGCACTTGATAGGAGAGAAGTAGTGTTAACTTTTAGACCACACTTTCTTTTCGATTTGCAACACATTTTGGCCAATCTAGCAGCTCAATCTAGCCCATAGAGGTTAGCCTAAGTCACCCGAATGCCAATAACCAAACTGAGATTCTTCTATAACTTTAGAAAGTCAACTTTGGTGGGGTTCTTTTTCTTGGTGCACCTATCATTTCTTAAAAAATATACGTTAGGTACAATTATTCAATAGAAAAATATACTTCTGCATAGTCTAATTATATTTTTGTTACAGATTTCCAATAGAAAAATGGAGTTGACGTGAATAATTGAGTGAAAGTCTTCTCTTGTCGATCTGATTAGCGGAAGGAAGTTTCATTGCAAATTGCAAAAGGAGTTAGAATAATTTTTATCAATTCGGAGTTAAATTAGATGATCGGTACCATGTGTTTTTTTTTTTGGTACCATGTGAGTATGGAATAACTAGATGATCGATGACACGGTGGGTAAGAGACATAAAAAATATCACCGTATATTTACATATATACCATTAGGTGTTAATATATGACATAGCTTTCTGTCCAGCCATGGTAGTAAGTAGCAACTGCCAGGTAATCCAAATGGTTAAACCCAGCTTATTGCCTCAATGGTAAACCAAGTAACATTTGGGGTTGGGATTCTATTATTATGGTTGTGCTTTATGGATGTGGATCATCGATTCAAAGTAAGACAGAAAGACAATGCTGTCATCCCTGTCAATGTTGTAAATGCTATTTCTGCTCCAAAGCAGGTGCAATACATAGCAACAATCGATCCACAGTTGCCAGAAAATAGTCTCGGGAATCTAAATAATGTTTCGGTTAGAGAAGTATTCCTTAACCTAACTGGTAGTATTCCTTAACCTAACTGGTAGTAACCTAACTGGTGTCCAAGATTAAGGATTCCATAAAATTGGCGACAATGAGCATGTTGAAAGCATTAAGGGAATTTTAACAAAATGTCATATTTTGGTTTTTCGATTTAACAAGGTGCCACCTTTTTTTTCCAGAATTTATAAAATGTCACGGCCGTTATAAATTCCGTCAAGACCATGTGATAGCCTGATATGTCATTTATGACTGACCTGATCAATTTTTCACGACGAAAGTACTTAACTGTCCTCATAATCTCCTCTAATAGTTTATCTACTCTCTTCTCCTCCAACTGAATCGAGACTGCACAAACAAAGAAGAGTTTCAAGTTTCTTCTATTTCTTTTCTTCTTCGATTGAATCAATGTATCTACGACTACAACTATAACTGATTCTTCTTCTCATGTATCACTTCCACCACCACCACTAAACATCTTTTTTCGGTTATTGTTGTCAATATAGTGATTCTTGTTAATCATGATTTAATAATTTCTCAAATTGGGGAAGAATTTTAGGGTTGTCAAAATTAGGTCTACGTTTGAGTTCTGTAGGTTTGGATGTGGAGTTTCCTCGGTTGGATGAATCATATCTAGTCGATTCATGTATGTTTTTCTTTCAACTCGTTAACTCCTAGGACAACAAAATGAGAAAAATAATCAGTGCGCCATTGGACAAAAATGCAATATTTATAATATATGAAAATCATACTTCATCGATATACAAAAACTTATATCATCCGGTGATCGCAGTCGTATACGTCAAAAATAAATCCACTTTCTCACTAAACCAAATATGAATGAAGTATGTGGTAAGAAAAAGTTCGTTCTCACAGATAGGCAATTGTTGTTCTTCTACTTTTAGTTTCTTAAGTAACCAAGGGGGATTCTTTTTAGAACTTACGAAAGCAATAAAAAGTAAATCAAAAGCAAAGTAAATAAGAGATATTGGTCAAGGAATTCATCTTCAATCTTAAACAAGTTCTTGCATACATGATTAGAATGACTACTTAATCTCTTTTATCATCAAAATCCCTAGAGTATCAAGAGAGCAAGTTACTCCGTCAATTTCTAAGTTCATCAACAAACATATTAGAGATACGAATGTGAATTATACCTAAAGAATAACCTAATGCCGGCCTTGCGCTAATTAAGTTCAATTCCTAGGAGCATTAAGTTTTAAAAATAGGCTAATCAATGCAATTGTCATACATTGCACATGACAATTCGGGAAAATGTCAAACTCTACACATAACTACAAACCATAATCATATCATGCTACATATATTTAGGGTTATCGCTTGATGATTAATCCTCAATTAGATATAGATTGGATGTGAGTCTAATAAACTGGTCATTCAACTCAACAAACATCTAAATCCTATTGCAATACATCAATCATGAAATTATAAAAACAACAGAAGTTTGAACGATAACAAAGAGAGAAAACTAATGCATTAATCAAACACTAGTTCTCAAAATCGGACTACATCCTTAACGAATAATAAAAAAAAATAGTACTCATAGCTATGGAGTTCATCAAGTATAATATGTGATATCCCAAAAAGTTGTAGAAGTCTTCATTTAGTAGCTCTCTTGTTTCCAAAGTTCATCACCAAGAAGTCCACCTAGCCCATCAAACCCACGTGTGAAAATATGTATAAAAAGTACCACAAGAAGTCCAAAAAGTTGACAAAAAATCGACCGTAAAAATCAGCTCACGGGAAGTCATTGGTCATTGTCGGTCCACGGGTTCAACTCGGTCAGGTCAACTGGGTCAGGACCGAGTTAATAGTCAATGAATCAGAGTCTAACTCAGCTGAATCAGTTCTAGCAAGATTCTGACTTGTCTTAGCCAAAGGCCTGAGCCATTGCATACCATAATCTAGTGTTGCAGCATGATGATACATTATGGATTCAAAACCAGCCAAGATGGAGCAACATTCCACAGCTGTTGCAGCTTCATCTCCACACAAAACTCTTGTTTCCCTCTTCCATGTCTCATCCTTGTACTCAAGCAACACCAAACAATTCTCTACCTCATTTCCCTCTCTATAAATGTGAGAGTAGCTAAACTGAATAGTCGATTGTTGGTAGGTTGTTCTTATCTTAACTTTCTGTTATTGTCGTTGTTGTTGTTGTTGTTGTTTCTTTCATTGGATTCTTGCTTCGGCTGGAATTTTTGTGAGGTGTTTGGCCTTTCTGGTGGTTTTGAGCTTCAGACTGTGGGCTGATGGAATAATCAAACACGTTAAGGTTTTGTAGTTGCAGGAAATCCTATAACCTACACCCAAGTAATCTTACTAGTAAATTTAATACATGACGATGAAATCTTTAAGTTATTTTCATTAAGAACATAAACAAAATCCAAATACAAACTGAGAAAACCCTAACTTGTAAAATAAATAATTTTCTCTATCCTAAATTCCTTATACAAACTCTTCAAAAAGGTCTCCCTATTTACAATGGCTTCATGTCCCTTTTATAGGGTTTACATAGTGGAGGACTAATAAAGCCCCTAATTTCGGATATGGGAGGGTGTTAAGATCGCCATGTATAATAATCATCGCACTGACCCTTATAAATACCGCGCTGATCTTCACGTGTTTGGTGTGACTTGATGATGTCATTGCACTCGTCAGCGGAAATATACTGGGCACGTTATAATCACCTGCCACCAAAAGGATCTTCTCTCATTACTATTGGTTGTGCGTTATTTTGCACCCATAGGTTTTTTACTGCAAATTCACCATGTGGTGAAAATGTTTACTAGTTTAAAAGATTCAGAACTAGTTACACTACCGAAAATGCTTTATACCGTGTCCCCTTCCACCAAAGTTTTTTTTTTCGGTTCCTATGTCGCCATGCCATTAGTGGTTCACGGAATTTAGGCAGGATCCACTGCTTCTAAAAAAATCGCCATTCCAAAACTGGTTTTTAAATGGTTTCACGTAGGTGGTAGTGGTGGTGGTGGGTATGAAATAGGTTGCATTATCTAGTTTAGACTAAACCTTCAAAGGACGGCCCCTTAGCTAGGTTGCGGTATCCGGCGGCTTACCTTTTGTAGTTCGACTTTAAATATTTAAGTAAACTGTCACCTAAAGCGAATATCAAATAACGTAAAGCGATCACAACCGAACTTCGTTGAAGAAACTTTTATCATATATTCTTTATTTAGTTCTAACTCAGGGTTCATGAATCATGAAATAATTAAAGGAGATAACTTTCTTAATTTCAGTGGGAGTCTGGGACATCTTCATTTACTCTGGCACGTTCTTTATAAAGGGGAAAGTTTCTACCGCAAGATTTTTTATACAAAGAACCCATAATTAATTCGGAGTGATTACATTCGAACATAAGTGGTAACATAGTTAAGCAAAAAGCCTTCTTTCGCGAAGAATATATTACACCGATACACACAGGAGTAGGAGGAGTCTAGAAATGAAACGCTACAAAAATGAAACTTGCGCAATTTCGTGTGTGGTAAAGGAATTTGATGGGATAGAAGAAGACGAAGAACCAGATGAATTCAGTGACTACTTAAATGGATGTTTTTGTTAGTTGAACTTAAACGTAATTGGTTATGCTTTGGTTAGTTATACTAGTTAGTTTAATTTATTATGTAATGCTTAAGCTTTAACCAGCTTATTTTTTAAGAACCAAGGGAGTATAAGTTTTTTTTTTAAATATATATGATTTATAAACAATGTTTGGTAAAACAAAATAACAATTGAAATGCTAAGCTTCGAGCGTTATAAGTCCTGGCTCCAAATTCTTCACGTCCATTTTATTGTGCATACTTTTTTTTGGCTCTAGGTATTTCCCTACCATGTAGTATTGCAGTCTAACGGTAGTCTATGTATTTTTTTTTTCTTATGACTTATCGTATAATTCATCTAACATTCGAATATATAATTTCTTTATTTTCATTAATTGTTTGTCAAAACCGAAAAAACAATACGTAGTTTTGAATTTCTTAAGTGATAGAGAGGGCTAATACCCGAATACGTTTAACATGTACATAATTTTATTTACAACTCCAGTTACAGTTACATGAGCCCAATTAAGTTTTTCGAAATTAAAATTGATCAAGTAGATAATGTCATTAAAAAGATGAGAAATTGGGTCAATTGCCCAAATATTTTTAAAACATAGTTTTAATGGACGAGTAAAAATTAGTATGGGTGAAATGGACACCAAAAAAATATTAAAAAATAACGAGGGTGAAACTGGATGCATTCTGATGTAAATTAAAAATATTTAAAAATAGGTAGGATGAAACTGTTTAGATCTTGGTCATTTTTACATTCTCGTCCATTTAAACAGTATCAAATTTTACATGTCTTTTTTACCTAGAAATTATCATTATTGGGTTAATTGACCAATTTTGTTTAAAGAGATCGGATGAACGGGAGATGTTGTCTATTGATGTTGATATGGCCGATAAGATTGATTAAGATCGCATGGCTGAATGGATTGATTTTATTACATCGATATAAACTCACACATGACATAAGGTGAGGTTTAATCTTTGACTTGTCGGTGAGTCATCCACCTAGAGGTCTTTATTCACAAAAGAGACTCAATTGTCCAATTTGTCTATAAAACATGATATAGAAACTCAAAATGATATACCAAGCACAGAGCCACAGTTATTTTCTCTCTGTCCACACTTGTATATTTTTCTTAAATGGCTGCTACTTCCAATAATCAGATTGAAGAGCCCCTTATGAACAATAGTCAGACTGTTCTTCAGAGGCATGTTGGATTCTTCGATAGAGACAAAAACGGTGTTATATATCCATGCGAAACATTTCAAGGGCTTCGTGCGATTGGATTAGGCATGATAATATCACTTGGTGGTGCTGTATTAATCAATATGGTTTTCAGTGGAAAAACTCGTCCCGGAAAATTTCCTAGTCTTCTTTTTCCGATTGAGGTAAAAAATATTGCCAAAGGTATGCACACCAGCGACAGTGGTGTTTATGACGCTGAAGGTAACTTCGACCCTGTAAAGTTTGAAGAGATTTTTCAAAAGCATTCAAAAACTAATGCAAATGCTTTAACAGCCGATGAGTTATGGGGACTATTGAAAGCCAACAGAGTTCCTAAAGACTACTTTAGTTGGTTTTTAAGTTTCTTTGAATGGAAACTTCTCTATGTTGTTGGCAAGGACAAGAATGGGCTACTGCAGAGGGAAGCTCTTGAAGCATTATTCACTGGTGAGCTCTTCTACCGGTTGGAGCAGGAGAGAGCTCGCAAATAAGCGTATTTGACTAAGAAAATACTCCCATATATGTTTTCTCAAGCGAATGCTCTAAATCTAAATCGGTGTTGTTTTTGGGTCTCTATTTTGATTTGTTTTAGCATATTTTTTGTTTTGATAAAAAGAATTTTTATTATTAATGAACTGAAATATTGTTTTGATCTTGGGCTAAAAGATCATTAAGTTCATGCCCAAAATTGTCAAATTTGAGTAAATCAGTAGCTGAGACTCTGACGTTTTTAGCAATAGAGTTAGCCACTTGATTGTCATCTCTACTAACATAATTAAAAGTGCAAGTACTGAAAAAAGAACTTAAATGTTTAATCTCTCTAATTAAATTTCTGTTTTCCCAAAGTGCATTCCAAAGGTCTTCAGTGATAGCTTTGATTACTGCTTGAGCATCAGTTTCAACTTGAATATCAGCAAGGTTCATTTCTTTAGCCCATGATAGTGCTTCTCGTATAGCCAAACACTCCCCTTGCTCTGGATTTAAGACTCCATATTTGAATCTTCCTCTGATCCCATCACAATTTGCTCGCATGATCACGTAAAACAACACCAGTACCATTCTGGTTAGTATCATGATCAAAAGAAGTATCAACATTGAATTTAGCAATGCCAAGTACCATTTGTTTTAGCATATTTGAAATTATTTACTTGTAGTTTGGTATTTGGGTTTTCTCCTGTTTGAGTTTTTCTTATTAATTTTATTTATAAATAATGAAGGATATGGATTTACCTATTAGTTTTGGTAGTCAAATTCATAGCTACTGATAAAAATGTAGTATGGTCTTCTCTTCTTATCGAACAAAAAAACAAACGAACCCTGTTAATCCCAATTGTTTGCAGCTCAGCAAGACCACTGTATTACTGCCTAAAGAGGAAGTCGGTTTTGAGGCATATTCAAATTTTGAGCCGAACTTATGTTTTTGTATAGGTTCCGCTGATGACTCAAGGTTCGCCTGATAACTTTTCAGCCGAACTTAGGCAAATGTATACCTCAAAACAGGTTACATATAACAAAACCCAAATAGGGATAATGTATCTTGCATTGGAGAAGGTAAATACTCATGGATTTTTTGAATTTTTCTTTTTATAATTGCAAACATTACATTTTCCAATGAAAGATACACTTCCTCTTATATTTTTTTTTATTGTGTTTTATGTAACCCCATGTGCACAAAACTCTTTTCCACCAAGATGAATATTACCTGCTGCAAATTTTACTTCTTACTGATCCCGTTCATTTTTAGCCGCCATTAACAATTGTGCCCAGTGAATCTAAGTTTGTCCTGTCATCTGACTCTTCCCGATTTGGATGAGTTGATGAAATCAACTTTGGAATTTTCTTCTCGTTTTTTAAATATGATTAACAGTGTGAATCAATGAAGCTAGAGATCTAAGATCGTAGTTTGTAGTTGGTTTTCAGATGCGAGGTGAAATGGGTTTTTGGAAAGGAATTAGATTTTACGGTTCTAGCCTTCTGGGTGAAATTTAGGTTTAATTAGTTGAGGAAGATGAGGGTATAGTGGGTATTATTTTTGCCACATGTATAAATTTTACACGTATTCACTACTGCCACCTCAGCCAGCTGAAAAGTTGACAGAAATATTAACGAAATGAGATTTTGCTAATTTAATCTTTGTAGGGGAAGTAACTCAAATTAGCGATCTTGTCAGGGGAGGTAACGCAAATTACCCTTTTTTTTTCAGATAGAATATTTACCACAACTCATGATCATAGTTGTCAAGGAATTCACATACAACTCTAAGCATAGTTGTCAAGAATTCACATACAACTCTAACTAAAATTGTCAACGAAATCACATACAACTCTAAGCATAGTTGTCAACGAATTCACATACAACTCTTCCCAAAGTTGTCAAAGAATTCACATACAACTCTATCCATAGTTGCAAACGAATTTTCCACAACCCCAACAAGTGTAGTGTATGAGTTATTTTCACAACCCAAGTAAGAGTTGTGTTAGGCATAAAGAATTTTTTTTTGAAAGACATTCACTACTCAGCCGAGCGCGGTATACAATGGAACGACAACCGTTTTTACAACTAACATTGATGAGTTGAAAAGAATTGAGGACTTTCTACAACCCCTTGTGCAACCCATAAATATCCGTCAGATATAGTATGACAACTCTTTTCTAATGTAGTTGATCGATATTTTTCCCGTAGTGTGGGTTTTCAGGCATTGTTCAGCCATGTGGAGATGAAACAACGATAGTTGAACTGGACCTAATTGTATGCTCATGATGGGTCCATACATTAGGGATAATTTATGAAGATTTTGGTGTATAAGTATGCCTAACATATGAAGATTTCCTAGAATAGGTAACCCATTTGGACAAGGTGGTAATCTATAATAGCTAGCAAATTATTCTGCTCCTCTTCATTTTTCTGCTTATTTCGTGATGACTAAGAGTACTAGGCATATTACCGTTAATATCGATGATTGGAGCCACCATAGATGACCTAGTAAGACAAGGTAAAGAAACACCACTAAAATATTCAAATACGAGGAATTCATATGCTTTTTTTGTTTTTCCTAGATTTGTTTTGAAGTATGATATGAAGTCCTTCACATTTATAAATAGGGTTTCCTATT